>JAUMJJ010000309.1:600000-1083786 GCA_033556795.1 Tapera naevia
TCCCATGCAATGGCTTTTCAGCTCCTCAGTCTCCGAAGAGCACATGTTGAGCCAAACACATGAGCTGGTGTAACTGATGAAATTCCAAAGACTTTGCTGGGACATGAACCAATTTCTGTGAGTTGAGCATTTGGAAAACTTTGAGTTGCCCAGATGAAACTCTCATATAAGGAAGAGCAGCACTTCGAAACACAGGATCATAGAATGATCTGAGTTGGAAGGAACCCAAAAGGATCATCGGGTCCAACTCCTGTCCCTGCACAGGACACTCCCAACATTCCCACCGTGGGACTGAAGGCATTGGCCAAATGCTTCTGGAATGCCTTCCCTGACCTCCCCCCATCTCCTTTTTAAGGAGATTTGCTTTTGTTTGTTGAGATTTTCCAACCCATACAGCACTGTGAAATACGCCTGATATTTAAAAAAAGCAGTGAATTCTGAAATTAAACTTAACAGCAGTCCTCCTCCTCCTCCTCTACATGAAAGAGAAAATAATGGTTATTTACCTATTAGATTGCTATATTCAGAGATGACATCAGTTATGACCAGCGACACTTCTTTAGAATCATAGAATAAATCAAAGAATGGGCTCTCAAAATCCATCCAGTTCCACCCCCCTGCCATGGGCAGGGACACCTCCCACGGGATCAGGGGGCTCCAAGCCCCATCCAGCCTGGCCTTGAAACACCTCCAGGGACGGGGCATTTACAAACTTCCCTGGGTTTTCACAGATCCTTCTCCTCTCCAGACGGAACAACCCCAACTCTCTCAGCCTGTCCTCATAGCAGAGGTTCTCCAGCCCTTGGATCATCTCTGTGGCCTCCTCTGGACTCACTCCAACAGCTCCAGGTCCCTCCTGGGCTGAAGATTCCAGAACTGAACACAAGCCAAAAGCAAACTTTCCTTCCTCCTTCATAGATACAATTGGTTTATTTTAAGATCTTTTCTAACCTAACTGATTCTGTTAATCTGTGATCGTGCAGGAAGATCTCAGTGTGTAGAGGAAAATATTCCCCTCCACATTCACTGTTTGCATTCCAAGAGCCACCTCTCCTGCGAAGCTGCAAACAGCTCTTTCTGCTCCTGTCTCAACACAGCTTGCAGCTCCTCTGCACAGCAAAGAGTGCTTCACTGGCACTGCTTTGGGGATGAATTCCAGTCTGCTCACAAAATCCCATGGGGATTGAGAATGGCAATAACCTCAGCATCTGTTAATCCAAGGAAAAGGTGCTTTTTTTCAGACTTTGCTTTTTTGAAAAAAATAAAAGGATCCAAAAAACCCAAAAGCAAAGCAATGACATAAAAACATGAACAGAAAACACTTTGCTACGTCCAAAGGGAGAAGCAACCACCCGACAGAGCTGTCAACAAACCTAATTAATATACCATCGACACACACTCTAATACTGCAATGAGGAGCAGAATAAAAGCTGCATAGAAATACTGAGCTCTCTTACAGCACTCACTCTGGGTACAGATTAAAGAAAAATACCACTCTGCCAGGATGATAGATTACAATTTCATTTGGTAATGAAAATTCTTCTAATAATTATGTTTTGCCAAGAAGTGTGCAATTACCCCTTCTGAAAGCCTGGTGTCTGTACAGAATACAGAGAAAGCAGAAGAGGGGAGGCTAACATCTGTTTAATTTATAACACTGCTGTCTGTAACAGCCTTACAACCATTCATAATTTAACTGAGTTTCCTTCATGAAATGCCAACAATTTTGGTTTAGCATGCTATTTATTTGCTAACAGGACATCAGTGCCGGGTTTATTTACCTAGCACAGTCCCTCCCATCACCACAAGATGCTAAGAAGACACTCACAGGAGCATTGAACAAGCTACCAAAGTTACAGAACAACTGTTCCTACTTGTATTCCACACGAGACTGATTCAACTGACTCCACTTACATTGCTTAAGCCACTACTCACATTCCTCAGATAAAGTTTATGATTAAAGTTTGAATATTGCAATTAGATTACTCAGCCTACATACAACCTATTAGCATCTCAAACTGCAGGATAGTGTTAGCACCACACTTTCCCCTTTGAATATAATGTGATTTATATGCACTGTGCACTGCTGCAGATATCTACATGAAATGCAGAAAGATGCAGACTGGAAGTTTCCTTGCAGGAAAACCCACAGCCTTTACATGACCAGAATGCTACACAAGTAGAGGCAGCTTTGAGTCTAATGATGCTCCAGAGCTGGGCTGGTTTTCTGTTGTCAGGAGAAGCCAGTGCTGTGTGTGACTAATCGAGGAATGTGTCCTCCCACAGAGCTCGGTACCCTGAGCTGGTGCTCCCCCAACACCACTGTGTCCTCACAGGCTTTGCTGTTTGATCACAATCTCAAACTTGTCAGGGAGTGATGCACCACTTGCTCTGTCCCCAGACAAGAGTATGAACGTTCTGCTCATTAACAGCTCGACTGAAATTAACTTGAGTTTAAAGAAAAATAAAGAGTAGCAAAAAGAAATCCCAGTATTAACCCTTCAAGAATTCAAGATGAAGAGACCTCACCTCATAACTTGTGCTCTCTACAGCTTCCCCAGCAACAAGCCAGGTTGATTAATGGAATAATAGAATTGTTTGGTTGGAAAAGACCTTTGAGATCATCGAGTCCAACCATACCTGTCCACTCCCCCAAAAAGGACAGTGAGGCTGATCCACAAAACCTTTTACCTGCTCCTTTGCCACCTGAGATATTGGCAGCCACAAGAGGATTTCTGAGGCATTCTATTCCTCCTCAAACAAGACATCTTATCCTATGGTAACCTTCAAAGCATTAGGGAGCACTTCTGAGAGTCAGTGGTGATGCACCAACTCCAGGAGGAGGACAGTCCGTGGAGATTTAATGCTGTGCAGGCACTGAAAACGTGGGAAGGCAATTATAGCTCCAGCAAATTACAGCGAGAACATCAATAGATCAAGGCAGTGATCCAGCAAAGCACTTAAGCACATGCTTAACTTTAAGAGATCACTCCTCCCGGGCCTGATTCTGCACTGCTTGAGAGTAACAGCAGAAAATCCACCAAAGAAAAGTTCTTTGCACTGCATATACAAGCAAAAAAGCTGATTTACAGCAAAGAGTTCAGCCTGTAAATGCCTCCTCCTGAAGAAGAATCAATAGAAAACTACTGACCCCGGCAGCCCATCAAATGACTACAGAAACTGTAGGAAAAAATGTTTCTAATTGACATCAGGCATTTGCTAGAGCAGTTAAATAATGCTTCAACAAGAGAGATGGGTAATATTAAAAATAACGCTCTGGGTTTGCATCCCTATACGTTTTTTGCCGAAGACATCAAAGTGTTCCAAGTCCTCAAAGATTCATAATTCATTTGGAAAATGCTGGTATGAGGATACCACTTGTCTCCCTGTGCCTGTTGAAATGCATGATTGATGGTTTCTGAGAATTTTGAAGCGTAATTTCTGGTAGCCAAGAGCCTATTTATGGGATCAGAGCTAAAAGCAGGCACAAAGCATAAATAGCACAGCGTAAGCAATGAGATCTTCTTAAATGAAAAGGGTGGGGAGGAAAAAGGTGTTGATCTTGTATGTAATTTCAGTGGAATTTAAATACCAACTTAGGCATCCTCAGAAATTCCAGCCTAATTTTACTAATTCCCTCCTTTATTAACAAACTACCCATAGAAGATTCCATTTTTAAGCATTTTCTGTGATTTAAAAAAAAGCTCAACATGATTTATTACATATTTCTCTAATTACCATTGCTCATAATTATTTGTTGCCATCGTTACTTTGAACAGTGGCAATGTACAATTTGTTGCCTTACTTTTGATCTTGCAGCCAAATCAGGGAAGAGAAGGAAATGCATCAGACAGAATTTTGGCCCCCTGAAACTTGGAATTTGGCTCAGGACGAGGACTTGGAAGACAGGTATTAAGTCTTTGGCTCTGCCTTATGGTGCCTCTGTGAGCTCACACGTGGGACAGACTCGGGCTGGTCTCACTCCTCACAAAGTCTCATTCAGTGCTGCTTCCTGCTCCTCATCCTTCCCCCGTTTTATTTACTGAGGTAACAGATGCTTCCAGGAGATAATTATGTCTTCTGAAGGCACAGCAGACCCATAATCTTGGTTAGGCAACCAAGCATTTTTAAAGTAAAATTAAGTATATATAATCAGATTAGGATTCAGAGGAGCATTCCTGTGGTCGATGGAGCTGGTCAGAATTCTTCTGACAGCCAAGTTTTCTTCTACACAACAGCAATAAAAGCAAAGACAAGGCTGTGCAAATTTACTGTTTTCATCAGAATCCTGTGAGCAATTAATAACTGCAGCAGAGAAATAACATTTTAAATCATTCGAAGCATGAGAACATTTAAGTCATAGAACAACAGAATTGTTTGGTTAGAAAAGACTTTTGAGATCACAGAATCCAACCTTACCTGCCCACTGCTAAACCAGGCCCCTGAGCACCTCATCTGCCCAACGAGAGGCAAGACAAAAGGCAGCTTTTTCATTCTACCATACCTAATCTATTTGGTAAAGTCAAAACCACCCAATGATGGAAAAGAATTTTGAGAATCATCTCGGAACAAAGATCCAATTTTGGAGATGCTCCAATTAACACACAAGGAATTCTTTCCTGGTGTGACATGTTACCATTGCCTCTATCATCTCACAATCACAAGACAAGGTCCAAGGGCAGACACTAGAATATAAAGGCCCAATTAAGTTTATTTAACACAGCAGAGGAGGTAGCTCTGGACTGTACTCACCAGGTTAAAGCAGGACAAACAACCTTGCAAAGTCACTAAAGAAATACTCCCAAAACATTGCCAACAGCCAAGACTCCTTCCTCCTGCCATCCCTTCCCAATTCCAACTCTTTCAAACAACTGCTTCAGTCAACTGTGAGATCAGAGTTCTGACAAACTTTTTAAAGAACAAAAATATTTTGTTTCTACCTATAACATCAAAGTAGGGGAAAAAAAAAACGAGTCAGACTCTCCTTTGGCAAACAATTCACAGAGGAGATGTGATGTTATGCTGAAAAGAGAAAGCTGTCCTCTCTAGAAGCTCACCAGTTAAGTTACAGATGCAGGTAGAGCATCCACATGTGACCAGTGGGCTATAACATCCTCCTGGCACCAGCCAATTCATAATTACTACTGGGCTCTTAATCAACCTTCTACTACCACTGACATAAGATAACTTCATCCATGTCCTTGTCAAATTGCAGAACATTCAGACTTTACATACAGACTTTATTTTCTCCTTGGAGAATTTATGTACCATTACATTCCATTACATTTTTTTCAGCTCAACATTTAAATGATGTCAAATCAGTGATCACTAAACCAAGCCCTTTTTTTATTCAGCAAGGTTAGGATCTTTGACCCTGACCCCCAACTGCCTCTAACTCTAAGACAAATCCTTTTATAATACTGATAAATTAATGCTTTTCAGCCTTGAGTTTTAATTAAATGTTTGGAGTCAGCAGCTGTTGAATGATAAATCCCACAGCAGGTTTATTTTTTAACTTGTGTACATGACATTATATTTTTCAAACACAAGAAGCCAATGTCCTGGTTCTGGCTGGAAAATAGTTAATTTCCTAGGTTTGGCAGGAAAAGGGTTGATTTTCACACAAAGCTGGGAAGGGACAACAACAGGAGCAACTTAGCAAATTGGACAATGAGACATTCCAAGCCATCAGTGTCCTATCTGGTTTATGGGCGTAGCCAGCCTGATGGGGTGTCCAGAGCATGGCTGGGTTGATGAGATCACGTCTCCAGGGCATGTCCAGGCCTTGTTTTTTCTCCAGGCAGGGAACTGGTTGATAACTCATTTCATATATTCTGGTATTGTTGTTATTTTCCTCCTCCTTTGCTGTTCTACTTCACTGCCTTTATCTCAACCCACGAGTTTTACCTTCACTTTTTTATTCCCTTCCCCATCCCACTGGAGGTTGGAGGCTGATCAAGCCACCACCACGGTTCTTTGTTTGCTAGCCAAGGCTAAAGCACGGCAGCCAAACATCCCCAAAATGAAACACAATCATTTTTATGCCCATTTGTGATTGAAGAAATGGCCTGAGGTTCTTCTTATTTCATTGTCTGTCCAGAAGGGGATGATCAATGGATCCCATCAATTCATGAGGATGCTGTAACGCGTTTTTGAACTGTTGCTGATATTCTGAAACAAACACTTTTCAATTTGTACGTTTGCTGCAAAATGCTTTCCTTCAGCTATCCATTAATCAAAATAAAATGCAGCAGAAGTTTGCTGTGCTGCCACTTTTAACAGTTTCACACATCCTTTCTTTTTTTTTTTAGGTGAGAAACTGTACCCGGAACAACAGCAGACACTGGTGCATCAGAAGGACATCAGAGGGCTCGCAAACCACAACAGCAACAGCTTAATCGCAAAAAGACATGGAGATGAGGTTCTGTGGGAAATGGTTTAGTAGTGGACAGGTATAGCTGGACTCCATGATCTCAAAGGTCTTTTCCAACCAAGCAATTCTATGATTCTAAAATAAGAGATAATCCACCTAGTGAGAAAGGTCAACTGGTAAGATAAGAGCAGCAAACTTTGATGTCATCTTAGCTGGTCAGAAGTCTCTAGTGGAAGTGTTCTTTGCACAATGCTGATGATATGGGTGTTAATTCCATTTACCTGTGACTAATAACACCAGGAAACAAAATCCCTTGAAAACAATTACATCTCTTGAAAAATAAGGCTGCTTCAGTCAGTGAAACAAAGGACAAATACTGCATTTCACCTCCTGAATGAGTCAGTGTGCTACTGAAGTGCATAACACTCTATTAATAAAGAAAAAACCTTAGTTTGCTTGGTTAATCAAAATCAAGAGCTACAGAGAAAATGTTTGTGTTCTGTTCCACCGTAGTTTCTTTAAAAACTCAATAGGTGAGTTATAATCATAGAACATGGAGCTACTTATCATCATTGACATAACTCATTGCTTTTCACTCTAGACTACTCACAGTACCTTAAACACTCTTCAATCTTACTGAGGTCAGCCAAATGCTTTTGATGCAGAACATCCCTAAGCCACCCAGAATGATCCTGTAGTAAAACCAGAACCAAAAAATAACAATTTCTCTATGGGATGGGAAGAAAAAGGCTTGAAAATCAACTTGCAATGGATTTTCAAACACTGTTCTGCTCAGCATGGCATTGATTCACAGGTTAAAATCCTTATTTTCCAAAACAATTAAGTACACTACGTAACTGCATGAGTCATATTCACTCTCCAGAAATTTTAAGAGATTTCCACAGAGGGTGTAAAGTACTTATGTCAAGACTAAAAATGGGAATTATAGAATTATACTCCTCTGAAAACTGTACTCCTAGATAATCTTTAAAGAGGTCTGTGTACCAGTCATATATGAGAGAAGGTAAGTCAGAAATATTACGTTGTAGATCTTAGGGAGAAATGTTTTGCTGTGAGGGTGGGGAGGCCCTGGCCCAGGTTGCCCAGAGAAGTAGTGGCTGCCCCATCCCTGGAGGTGTTCAAGACCAGGCTGGATGGGGCTTGGAGCCCCCTGACCCAGTGGGAGGTGTCCCTGCCCGTGGCACGGAATGGAACTGGGTGGGCATTGAGGTCCCTTCCAACGCAAACCATCCCATGATTCTATGATAACTAAGTAATCCTTTTCAGCATACTTTAACTAGAAGAACACCAAAACATGGACACTGATGGTTATGTTTAGTTCAGCATCTTCAATTAACACTGCTTTTTCTTCAAAACAGCTGCTGTCTTTTCCGGGGAGGTTTAAAATGTCCATCATAAACCAGCTGTTTGTCAGAGCTCAAGACATTTAGTGGTATCATAGACAGAAAAACGGAGCAGGGAGGGAGCGCTGCCCTCGCTCAGGTGCCTGAGGGAAGGATGGGCAAAGGAGACAATTGATATGGATAAACAGACAGCTCCAGACTGCCAGCCCTGGGCCTCCAATGCAGTTGTACAGTTGCTCAGCATCACAGATGGGGCTCCTCTAGTTCTCATTTGGTATTAGGTATTCATGGCAGCAAATAAGAAATGCAGTGCGAGGAGCCAAGTAACTGAAAAGGAGAATGTTCTAATCAGTTACGATAAATGGATCTTCCTTTCTGGGAAAGACCTGAGAAAGGGCAAAAGTAGATTAAAAAAAAAAAAAGAAACATTCTCGAGTTCCTTTTTCACCTGAGGAAAGATTTCAACTCAAACGTAGCTATTTGCTCAAATAAAATTAAATACGAGCTTTAATAAAGTTGGACAGAAAGCTTATATCCTGCTACCAGCCTCCTGTGCCACAGAATGTTCACACTTAACAACACCCTGACTTGTAAGGAAATGTTTATAATCCCTTTCTGTGTAAAAAACAGTGTTACTAAGGCATAATTGCCTTGTCTAGAGTTACACAAAGCAAACAGGAAAAGAGTGGGGAATACAATCCTTTTGTCTCTCACCTGAGCTGATGTGAAAACAGTTTGGGGTTTATTTTTGACTCTGAAAATTTCCACACCCATCAAGTTCTAAGAATGAGATCTTTGATTTTCTAAAGGCTTTTTCCCAGGAGAAAACACAGGTTCTCTGATGTCTTTTTTTTAACACCTAATCTTTCCTTCCAGAAGGATCCAAGGGAAAACTATTAATGAGGGTTGCATCTGAGGGCTGGGTAAGTGGGAATGGTTTTTGAGCTTAAAGTGGGGAGATAGAGATGAGATCTTGGGGAGTGCCTTGGTGAGGCCCTGGCCCAGGTTGCCCAGAGCAGTGGTGGCTGCCCCATCCCTGGAGGTGTCCAAGGGCAGGTTGGATGGGGCATTGAGCCCCCTGATCCAGTGGGAGGTGTCCCTGCCCATGGCAGGGAGGGTGGAACTGGCTGGGCTTTGAGGTCTCTTCCAAACCATTCCATTCTGTGATGATGACGTAGATGCCTGTCTACTGGGAAAGGATCTCTTCAACTAAACCACCAAACACTGCTGACTGAGATAATCAGCTGACCACTGGGAAATGTCTCTCAGGTATCCCTGTATGTAACAAGGCATTTAATGTTTGCTGCAGCTTTTTTCTGGCACAGCACTGTGGTGTTAAGCAGGCTGAGAACACAGTGGGGACAAAACATCTGGGCAGCATCACTTAGAAGGGTTTCTAATGTTAGCCTGCTCTGCATTTGTGTAAAATGTGTCCCCTCTACCCTAGCTTTTCCAGCATTCTGCAAAATGAAAAGGGTTATTTTCTTTAATATTAGTTAATAGCATTTCAGGATCCTGAATGGCTCATTCCAGGTGAAATGCTTTGCAAAATTACTGTCCAATTATGGAACATACGAGTGCTCTGAGAGTAAGGGAGAGGAGTGGGAAAAGGACCAAAGCAGAGACCTGCTCTCATGAGGATTGTGCAGTGTGCCTCCTCCTGGCTGCCAGGTCTAAAAAGGCAAGGGATCATTAACTAAACTTCTTGTCCAAACCTCGCACTGTTAGCAATTCTATTATTAATAAGCACTCTCTTCTTAAACAAACTACCCAATTATTAATCCATTAGCAATTCTATTGCAGATATTCTGTCTGTTCTGAAGACACACTCCTGACAGACCTTTTCTGGAGGGGAGGGAGTATTGTCTAATTGTGATTTAAGAGATCAGCTTCCTAAACTTAACGAAGAATTAATGAGTTGTGTTATTCTGTAGTGCTCTAGAAAATCTGCCTCCTGTTCTCTTCCTTGAAAAATTCTTATGGCATGATCCAGCTTTCTACCAATTGCTCTTTTATTTTTTTTGTTAGGAGTAGCAGAATTATATAAGAAAGTGGCAGCAATTAAGACACTGACATAATTGGAACAATTAGTACAGTAAAATCCAAGTTTGAATTCAAATGCCCTGATGGTTTTTTTGGAAGGTCTTTGTCATACTTTGATCTACCTGCTGGCTGTTGTTAGGTTATGCCTTCTATTAGCTGGAGCGAAAGCCAAGTGAAAGCGTTCAGGCAGACAAGACTCTTAAGGGAAATATAAGGAAAAGCAGCCTTCTGGATGTGACATCATGGAATGGTTTGGGTAGAAGGGACCCCCAAGCCCATCCAGTTCCATCCCCTGAATTTAGCTCAAATACGGCAGGTATAGCCAGCAAAAATGAAGAATATAGATGTTGCCTTGAGTAAACTGGGGCACATCTAAATAGATGGAAAAGTTCCTCTTGGTATCATCTTTCTGGCTCTGATCCTAATAAAACATAAGTTCAAACGACTTGTAAACTCTGTAAATAATGAGTGACCTACTATTAAGCAAGGCTAAATGAATTAGCATTACTGCAGTTCCCTCTGCAAGACCATTGATAGCAAGTGTCTGATTGTGGTCTGTTCTGAGGCTGATTTACCTCATCCTGGCAGTGCAAAGGGGAATTAAGAGAACATAAATGTGATCTATGTCCACTTTAAGAATCCCTTCCTGCCTCGGTGTTGAATAAAAGGGAGCTTATTGTAAATAAGGCTGAGAAAGATGACACTCAGTTTGGTATTTCAGCAAGAGAATAAAATTCAGTAATAATATTCAGTAAGAACAAAATTTCAGTTCTCAGGGTAAGAGGTCTGAAGCAGAAGTATTCTAGCACGTGACCTGGTACAAAGGAAAGAATCCTCACAAGGTATTTCAACAATAAACCCAACTCTTCCTTTAGTCAAGGAGACTGAAAAAGCACCTTCTGATGCCTTTCCTGCTTAGTGAAACGAACGCTGAGAAGCGTAAGGAACATGACTGTCAGAAAGGACTTTGCCAGCATCAAACTTAACTTCACAACCAGAAAGTAACACTGGGGGATTCCAAGAAAAGGTCAGACTGTGGAAAGTTAAACGTTCTGAAAAAGATTTAATCCTTCACTGCCAACTTGCTAAGTTTTCCAGCTGCCTTCATGAAATCCAAGACATGGTCCCTCGGCCCTTGTTAGGAGTCATTCTATTATTTCCCTTTGAACTCCTCATCTAACACTCCTTTTCTGTTGCGAGGACAAGAATCTTGACCCATGTACTGAGACCACTGAGTCACAGTGACCAAAGCTGTTCCACATTTTCCTTCAACACTACCTGTCTACAAGCACCTGCTTCCTTCTGCTTTATATTATTAATGCATTGAAAACCAGACTACTCTGTTTTGTGCCTAACGCACTGGGGGATAAATAATACTTCAGACAAGCACATGGTCATGAGAACAGCTTTGCAAACCTAGCCTCAGACTTCTTGCCCCTTGCCAACTGGCTTCAGTCTCCCTTACAAGGGTTATTCTGTTGGAGCTCCCTGCCTGCAGCGTTACAGGGAATTCTGACACTGCCTCTGTCCACTCAGCAACACATTTATCAGTGTCCTGCCAGCAATAAACACCATGAAGAGAGAAAAAGGATGTAAATATCCTGTGTTCTGCCAGAACTCAGAGCAAAGAGCTGCTGGGACATCGTGCCTTCCACATGCAAGAGGCTTTTAAGATGCAGGTCCTTCAAGAAATACTTCCTAACTTTGTATTTATCCCTGTGGAAAGATAGGAATCTTACACCTATGGCTTCTAACCTAAAAATTAGCAGCACACAGCATATTCGAAAGTACTTTTAAAATAGAGAAGGCCTAGCACATCAAATGCATTTAGGAGCAGTTGTTCCACATTCCCAACATCCACCAAGACACGAGTTGAGGTTGTTTTGATGAAGGAATATAGCTGGGCAATCACAGAGCCTGCAGCCACTACACCAGCTTCGTTTCATCAAGGCAACTATTTTTGATTCCCAGCTGCACTGCATATTCCTCTCCAAGAAGCAAAGAGAGCAAAAGAGAGCAGGTCACATATTTAGCAAATGACAGTAATTCCCTGAAGATGATAAAAACCAGCTTGTCTATCAGCAGCCTCCTTTTGTGCTTGACTTTGAGGCACATTATCTTTGCAGAAAATAAAATGCACGTAATGAAAGAGAGAAAAACAAAGCTTGTAAACAACAAAAAAAGCAAATCTCACAGGCTGACAAACTTAAAGTGTAAGAAACAGCTGAGTGCCTGCCAGTTTTGTATTCCACCACGGGGTTCAGTTCTTTCCACTGTACCACTCACACGCCTCCACCATAAAGCACCGAGAGGCAGAAAGCACACACTGACAGAACAACCAACTCACTACACTTGTCCTAAAATGCTCTCAAATGTTTTCTCTTTCCCCCTGAGTCTCCTTCCTTCCCACATACGTGTCCCACCTGCAATGATTCACAGTCACCTAAGGTTGACAACAGTCTGAGGAGTCTTTTGTTTAATGCCTTAACTTTTCACTACATCACTCCTTAACATATGCTACTCCTACACTTAAAAGTTCAGCTCAAGCTTCACGTGCTTTGTGTCAAGGCAAAACCCTCTGGGTTTGCCTGATTTGGACCCGGCACAGAGCAGATGACAATGTCTTTTCTTAAAAGATGTGTTGTTCTTGTGCTTCTGGGCAGGTGGGGGGCAGTAACACCACTACTTAGGTTGTAGTCAATAAGAGCCACCTTTCTCTCCTGTACTCTGTAAAGCACCTAAAGGAGGGGGTCATGGTTACATGAGACTGCAAAGGCCACTGATGAGAATAACACTAATAACCTTAGCAACTTGATTGTTTAACCATCCCTCCTGATCTCATCAGCTTCAGAACATCACCACCACACATCATGACCACGTCCATCAAATACTAAGTTTAGTTACATCTCATGCAACAACACTGAGTCCCATGAGACTTTATAAAGGAATTATTGCTGGGGATGCTATTACAGTAAATTCACCTCTCACACCAGGGTCATTCAAGCAGATTACACATGTGATGAAGTCCTCATCAGGTGCAGAAATGATTTTGTACTCTAGAACAAGAAGAATGATAAAGTAGTAATTTATCAAGTTATGTTTTCACAATATTAAGGAATCAATGCTCGAGAGTGAGGATTATTTAATACAAAGTGGTAGTTAAAAAGTGGAGATTTTAATCAAGATATCGAGGTGTCTCATTTCCATCTTCTAAGAGGCAAAGCCACTTGAATGAGGATGAATGGATGGACACTGGGCAGCACTGGAAATAGCCTCGAAATTAAAAACACAAGAAAGAAGAAAAATCTTTTCAGTTGTATTGACTGATTGACCACATGACAGTGAAACAGCCTTGTGGGACATGAGCAGCGGCCAAATACAAGCCTAGGAAAACTGCAAGTGTATGGCTGCATACAGCTGTGTTAATTGGAGCACTTAATTTTTGGGGGGCAATGCAGTCATGCTAGGACAGGAAACATCTCATAAGGTACATTTTCCTCATTATTTTCAGCTGTTCATGTGATATCCCACAATCAGGCAGCGTGTAACCTAACCAGACATTTACTCTACAAGACTGGAAACACACACAGCACTAAAAACTGCTGAGAAGACCAGGATAAAAGGCAAAAGCCTGACTGCAGCCCAGACCTCACCAGCAAAACACTGCCATTATCAATATGAGGTCGAATTTAGAATCATAGAAACACTAGGTTGGAGAAGACCTTTGTGATGAAGTCCAAGCACACCTGTCCATTACTAAACCATCCCTGAGCACCTCATCCACCTGTCTTCTAAATCCCTCCACGGATGGTGACAAAACCGCCCAATTTGAGAAGCTGTTGCTATTTGAGAAGCTCAAGGACATTATTTCTTTCCAAAGGAGCACACATCCAACACTGCAAAACACACCTGAGCTCCAGCTCTGTGCAGCACTGGGTTTCTCTTGCTGTTTTTGTGTTTGTGCATAAGGAATAGATTGCTAAGGAGAGAGAACTCTGCTTCTGCAAATGAATTTGGGATTAAATCACCACTATTAACACAAACAAGAGATAAATTTCAAGTGCAGAAATGGACTCGATTTCAGCACTCTGTTAAGATATATTCTTACTTCAGCCTACAGATGGAGTTATATCAGAACTGAGCCCCAGGTGAGGCAGACGGGCAGTTTACATTAACTTGAACTTAAATGTCACCCCTTCACTGAAACAAGATCACAGCTACCTAGGACCTGCCCTCTGCAGGAAACCAGTTACCTTTTATTAGAGGTCTACAGCATCACTGCCATCTTTAGTTATAAATACACACAGTAATTAAGATTCAGTTTGCATCACCTTCATCAACCCTGGGTCTCCACCTTTCCACTCTTTGGCAGCTTGAAATATAGTTTGTGTAATTCCAGAAACACCCCGCCACTCACTAGGCAAAATCTCGTGTGTTGTGCAAATTCCCGTGCAAAAAGAGATCAGAATCCTGCAATGATTGAGACTAATTTTATATTTAACAGAGTATTATTTTACATTTAATATTTGATAGCAAACACTGCCAATAAAGACTAAAAAAGTCAAAATCAGACAGTCATCCCCTCAAGAGCCTTCTCTGCTAACTGCAAACAATAAATCACTTCATGCAAGTAGTTTTAAGCCATGAAACTGCAAATAAGGCATTTTGTGCTGAAAATTGATTTCTGTTGAGAACTATACCTCCATGCAACTTAATTTGTAACTGCCATGGATTGCCAACGGGGCTTGCAGTATTAAAAAAAATGACAGTAACTAATCTAGCTGCATATTAGTAGCCTCATATCTTCAATATAAATGAAACTTTGGGGTGCTTTTTTTTTCTCACAAATGCAAAGCACCTAAAATAGAAAGCTATTTGTACAAAATTGAAGTTAAAGTGCTGTTGCAATACATCTCTGGAGTTCAACTATGGTATGGTTTAATTTTTCTTTTCCATTTGTTTTTAGCATTTATTACAGAAGGGTACAATCAGGCATTAGGAAGGCGAGATTTAGTGTTTCACAAGAATCACGGCAGACCCGAAAAAAGAGCACTTGTACAGTGATGATGCCAAATAACATCCTTGCCCAATTCTAAGACCCACTAAAAATAAAAGCTCTGCACTCATGCACTGCATTAGCGATGAAAAGCAGCCCCAGAGAATGTCTCATTTCTACAGTGTGGATTATGAAGCTGCCAAGAAAGAACTCCTGCAAACTATTTTTATGATGCTTGTTACTGGTAACTGATGAAATTTATGTTCCCACATAGGAAACACGGATTATTAATACTTCTATAGAACAGCAGTTGTCATAATGAAATCAGCCTGCCCGTAAGCCAAAATAAAATAAAAATAGAAGTGAGATTGTGCTCTACCTGATTTCTGAATTTCAGGGTAAATATAAGATATTATGATAGACCTGAGCTATTCACCACCTCATCAACGAATGAATTGGGTTAGCAGGTAGGTGTTTGCTTCCTCATTTGTTTGTTTCTTGTCTTTAGAGAGGCGTCTGGTTTGGTATTACCAGAAACGAGAACTGATTCAAGACATTCCCAGTCTACATCCTCAGGGAGTGAATGCAAGTAATAAAACAAAACTTGGAGTCGCTGAATCAAATAAATTATAGTATTCACACAAATTAATTTAATTACCTGGCCCAAATGATTTTCTGGATTGGAATTAGATTGCTCAGTCTTTCACAACAAAAAACGCTACACAGATTATTCCCAGTGGCAAGTCAAGATACAGCAGGGACTGCATTTTTGTCAGAGCCAGAAAAATATCCGAAACCTTGGCCCCAGCCAAAACAAAAGAAGTGGATCACCAGCTTCAGATGGCTTATAAGAAAGATGAGGACAAATGTTTCAGCAGGGCCTGTTGCAAAAGGACAAGAGGTTATGGTTTTAAACTAGAAGAGGAGAGACTGCAACTAAATATAAAGAAGAAACCTGTTATGTTGAGGGTTACCTAGAGAGTTGGTAGATACCCCAATCCCTGGAGGTGTTCAAGGCCAGATTGCATGGGGCCTGGAGCCCCCTGATCCAGTGGAGGTGTCCCTGAGGATCAGTGCTCATGAAGGAGGGTTAGACCAGATGGCTTCTAAAGGTCCTTTCCAATCCCAATCACTCTGCAATTCTATGATTTCCCCAAAACATCTTCTTTATAAAGAACAGTGTGCTGAAACACACTTGATGTAGAGACTTCTTTTTATTTTCCTTAAACTGTAACTTGGATACAAAGGTATTTAAAGCCAAATCACAAAATCTATGCAGAAGCTATGGACACTCACAATTCTGCTGGCCTTTTTGCTGATATGGGAGCCTTACACACTCGTTAATACTGGTACGTACCCTGTAAAGTTTATAAAGCCATCACAGAATATAATTAAAGGAGTATTTTTTTCTAGCTTTTTTTTTTTTTTAAGTAGGTCATCATGTTGATTTAAGTAACTGAAATTGTGCCTGTGAATGTTTAATGACAATAACGGCAAGTTTGTCACAGGTAAGCCGAGACAATTTATTCTCTCATTCCCATTTCATTGGAGTTTCTTATTCTCAGTTACAAAGACATTTTCTAAAGTTGTAATAAGATCATTTCCTCTCCTCTTCCCTTCCCTCTACCCTTTTATTCTCTGAAGATTAAAAAGAATAAAAAGACCTGGTCATAAAACCCGAAGGATACAAGATTCACAGTTAAATGTCTGTAATCCCTGTTCCGCCTGCAGAGCGCGTATCAAATGGGCTCTTTCTTGCATTGACAACATGCTCAAGTAGGTCACCAGTTTTTAAAACATGAGCCCATCAGCAGCCCCAGAGACACTTCAGATCTCTCTGCACAGCAGAGTGCTGTACCACACAAAAACACAGAAGCAAGTTAAGTAAGAGAGTGGTAACGCAGTGGTCCTGACCCACATTTATGTGCTCCGCTTCTGGATGGAGCTGTGAGAACATTCCTACTGTGACTGTTCTGCTGCCTGCCACCAAGCTAACACATACATTACAATTTTACATGGCAAAACCCAACCTCGTATCACAAGAAAGCCACAAGATGGAATAGAGAATGAGTCCACACTTCGGGAGTCATTTCTTGAGCCTCTGTAGAAGTTGCAAATCTTAGCCATTTACAATAGTTCACAGTTTTAACGCCTGTTCCTCTCGTGCTCTTTCTGTATTTCTAAATTTATCTAGGTGTGAATAAAAAGCAGCACTGGTTCAGCCACAGGCAGTTCTCATTCTATTTATGGGCAGTGCAATATCCCTAAATGCTGGAAATGACCAAAAAAAAGGTATTCCAATACTACTATTCCTTAAAAGGCTTTCAGAGGTAGTGATTCACCTGGTAGAACTCAAACGAGACGCAGCTCTTTGGTGCAGCAACCTGTCCTCCAGGCTGACAAAAAGCTGATGATGATGCTTTATCAGTGGCAACAAACCCCCAAAAGAAACTTCATTTTCAATTCCAGTTTGCTTTGAGCCTTGATTCATGTTTTGATTGTTATAGTGATTTTATGTACATCATTGGCATTACTAACAAGGCTGGAATATGGATTGAAATTACACCCATAAAACGCAGGTATTTACCTTTCTCTCCCTGTACCCACCACCTCATAAACGAGGCTATCATGACCAGAGGTGTATTTAATATTTAAAGGTTACACTTCAGAGAGAGGCTCATGCAATAAGGGACACGAATCAACTCCCAGCCTGGCAAACACCATCCACAGAAGTTCAGACTTGCTGCCCTTTACAGGGACTTTGCCTTCATTAACAAAGGAACCCAGAGGAAGAAATGTCATTTCAATGTTCTCCCTTGAGCTTTTACTCTCGTGGTTCCTTTTCCCAGCCTTGCCCAACACCTACTCTTCTTCAGATTCACCTCTCAATAAATCAGCAATTTCTTTATCCTTTTTCCTAAAGAAAACTATCTTTAGGAATGCTTCAAACGCACACTGTTAGTCCATCATCTCTAAAGCTTTCACGCAGTTTATTTTCAAACCCATTAATTCAGAGTTTAGGAAAAGTGATAGTTAATGTTTAGATCACCTCTCTCTGTATGGTTTTAACTCCACGGAAATGAGACCCCCCCACGCTGATTGCTGGATAAAGCACTGAACTGAGACTCTATTCCAAACTCTGCCATTTCCAATCTTCATCTCCGGGAAGGAGCTCAAGTGACAGAACTCTTCTCCCAAGGCTGCAAAGTTATTTATTGGGTGGCCTCAGGGAAGGTCATTCTCTCCTCCTTTTCTCACAGTTCTATATTTTTACTCTATGCATGCAGTACATAAAATCCTATTGGCTTCCTTTGAGAAGTTTGTTGAGGTCTATGAATGAAAATATGGTGGTATTAATATTCTTAAGTAGTTGTTCATCTGATCCTGTCTTAAGGGGAATTCAGGAAAAATACAGACTTGTTTTGCATGATTGTTGTTCACCTTGCGAACATACATCACTGTGGATGTTCATAAAAATAAATAAACACATTCCTATCTAGTGTGTCTCAAGGTGTTGAAGAATATCACCTTCAGTGAGGGTTGCTGCCTGAAACTGGAGCAAAACTGCAGCATCTATTTCTTTAAAGAGTTAAACCTACAAACTAAATTTTAATTCCTTCAACACAGATTAAAACTAAAGCTGACAGGATGTTGCTGGCGAAAAAAGAAACAGTGCACATGCAGTATTTGTTTCAGACAGAGGCCTCTGAAGTGTTCAAAAGAGAGTAAGAGGTTATTTGCAGCCTGTGATACTCAGCGCGTTGCTGTGACGTGGCTGCTGCATTTCATCAGTGCTTGGAACTGAAATGCACAGCCCTGGGAGACCAGAGGGGACAGAGGACAGGCAGACACCGCCGGTTCTTGCTGCCCACAGTCAAGCAAACAGGACACTCTAGGAAGGGGCAGGACACTCTGGGTATGGGAAATTTGGCACAGCTTCCTCTTCCCACCACAGATGTGGAGTGCCAGATCTACGCACTCGACCTGGGCAATAATGCCTGGTGTAACAATTCAAGGATAACAGGAATAGAGAAGAGAAAGAGACACCGCACAGAGTATAACACCACAAGAAAAGATGGGTAAGTTCTAAAACTGGACGCGCTACCAACTCCCTGCAGTTAAACACAGTGCAAAGTGACCAAAGACGTAACCCAAGGGAATGGCAGGAAGATGTGCCCGGGGAGGGTTAGGCTGGACTTCAGGAGAAGGTTCTTCACCCAGATGGTGGTAAAGCACTGGAACAGCTCCCCAGGGAAGCAGTCACACCCTGACAATGTTCCAGAAGTATCTGGCCAACACCCTCATGATGTGAATGTTGGGAGTGTCCTGTGCAGGGACAGGAGTCGGACTGGATGGTCCTTGTGGATCCTTTCCAACCCAGGTCATTCTGTTTCTCAGCAGTTAAACAGACCCAGGGTAGCTACTGAACTGATACTGAACCTTGCACCACCTGACATGGCTCTACACTCACGCTAAGAAGTCTCTTGAAAGGTCCTTCACATAAACAAAACCAGTTTAAATACCCAGGCACTTTTACACTATATAAACGACAGAGTGCTGGGTTCAATTGTCCAATTTGTCACACAGCACGTCTGGCACAATACTCTCCTCCACATGCTGCTATTTCACCTTTTACCTTTTCTTTCTGCTGTGTCTGGAGTCCAGCTTCAGAGCCACAGACAGCACAGGAAAAACACCCTCACACTGAAGGAGCACAAAAGCAGAAGGATAACCTTAGAGCAGCCTTCCAGCATGTAAAGAGGCTCCAGGAAAGCTGGGGAGGGGCTCTTGATCAGAGAGTGCAGGGATAGGACAAGAGGGAATGGTTTTCGGCTGCAAGAGGGGAGATTGAGATGAGATCTTAGGCAGAAGTATTTTGCTGTGAGGGTTGGGAGGCCCTGGCCCAGGTTGGCCAGAGAAGTGGTGGCTGCCCCATCCCTGGAGGTGTTCAAGGCCAGGTTGAATGGGGATTGGAGCCCCCTGATCCAGTGGGAGGTGTCCCTGGACCTGTATAATCTTTAAAGTCCCCTTAAAGAAACATTCTATGATTCTTACCTGTCCTTACAAATCTCATCTTTAAAAGCAGTTCTTGTCAGGAGGACTTGTGCAGAATACTCTCCTTCTCTGAAGTTGGCCAACTGATCTATATTCATATTTGAGCTAACATGCAGTCTTTTCTTACCATCCACCAACAACAAAACAACTCATTTTTTCTGAAACAACTGGTGGAAACTCACTGCTGAAGCTACATCAGCTGAGCTACAGAAAACACTTGAGGATGTGCCCAAATTAGCCTGGCAAACAAATTATGCAGATGACCTATGAGATGTGTCTACATCTTCTAGGACTGTATTTTCTATTTCACCAAGTGCATAAAATTAAGCAAAAAGCCATTTTCAACAAGACAGACTTCAGTCAATTATTCTAATGAGTACCTGACATACTGATGCTAATTAATTGGTGACTGATTATACATCTTTTAGGTGTCAAGACGATGACTTAATGCTGAATTTAACGAATAAAGCTAAAGTAGAGTTACACAGTTACCGTTAACATCGTGCTAAATTAGCTGCATGCTAATTGGATTAGATCACTTTAAATACATTACAAAGCGTTTGACCAATGCTGTTGTTGAGAGTGCTGAGGCCCTGGCCCGGGTTTCCCAGAGCAGTGGTGGCTGCCTCATCCCTGGAGGTGTTCAAGGCTAGGCTGGATGGGGCTTGGAGCCCCCTGATCCAGTGGGAGATGTCCCTGCCCATGGCAGGGGGTGGAACTGGATCAGCTCTGAGGTCCCTTCCAACCCAAACCATTCTATGATGCATTTTTTTCTTAAATATTAGGTTATTGTTTGTATTCAGGCAGCATCCAAAACCTCTCAGACAGAGAAAAGTGTTTCTTGTATTGTCGCCACTCGAACATTTGACCTGAGCCAGCATTGACCTATAGACTAAAAGCTAAGGAAACAACTGTGTTGTGCCATAATTGTAGCACAAGAGCAGAAACGTAGGAACAGAAGTGTGATTATTTTTTTTCCATTTAGTAGACTCTAAGAAATTTCAACAAAAGGAAATGCCTGAGAAAGATTATTTCTTCCTCTTTTCTAAGAGAAAGTGAATACCTTTAGCGCCTCGTACCTTCACGCCACTCCATCAGATGCGAAACGCACAGCAAGACATCCACTGGAGACACAAGTACCCAGGTAAGCCAGGATCACACACACAGCAAATAAACTACAGCACTTCCGTGAACACGGCTTTTGAAGGATTACATCTGTGGAACAGGATGTAATACAGACTGGCCTCAGGTAGCATCATTTTCCACTCCAGGGGTGTGAAGCTATTAATGCCTTTATTCTACTGTAATTGAATCTTTAGAACTGTCATGGTGAGGGCTTTATACATTTAGATTCGCAAGTCTCCGATTCAATTCCAGCAGAGAATTTTTCCAGGTCTGTTGACAGCAAGATGAACGCATTTTGAGTACGTACTTGTCACAATAGGGAAGGACAAACTATCAATTTGTGTCTTAAACTGAAGAAGAGAGGAAATGGAAAGATAAACATTTGTATTCCGTAAGATAAATGTGTTCAGAGTGTTGAACTAAGCTTGGCTTCAAGAGTATTAATAATATTTTGCCAGTAACATACCACAATGCACAATACTTAAAAACTGCTGATATAAATGGATGAAAGATAATGTCACAGAATCGTAGAATTACCTGAGTTAGAAGGGACCCACAAGGATCATTAAGTCCAACTCCTGTCCCTACACAGGACACTCCCAACATTCACACCGTGGAGCTGAGGGCATTGGCCAAATGCTTCTGGAATGCTGGCAGAGTGGGTGCTGGGACTGTTTCCTTGGGGAAGTCGTAAATTCCTGTAAAAAACAGTAAACTCCTGTTTGTTGTGTCCTAATGCCTCTTGAACCGAGCCAGGGTTTGTGATCAGTGTCCAGGATAGGCAGAAAGCTGTTACTTTTCAGCAGCTGATGATAAGAGCCCCACCTCAAGCCGAGCAGAGCCACAGTGTGTGTTCAGGACTGGACGATGTCAGTGGGAACCAGCAGTGCTCAACAGATTCAAAAACCCAGCAATGCTCTCTCACAACCTGCAGAAGTATTTCACACGACAAGACTCAGAAAATTAACCCAGCTCTTGTGAAACTCCAAAACTGAACAGAAGCCATTGTGTTATAAAAACCATACTTCAAGAGGTTTTCAACTTGTTGCTCTTAGACTGCAGAAGACAAAGTAAACATGATTTGTCAGTGCACACTAGCATCTTCTCTCCCATCAAGAGTGAGGGACAAAAAGATCATGGAAGAGCAGGGAGTCTATGCTAAAGTATTTTCCCCATCCCACCCAGAAATTCAGGGTATCTCTAAGCCTCTAAGACACAGAAGAATCCATACACAAAAGGCATTATCAGTACTACTCAAATCATAGAATTGTGGAATGGTTTGGGTTGCAAGTGACCTCAAAACCCATCCAGTTCCACCCCCTGCCATGGGCAGGGACACCTCCCACTGGATCAGGGGGCTCCAAGCCCCATCCAACCTGGCCTTGAACACCTCCAGGGATGGGGCAGCCACCACTGCTCTGGGCAACCTGGGCCAGGACCTCCCCACCCTCACAGCAAAACATTTAGGAGATTCTGACTTTTCAGCTACCAAATGCAACAACTCTAACTGATCTGATTTTGCATTTCTCTACCTTTTTCTGTGTAGATCTCCCACATTTAAAAGTGAAGACATTGACAACACAACTTTCAAACAAGACATCTTAAATTATGACAGAAAAGCTAGGTTAGAAGACAGAGCCACTGAAAGCAGAACATCAGCTCTCACAGGCATGGAGTTGCTTTTTACTCACATAAAAGCAAAATGCCAAAAATTGAGCCAACCTTAAAGCAACTGTTCCAAGTAGTAACTGTAAATGTTGACAGCTTTCTACTTAAAATGGAAGAGGGAGAGAGGAATAAACTGTTTGTTGTTTACCCTTTTATGTTCAAAAATGGGGCCTGATCTCCAAATTAAACTGTTCTTCCCATCAGCTGCGTTTGAAGCCCTTTTAAGCCTGCGGAACAGAAAGCAGTTAAATGCCACCATCTTTCTTACACTACCTAAAAGGTGTCAAAATTCTCATGGAAACACGGGTATTCTCTTCTTTCCCCACTTCTTCTTCAAAAGGTCATAATTAGTTAAAAAGCACCGTATACTGAGCTGCCTTTCAGATTCCAAAAAGTAATCAATTTCTCAATGGCAATCAGGTTTCACCTCAAAAGTCCCATTTTCACCTGGGATTCTGTCTCAACACCACTGCCTCCTTTAAAATGTTTTTTTTTTGGCCCCAAAATCAACAAATTTTTAATCTTCTTTCTGTATATGAATAAAGAGGTCCATGAATATATCAAACTTTTGTCCCTGGCAAAAGCAACCAGGTGACACACAGGAACTATTTTTCTTCCCCTTTTTCTACATAATTGTAAAGATCTTTGTAAACAACAATATAACTCTTACTTTCCAACCTGCATCTTCTTACATGAAATATTTTTAGTGCATCTGATGCAAAGCTTTCCCTTCTGCTTACGAGCTGTGTCTCCTGAGCACTTTAGCAGAGCCAAAGGAGCTTGTTTAAAGCAAAGCTGAGTGATCTCCCAGGACACATCTGGCCTGATTCTCCACTCGCTCAGAATGATTCAATTCTAGAACAAGTTGAATTTCTTTGTTCAGACTTTCTTATCATTCCCAGTATTCTTTTCTCCACTACAAAAAAAAAAAGAGTGTTTTCCTAAAGGCATCAATATACACATAACATGGTTTCTCCGTTTCTCTGTGCAAGTTCGGAATTCCATTGGGTGATGGAAAATGAACAGACACATTTAGGCATTTGCAAGATGCCTTCTGAGAACCACTGCATAAGGAACAGAAATGCATCTGAGGTAACTTAGGTGTTAAAACAAACAAAGAATTGCCATTGTGCTATGAATTATTGCAAGTATTTCCTAAGGAGCCTTGAGATTACCAGCATGGATAATCTCACCCATAAAGGCCAATTCCCATTATATTTAGCAGGAATGCAAACCTCTGTGGAAAAGTACAAGCGACAGGATGAGAGGAAATGTTCTCAAGTTGCACCAGGGGAGGTTTGGGTTGGACATCAGGAAAAATTTCTGTACTAACAGAGTGGTGAAGCCCAGGCCCAGGCTACCCAGGGCAGTGGTGGAGTCTCCTGCCTCAAAGACTGTGTAGATGTGGCACTTTGGGATGTGGTTTAACAGGCACGGTGGGGTTGGGATGATGGTTGGACTTCACGATATCAGAGGTCTCATTCAACCTTAATGATTCTATGATTCCATACAGCTACTCCGGCGAACTGAATCCTGCATTTTGCCTTTGCTAATGCATAAAGTCACAGTAATCACACCAAAATTACACCATCTTTGCTTCAGAACTCATGTAAAGGTGATAGAGCTGTAGCCAGCTCTCAGAAGAACCCAGACACACAAGGTCACTGTATTCTATCTCTGATGCAATTACACCAGACACCTTGAGAAATGGCTTTGTCACCCTCTAAATCATAAATTACAGACTTCACATTAGGCAATATTCAATAACAACAGAAACCCCTTCAGAACCATTCACATTTATGCATCAGGAGCGATTCTATTTCCCAAGTTATGGGGAAAGAACAATTGGATGATCTTCACTCTCCAACCGAAACCCCCATTTCCCAAAAAGAAGAAAAGTCAACCAAGTACCAAGAGGAAAACAAACACATCCACTGATGTGGTCTGAAGACTGGGAATTGTTACTCAAACAAGCCTGAATAATCAAGGTTGTCCTTGATGAGCTCTGCTCGTAAGCAGCCGTATTTTATGTTCTCCACTCCTGACATTTAATAGAATGAAACATTCTAATCCTTTCCATAATTTCATCAACAGTGGTCAGAGCCAGGAGGCAGGCAGCAAATATTGGCAGGCAGGAATCCATCAAGAAGCTCCAGTATCTGTCTAAAGGGTTGCTCTGATTGCCATGCAGCTCTTTCAGTGAAGATGAAATGTTCAAAGCTTTGGAGGGGATGTGACATAAGTTTGGACACTTCATTCTAAGCTTTCGTTAAAGAATGATAAATTACAATGGGAAATCTGTATGGAAGATGGATCCTTATACCAGTCAGAAGCATTGCCAGAGAGTTTAATCAAATCAATGTAGAGTATTATTTGAGATATCAGATTGAATATTAATATGCATATAACACATGTAGAGTTTTGGCAGTTTTGAGCAAATGTTTATGTTGAATTACTGAAATAAGAGTAGGGTTCACCCAAGAATCATAGGAGACTGAGGCACTCAGTTCACAGGATCAAATACATCAACTTTGGATGACTTTTCATGAGTTTTTCATTCTATATCCTGGCTATTTATCTAATAGAATCTGGTGGCCATTGTCAAAGGAAACAAGGCAATCCTCAAAAGGACTCTTAATTATTTCCAGAGACACTGTCAAAACTCAGCTACAGAATCACAGAATGGTTTGGGTTGGAAGGGACCTCAAACCCATCCATGGGCAGGGACACTTCCCACTGCATCAGGGGGCTCAAAGCCCCATTCAACCTGGACTGGAACACCTCCAGGGATGGAGCAGCCACCACTGCTCTGGGCAACCTGGGCCAGGGCCTCCCCACCCTCACAGCAAAACATTTCTCCCTAAGATCCCATCTCAATCTTCCCTCTTCCACCTGAAAACTGTTTAGAACCTGAACTTTTTTTTTTATTTTTACAATTTCTTGATGACTGCTCTATAATACAAGTCTGATGGCTCTAGAAAATTTTAATTATTAAGTACATGGTTGAAAGGAATGATGTTTAGGGCAGAAATACAGAGGTTGTGACTATATATTGCCATAAAGCTTCAAATTTTTAATGTTTCTCTAAGGTACAAATGCTCTGCAGTCTTCCTCACAGCAGCAGGTGAACAGAACTGTTGTGACAGACCATTTCCAACAACACATGGAAATCTCATCAGGATCGTCAGAACAGCTCAACTTCCAGAGAAGTAGAGGAGTGAGAGAGAGAAATCTAGCAGAGTCAAACCCACAGTCCCCTTAGCTTACTGTTTTAAACCAAGGGAGGGGAGATTTAGAGTGGACATAAGGAAGAAAATGTTTATACTGAGGGTAGCAAAACACTGGCACAGGTTGCCCAGGGAGGTGGCAGAGGCCCCATCCCTGGAAACATTCAAGGTCAGGTTGGATGGAGCAACCTTGTGTGGTTTCTTAGGGATGAACTTCTTAGGGACAGGGTTTAGTAAGGGGACAGGTATGGTTGGACTCAATGATTCCAGAGGTCTTTTCCAACCAGATCATTCTAAGACTCTATGGTTTAAGATGTCTCTCCTCCTGCAGGGGGGACTCGATGACCTGTAAAAGTGCCTCCCAATCCAAAGCATTCTATGATTGTAAGTATGAAATCTGCACTGAGCTTTTCTTCTCCTCCTCTGCAGAAAGCAGCCTGTTTTCCATTTAGCTTTGTAAACAGCCATTTGCAAACACACTCTACATTTAAACACCTACGCAAGAGAACAAAATGGTCTGGAAAGTGCCTTTGCTTTATCAGTAACTTACCCATCTGGGAGGTAAAATAATTAAAAATAAACAAGCAAACAAAACAGCAAAGTCTGTTCCTGCAATGCACTGCAAATCTGAATGGCAGGTTTAGGGTATAAACTGAGAGGTCTGGCTTCTTGTTTTTCAAAAAAAAGAAAATTCAGACACAGCCTGAGACCATATGATTGGCACCACTTTGTCCTCTTGGCAGGAAGAGGCACCTATCCAGCACATAACACCATCCTATTCCCCAACGGGAAAAGGCAGCCAATTATCCAGAACAAATTGTGACTGTAACAGTGAAGATCATTTTATTATTGCCTGGAGGGTTTTTGAAGCTCTCCCAATGAAATTGTCTCGTAAATAATTCAATGAAAGTGATTTACTTTGGTGCGGAACTTACAAGGAAAAGCCTTTCAAAAGAGTATTCTGTCAAAAGTTATTTAAATTAATTTAATCTTAAATTCCAAACAAATTGACTTAGATCACATTTCAATACCAATTAACAAAGGCTGGTAATTTCTTTGTGTGTTAACTTACACAGCTAGAAAGGAGCTAAGACCACGGTTATGTTCACTCTATTCCTGTCTATGAATACATCAACGCGTTCCTAAGAAGCAGCAGCCTCTGATCACAAGCCATGAAGAACTTGCAAGGACTTTAATCTGGCTCCTTTAAAGATCTGCAGCATCTCTCATGAACCAACCTAAGCCGAACATCCAACAGCGCAGCACACCTCTGTTCTTTGGCAGAGCTCTTGACTGCATCTGGAGCTTCTCTAACGCCTACAGCAGCTCCGTTCGGAGATAACGGAGCAAAACCTTGTTGGTGTAACATAGATTGACCCCTCTGACAAATGGAATAAGCTTTTCACTTCAGGCACAAGCATCCACCCACAGCCTAGGCTCATCACATGGCTAATGCGCTCCTAAAAGGCCACAAATACATCAGAAAATCTAACTCTCAACCCCCCAAAATAAATGTGGTCCAACCATCGACAATGGACAAAGGGGAAAGAGCCAAAGTGAATGGTGATTCAGGGAATGTAACGACAGAACTGCATAGGAAGGACATGGACCTCCTGGAGCGAGTGCAGAGGAGGCCACGGAGATGATCCAAGGGCTGGAGAACCTCCTGTATGAAGAAAGGCTGAGAAAGTTGGGGTTGCTCAGCCTGTAGAAAAGAAGGTTCCTGAGGTCCCTAAAGCAGCCTTCCCAAATGGAAAAAGGCTCCAGGAAAGCTGGGGAGGGGCTTTTGATCAGGGAGTGCAGGGATAGGATGAGGGGGAACAGTTTTCAGCTGAAAGAAGAGAGAATGGGATGAGATCTTGGGGAGAAATGTTTTGCTGTGAGGGTGAGAAGGCCCTGGCCCAGGTTGCCCAGAGCAGTGGTGGCTGCCCCATCCCTGGAGGTGTTCAAGGCCAGGTTGAATGGGGCTTGGAGCCCCCTGATGCAGTGTCCCTACCTATGGCAGGGAGTGGAACTGGATGGGCTTTGAGGTCGCTTCCAACCCAAACCATTCTATGAATTTATTCCCAAATTTACTCTATTTCACCTTGAGAGAGTTTAACCCAGACAGAAAGATCTTAGCGTGATTTATGTTTAGTACAGAGACTAAAAATCCTGTGCCCCACCCAGGTCCCAAGTGCCTTCCAATATCCAGCTCACACTTGTACAACACAAGGCATTGCACAGGGTCCACATGCTCTGGAGCAGCATCCGCCCACGACCACGAAACAGAACGGTGCAGGATGAGAGCCTGAGAGGCACCAGGCCTCTCAGAGCTGGTGAAGGAGCATCACTGGGAAAATAACATTAGAGATCCTGAAAACTCTGAATGCTACTACAGATTATGATATTCTGAACACCGGCACATTCCAACACCCAAATTTCAGACACTGAACACATTCTGAAACACAGCCAACAAAAACACCTCCATAAAAACAATTTATAGTGGTTCTCTGAGTGCATTCTGCTCCGTCCTTTGGTGGTATTTTTTTTCAGCTTTTGCTGTGCAGCTGCATTTTACAGCAAGCACAAATATTTGCAAACCAGCTCTGGACCATCTTTTAAAGCCATCTCAGATTTCTGCAAAATTATCTCATGGTATGAAACACGCTTGGTATCGCAGGTGGCAGCATGAAGGCCTCTAAACCCAAGCCAAATACAGAAGAGCACACTTTCAGTTGCCACAGGCTGTATTTCATCCATTGCCAAACCACCTTTAACAACTGGGGGCTTGAGAGCCTGTGAGCTTGATTACTACAGCACCCTAATTAGAGAATGGAATTTTCAGAAAATCAGATTTTCAGAGGAAGCATTAATTTACAGGGAATTGGACTTTTCTACTAATTGACATGTAGAAAAATGCTTTTTCTTCAAATCTCTCATAGGGTCTGACGGGGGAAAAGAGTGGTAAAGGAACAGTAGTGCTGTGTCAACTCCCTTTTGAAGTTATTGTTTCTTGACATTTAACACAGCTGGTGGGAGGTTGTATCAACTCAATTTGCAAACGGAGCTTTCCTATTCCTCCCCCTCCCTTTTGTTTCATACCAGGCTTTATTGGAAAACCAAGTATGCTTAAATCACCGTAGCTGTGATTAAGTGCACAGTAACCAGGTTTAATAGGTATCCAGGATGAATACAAAGGAAGAATGCAAACTGTATCAGTTTAATAAAGCACTGATAGATCTCGCTAATGGTAGATGTTTGTGCCACTTCCAAAGTGAGGAGAGGAAACAACTACGTGCAAGCTGATTTACTGGGATTTTCTACATCCTCTTCCCATCACTCCAGATACTTCTTTTTACCTGGACTGCTCATGCAGAGGTTGTGAGTGACCTACACTGTTTCTACATGAGAGAATGGCACAGGAGAGGGTCTCCACAACGATTTACAGCATTGTCACTCTCTGCCTCCACCTCAGACAAAGAAGAGGGAGCAGATGCTCCTCTTGAATAAAGTCTTGGCAGAGAAGTGTTAGTTAGCAATTAAGAAAGGAACCACAGCTGCTGAAACAAATCACAGATTCATGGAATGGTTTAGGTCAGAAACAACCTCAAAGCCCATCCAGTTCCACCCCCTGCCATGGGCAGGGACACCTCCCACTGGATCAAGGGGCTCCAAGCCCCATCCAACCTGGCCTTGAACGTCTCCAGAGACGGGGAGCAATAGCTTCTCTGAGTAACCTGGGCCAGGGCCTCTCCACCCTCACAGGAGAACATTTCTCCCTGAGATCTCATCTCAATCTCCCCTTTTTAAGCTGAAAACCCTTCCCCCTCACCCTATTCCTGCACTTCCTGATCAAGAGCTCCTCCCCAGCTTTCCTGGAGCCCCTTTCAGTCCTGGGAGGCTGCTCTAAGGTCTCCCCAGAGCCTTCTCCTCTCCAGGCTGAACAACCCCAACTCTCTCAGCCTGTCCTCACACAGGAGGTTCTCCAGCCCCTCAGATCATCTCCATGGCCTCCTCTGGAGTCGCTCCAAGAGTTCCAGGTCCTTCCCATGCTGAGGACTCCAGAATTGGGCACAGAGCTCCAGGTGGGGTCAGAGGAGGACAATCCCTTCCCTCACCCTGCTGGTCCCACTGCTCTGGATTCGGCACAGAACAGGACCATTAACACTGTTTTTGCCATGCGTTGAGTGATAACTTTAACTCCTTTAGAGAACCAAGAAGTGCTCTTCCATCAGTCTCATTGCAACTTGAACTCAAAGCATTTTTTCTTCTTCTTTCTCTGTAAAGTAGTTCTGTTTCAGTGCATGGACAGGGATAAATAGCAATTAAGTATTCCCGACTATGTTTAATCAATACCAAGCTAAAGTAAAGCACAGGTTTGCCTCTTGCCTCATTTAGAGATCTGGCTGTACCTTTTTATCCACTATTTTCTATTGCTGTCTTGACAGAATTAGGGCAATCCTTTCTAAATCTATGGACAACAGGAAAACAAACGTAAAGTAACCTGCATTTCACAGGGATTTGAACTCTGCTTCTGTAGTAAAAAACTCAAATAGTTTTTAATAACAGTGAAACCTGGACATGGCAGGTTAGAAAATAATTCTATTCTACTAATCCTAATCATCAGATGGGATTATGTGACAAACATTACATACTTTAATACTGCAGTAATCACAAAAGTGGACCTTTTAATAGAAATATTTTAAAGCTCTTATATATATACATTCTATTATTTATACCCAAAGTTCCCAAAACATATTTTATGCAACTTCCAATTACTCTTCTAATGTAGTTCTTATTAATTTAAAAGCACTGATACTTACCAACTCTGACTCGACCAGATGGCAGGTGGCTTTGTCATCTGCAGCAACAGATTAACTCTTTCCAAGTTCATCGCCACTCTAAACATGTTAGATGTTTCCTAACCACACTATAAATTGCATAACTAGTTTTCTCACTGCTAGTGAGGAAAAACAGTAGTATGAGATGCTCTGGTAATACAAAACTGAATACAATAATAAGGCAAATGTAAAGATTCTGGAACAAACCTCTTAGTTAAGAAGAGTTTTGATGGGATTCAGAGAATAAAAGGAAGAGATTAAGCAAGTGGAAAAATAAACAATGTTAAACAAACAACACGGGAAAACAGACACCTTGAGAGACAATATTCATACTGTAAGAAACAGGGTGATCAGCTCAGAGTTCTGGAGCTTAAGGTGAAGTTTATTTTTTATATCTTCCACTTATATACTCCAGATTATTAACTCTTGAACAACCTTTTCAACAGAACCAGGAGGAAAATTCTCTTTTGTTCTATAATGCACAGCAAAAACTTATGGGCAGATTTTAGCCTAAAACCACAGAAAGAAGCTACCAAAGGGGAAAGGAACTCTATGAACTTTCCCATTGTGAAAAACAGCAATTCAGCCCATGAAAATATCTAAATTATCAGCAGCAACTATCTTTAGTATTACATTATGAAGACAAACGTGGCCAGCTGTGCAAGAAACATTTGAAGCTCTGCATTCATACTAAAAATGCTGAAAAAATACTATTATTACATTTGAAGAAAGGGATTTTATGAAATAATTGCTGATTAAGGCAAAAACTGGAAACCAGGAGATCTGGGTTCTTGTCCCTGTTGTGGGGTGCGCTTTTTAACTTTCAGAAAAGATTTTCAAGTAACTATTCCAAAGGATCTAAATCAAAAGAAGGAAACAATTGCTTGTAATGCTTATAGAGTAACAGAATCATTAAGGTTGGAAAAGACCTCTAAGATTTTTTTGAACCCCTCCAGGGATGGAGACCCCACCATTGCTGTGGGCAGCCTGGGCACCCCTCTGTCAGTAAAGAAACTTAAAATATTCCATCTAAACCTCATACACTTGGCATCCACCCATCAATCCAGCTTTAAAGACTGAATGAAAACTGTCAATGAGGCTCTCAAATAATGGAGGAGATCACATCCCATTATCAAAATTTGTATTTTAAACCTGAGTCTCACAAGAGAAAAAAAAATGTAGCGCTTAAGAAAATTCCATTCTCCAAAAAATCAGGACATTTTCAAAACGCATTTTTCTCTTTCGAAGGCCGCCTACAACTCTCTCAAGTTTTCCCTTCTCTCCCTCTCAAACAAAAAAAAAATATTAAATACTAGCACAGTTTTGATAAACAAAGATTTACACACGAAAATCCTCTTAGGGAGGCAGATTACATGCTTAGTAATAGCTTGAGCTCCCGGAAAAATGAAGTAGTCATGTACTTTAGCTGTGTTTAAATGATGCCTGAATTGAATGTTTCAGAATGCTGCCTTCCTGAAGTATTTCCTTCCATCCAAAATGATTCTGGAACACAAAGCAAGAGGAGACCGTTCAAAGACTGGAGCAGCATCGTCAAACTTGACTATTTTTAGTTTGAAGCAATAAGGTTCTTAAAAAGGACTGCTATGAAGTTACCTCTCCTTTAAAACAGAAATAAATAATAATCTGTCACTCAGTTCCCTGTGGACAGATATCCAGGTCTCAAAAATGACAGGTTTTCATATATAACCATGACGTTACCTTGAGGGGACCTGAACACAAAAGGCTTAATTTTTGTAATGTCTCAGCACTTGACTTACTTTAAATGAAAGTAAGTAGTTCAAGAACTCTGGATCTCAGCACCCAGAAGTTATTTTGAAATGTTCTCCTGTGAGGGTGGGGAGGCCCTGGCCCAGGTTGCCCAGAGCAGTGGTGGCTGCCCCATCCCTGGAGATGTTCAAGGCCAGGTCGGATGGGGCTTGGAGCCCCCTGATCTAGTGGTAGGTGTCCCTGCCCATGGCAGGGGGTGGAACTGGGTGGGCTTTGAGGTCCCTTCCAACCCAAACCCTTCTATGATTTCTTCACATTTAAACCTGTTTTTTCCAGATAGGCTGTGACACAAGCAGAATACTTGAAAACTGTATCATTCAAAAATTATCAGGTTGACTAAGTTGGTGAAGAACGCATATTTAAAGCATTATTAAAACCTTATTTGTAGACGATTTGTTCCTTCCAAGAATACAATAAAAAATGTTTTGCATCTTTCTATGTCAACAACAAATGCTTTGGTCTAGAGGTTAACCTTAAAAAAAAAAAAAAAACACACTGGAAAATGGCTTGACCAAGAGAAAATGAAGATACACCTGATTTGGCTAAATGTGAGAGGGGAAAAAAATCACCTCATTTTAGGTGATTGGTAGTTATTTTATTGTTGAAATGTTCAATGCTTCAGAGGCTTAGGGAACAATTTCACTGCTCTGTCCCTTAACTCAAGGATTATGATGTTACAGAAGTAAAAATACAGTTGTTTACCAAGTCCCAGTTACAGGTTTAGGCTTTATATTGTATAAATAAATAAGATACACACATCTCTGCAGACGCTCTCACAGTAACTACCTACTTCAGCAGGGAGGAGGGAGGATAACGAGGATGTGGAGAAGTCTTCCTGCATTATTTCATCCTCTACTGCGGCTCCTCCAACTGCGTATGAAAATACACAGCTTGGAAAGAGAGAAATGCTCTTAGCCAGAGAAACAAGGAAGTCCTGTACAGTCTTCATAGCAAACAGGACTTAAAAAAATTCACTCCCTACCTTTCTATCCCCTAAATAAACAGATGAACTCACAAAAGCTGAAATATTGAAATCAGTAAGAAAACTTGAATCATTTTGCTTAGGTTGGAAGGCAAGAGGAATGTTTCATTTTCCTGGGTTGCTGAGAAAATGATCCCTCTAAGAAAGATATTTGCCTTTTACCATGGACATTTCCATATTAAGAGAAATAAGGAAGCTATGCATGGAAAGAGTGCAAGTCCTTCCATAGATGGAAAAAAATAAAGTATCTCCCCCGCATATTTTGCTCCAACTGTCAAAAAATAAATAAATCACTTTGTTTTTAAGCTGTGTTTTATTTGTCAGTGAACAAATAAAGGTCATTTCAGAGTGTGCAGAGAATGCTAATTTTATTTGGTGAAAAAAATAAAACCAGATATAAATGAGCCTGTAAATTAAAAGAAAATCCTGTCTGAAAGGCTTATTAATACTAATTTGTTATGTTTTCCTCCTAATTACTGGAATTAATACTAATAATATATCCTACACTCCCAAGATTAATGGGATGTGTCCTTTCTTGGTCTATGCTTTTTCAGCAGGAAACTGCTACTCAAAGCCGCATTTTAAGAATGTGTTTCATTAGGGAAGCTTCTAACAGGTATGAAATGAATCAAGTGTTAAATGTTTATGTACAACATGATGGATACAGATATACAGAAATAATTTATCTCCTTTTTGCTTTAATTCATGAATACAATTAGAGGAAAAACAGATTTATTGCATGTGCAAAATATCCAAAGGTGATGAAGCCTTTAATTAGGGAAAATCAGCCCTCCTGGTCACATCCTGAGATAGGTCTCAGCCCCTAGCAGGTACCTGCAGCCCACAGAGAGGGCACCACAGCATCTGGAACTAAATGCCAGTTCCTGTGTCTGCCAAACCTCCCATCAGCGTCCCTTGGAACAGCATTTAGCCACACAAACACATAAATACAGCTCTTAATTTTCCACCTTCTGGCACACAAATACATCAGGAAAAATCCCTTCCCTCTTCACAATTAACTGTTTCTCAAAGGCACATTTTTGTTTTACCAAAATAATACACTCTTCAGGCAAATGCTTCAGTATGATCTACGCAGAATCTCTGAACTGGGTATTGGGTTTAAATCTAAGGCTAAATCTAGAGGCTGGCAAACACCAACAGTAGAACTCAGAGGTGGCCCACAAGCCTCCTTAAGAGAGACGTGGTATTTTCCTTCATGGACATCAGAATTTGTTCAGAAACACTACTCAACTTCAAAAGCCAGAAATAAAAAAAAAATTTGGACATATTAATTTTTAAATCAGTTACTTTAAAAAAATAAATAAAACATCTATTAGCTATGTCATGCCTTTAAAATAAATGTTACAGCAATGGTAATTATGTAATTAATTAGCAGGTTTTTCCATCTCCTTGATTCATTGATCTAAGAACTTGTTGCAGAAAATACGGAATTAATAAACAACTGGCTTATAAAGCAGATTTTTGTAATTTATTTGCCAGTTCATTAAATAGAAACAATAAAACAGAAATAAGAAAAGCAGCACAGGGAGCAGTGGGGATTTTTTTCTCTTCATTTGGGTGTTTTTACAGAAAGTGAATTGTTACTTGTTGGCTCCTTTGCTATTAATGCTGAGAATATGTATTAAGAGAGAAAATTGACAATTGCATTGCTGCGGGGGCCAGCCCTGAGTGTTACAGGAGCTCTCTACCCAATCCCACAGTGGTTCCAGTGTAGAAAGGAAAAGCCATCTCTGCTCAAAGAGTGCTCCAAGTGCTGCAGACCAAGCTGTTTGTCCACAAGAGCTTTGTTTTCCTCTCCAATGTCCCTGAAAACCCTCAGAGTTGTTATTTTCAGCTCTGCTGTTTTCCCAGGTAGAAATAACATCCAAACCTAAATCTCCCAGCCTAAGTTTTGGTTGTTTTTTAAACAAGTTCCTCAATGCAGGTATGATTTATAAAATCATAGAACAGTTTGGGGTGGAAGGGACCTCAAAGCCCACCCAGTTCCAACCGCCTACCATGGGCAGGGACACCTCCCACTGGATCAGGGGGCTCCAAGCCCCATCCAGCCTGGCCTTGAACACCTCCAGGGATGGGGCAGCCACCACTGCTCTGGGAAACCTGGGTCAGAGCAGAGCAGAGGAGAGCTGAGAGCTCTGCTGAGCCAGGCCTTGGGATTCCTGGCCTTCTGAAACAACTTCCAGAGCCCTACTCACACTCAGGATTTCACTGTGAATCCCTGTGCACCCCACTGTTACTCTTCCACCCAGAATAACTCATCAACTTCACCCTGCTTCACAGTGCTGATGACAGCCCAGGCTAATGAGCCATTAATTCCAACCAAAGACACTCAAAGTTTCCATTCTTTTAATTGTGTATAATAATAAAAATTAGTCCTTTGCAGTACACTTTGTGTTATCAAAGGAACACCCAACAATTTTCCTCTGATAAAATGTGCCTTATGATGGAATAAAAGGCAAGCAGGCGCCAAAGTGCTCCCTCCCTCTTCAAAATCAAAGGCCTGTTTTACATGGACTGTGGGTCTGAGAGATAATTAGAGCGGCAGGGTGATTATCCTTGTTAAATCAAATGGATGAGAAACACTGATGTTTTAGGGGACCAGAGAAATGCCTTGTTTCTGTTTGAAGCCAGGGTTCCCTAATTTTGCTCATTTGGACAATACTGTGGTTCAGAGTGTACTCTCCTTTCAGCAATTTAGGAAGCAAGAAATACATGCATTTGTGCTGCTGCATGAGCCCTCCGGTGTCCAACTCTAGCAGTGTGAACAGCACAACAAACTCCCCGTGCCTATTCAGCTCCAAAATATAGTCAAAATAACACAGAAGAGTATTAGGACTCTGGTAGCTGGAAATCTCTGTAGTATGCAAGAGGGAGATACGGATTTTAGAGTGTCTTAGCACTGATTTTTTTGGCATATAGTTAGCCTGATTTAATATATGGCATTTATATTCCAAAGAAAATATCAGTATTTTCCAGCTTTTCCTCACTGACCCGAAAAAAAAAAATAATTTTTCAGAAGGAAAAATTCTTAATTGCTTCTAAGTCAGCTGGAATAGCTAAATTCCAAACTGCAAACCAACACAAACTTCTATCAGTCATAGTAGAGTGACACACTAAAGCCAGTCATTTCCTTGACTACACAACATTTTGATTTCAGAATTTTTCCCCTTTTTGTAAACTGAAACAAATTAATTCCCATGAAAAATGCGTGATCAAAAACATTTCAACAAAACATTTAAAACCACGTTTTCAATAGAGGGCAAGTTCTCATTTATATCTCCATTCAAAATTGACTGAGGGCAAAAAAAGCAAACCAAAACCCAAACCAAAACACCAAGATCTATTTTGAGGTAAGAAAGAGCCCAGACACCTCACACTGGACAGGCTGTTAAGGCAACATCACCAAAGCCTTCTTTGTAAATTTAAATTAAACCTGTAGGTTATGAGAGTTCACTACAATGAAGTTCTAACAAAGATATTCCCATTTGGAAGCGATTTTCAGTAACATAGCTGTAAAAAAAAAAAAAAACCAGAGCTAGATTCTCCAACATCACACCAAGGAAAGTCAACATCATTCCACAGAAATAGAAAAAAAAATCAGTGTAAGGCCAAAAGAAAAGTGTCAGGACTCTCCATTAATAAAAAACATTGCTCCCTCCATATAAAAGTTTTAAAAATAAACTGGTTATAGCTGCATATTAAAAAGAGAAAGCAGATTTCACCAGGAAAACCTTGTTTCCTGGATCCCTGCCACAGCGCATGCTGTATTAGGAAATGATTTGAAATATTAATACGGCAGATTATCCCAGACATTTGTGCAGACACCGAGCTCAAGCCGTCTTCCTGGCTGATGGAGCCAAGTTCAGCTCTGCTCTGGCTCCCTGGAGAGTCTGTGCTGAGCAGAACTGAGAAGAGGGGAAAACCACCACAAAGAAAAATTGCTGCTTTGAAGGAAGAGACAAAGGGTTGGAGGAAGCAGATCCAAAGGACCTTTTCTTTCTACAGCTGTAGAGGTCACGGCTTCTAACAGAGCCTCTGGCTTTTCAGGCCAACAACAGGTTTCATCTCAGCCTTACCCATCCCTTCCACTGTGGAAAGGAGAAAGAAGATTCTCCTCAACAAATCTGCACCCTAATTCTGTCCAGGAGAAAGAAAAGCTCTGTCCTCTATTTCTTTTTCTGGACTGGCTTTCAAGTTGACCAACAAACAAAGCTGCAAAGTGTAAGGGCTAAAAAGAGTTTCCCAATACTGCCATTTCCACCTCTATATCCAGACTAACCAGGTTAAAAAATGATCTTCAGTCACAAACTATCTATTTTCTCCTCAGGAAATCTAGAAAGCAGGTTCTGTAAATGCTGCTATTACCCTCTTCACTGCTGCAGGGCTTTGTCTTATTACACAAGATTGGCTTCCTCCTGGGAAGAGGATGCTCAGGTGTCACTAGTGGGAATTTTTTCACCTTTTACTGACTCCCTCTGTCAAACACAAGCAGTTTCAACACCCTGTCTAGAAGCCAGTAGTGACAGTCAGCAATATGTCAGATAAATGAACCAAGCTGAATCGAGTCATCCTATCATATAAAAAAATCTCCATGAAGTTGTACAGTGTGTTCACCTCAAGGCTGTCTTTGTGACTGTAGCTGTGGACTCCAGGTTAAGATATGTACCACTAACAAATAAACAAACCACCCTGTGAGACCACTGAAAACCACTTCCCTCGTCTACCATAGGGATGCTGCCCCCCACTTTGATTTGTAAAGCAACAGAGGAGCACTGGATGGATTCAAATTAGCCAGAACGCAAAACCCATGCTGAATAATTCTCTCATGTATGGTAAAGGCACTATGTTAGAAATCCAAGTGCTTTTGTTTCGAAGAACTGAGACAAACTCCATTTGACCGCAGCAGCAAGTCAACATGTGGGTTTATTTCCTCCTTTGCAAGAGTGGATAATCCCTATCACAGTATCACAGTATCACAGTATTACAAGGTTGGAAAGGACCTCTGAGATCATCAAGTCCAACCTATAACCCAACACTAACACCAACCATCATCTAAACCATGGCACTCAGTGCCTCATCCAGTCTCCCCTTAAACCCCTCCAGGGTCGGTGACTCCACCCCCTCCCTGGGCAGCGCATTCCAATGGCCAATCACCCTTTCAGTGAAGAACTTTTTCCTCACATCAGACCAGGGTTGGATGTTCCAGGCCAGGGTTGGATGGGGCTTGGAGCCCCCTGATCCAGTGGGAGGCATCCCTGCCCATGGCAGGGGGTGGAACTGGATGGCCTTTGTCTCATCCAACCCAAACCATTCCATGATTCCATGATCTACTATTGTCCAGACACACAAGTAATGGAGAAAAAGAAAAATACCTGCATTGTCAGCATAAAATACACAGTAACAGCACAGCAGTTCGTAATAGCAAGGAAAACTTCAAAACAATACAATACTTTGCTGAACAGGAGGCATTCAGTGCAATTATTAATGCAAAGAATGAACATTATTACCATAATGTAACTCAAGATGCGTCTGAACAGGGCCCCCTGAGGGAAACAACTTGATGTGTGTTTACAAATCAAGCGTAGTAGGGAAACAAAAGGACACTCTCACCAAAGAGACATATTTATCTGTGCAGTATTTAAAATGGTGAGGATAAAGAGTGACTTCCAGATAAGTCATCATCTTTGCTCTCAATAACAAATTAAGCAGTCTCGATTTATGTTAGTTACACATAGAAAGGGTACCCAGACTAATAATTAATTAATAGGCGTTACAGATGAGAACAGTGCTTTAAAAGCATATCAAAAGAAATTATTTTAGGCAGTTACAATCAGCTTGCAGCTCACCACACATTCAGTCATTTGCTGAAGTATTTATCAGCTATCAGACTTTATAATATTCTTGTTAGTACGGTCAAGTTAACAGATCGAGAAAGTTCCAAGACTTTGTTAGAGGTGGGAACAGAGAACCATGAAGCAGAAATAATGGGCCTCCAGGTAGGAGGCAAAGCTCAACCCCTGCTACAGATGCTACTGGCACTGACGCAGAACACCTGCCATGAAACCCGGATGCTAGGCCACTAGCATCCTGGCTTGGATCAGCCATGGGGTGGCCAGCAGGAGCAGGGAAGGGATCGTCCCCCTGGATTCAGCACTGGTGAAGCTGCACCTTGAATATTGCGTTGTTTTGGGCCTCTCACAACAAGAAAGATCTTGAGGCACTGGAGCACATCCAGAGAAGAGGAACAGAACTGGAGAAGGGTTGGGAGAACAAGTCTTATGACAAGTGGCTGAGGAACTGGGGTTATTTAGCCTGGAGGAGGCTGAGGGGAGACCTCATTGCTCTCTGCAGTTCCCTGAAAGGAGGCTGTAGTGAGGTGGGTGCTGGGCTCTTCTCGCAAGGAACAAATTATAGGAAATGGCCTCAATTTGCACCAGGGGAGATTCAGATCAGGTAATAGGAGAAATTTCTTTACTGAAGGAGTGGTGAAGCATTGGACCAGGCTGCCCTGGAAGTGGTGGGTATCCAGCCCTGGAGGTTCTCAAAAAACGTGTAGATGAGGTGCTTAGTATATGGTTTAGCAGGCACAGTGGGGTTGTGTTGATGGTTGGACTGGATGATCTTAGAGGTCTTCTCTAATCTTAATTATTCAGTGACTGTAATCTGGAGGCAAGCAATGACCTCAAGGTCTTTGTTCAGCATATTGCTGCTGTTAGTCTACCCTCTACTTTCCTTCAATACTGCAGCACCTCACTTCTCTGATCTCCAGCAGATGGTAATGCTTTTGTCTCCTGGAAAACAGAAACTCACACCTACATTTTGCATAAGGAAAAGTATGTTTGTATAACTCACTCTTTGGAGAGTTTTTGGCAGAAAACTCCCCGTTGGCCCACTTGATCAGAAAATGGTGAGCAGAGCATGGATCCAAATTAACAAGCTGTCATGTAACCACACACCAGTCTGCCTAAATCAAATGGTTTTCTTTACAGTCAGGTGAGGGCTCTGTTAGTTTAATACTATTAATAGAATTCATTAGTTACAAAGATTCATTTAAGAGGGTAAGGGGAATGGCAATAAGTGCTCTCTAGGCTGAAGGAAGCCTGTAGGCACCATGAGCTTTAAAACATATTAAACAGCGCGAGCCCAGGAGCCCTCTGGAGTTTTCTTTGAGTGTATTACTTTTAAATTAGAGATGGGAAATTTTCCCTGTTGAAGCTGGACAGCAAACAGCTGTGCTCATTAAAAGAGAAGAAACTGCTAAGCAGTTATATAATCAACACTATGTAATTAACAGAGAATTATAATAGAGGTAACGCTGAGCTGGTCGTGCAGCGTGCGGAATGTGAACAGTTTTGCAGTCGGCTGCCCTTTATGTTGCTCCCCTTGTTCCATCGCCGTGCCCAGGTTGCACATCCAAATGTTGCCGAGTTCCTCAGGCTCCCTTGGCAACTGAGACAAGGCTTCACCACGCCAGCTTGCTCAGGGAAGTTTTACTCAGAAGGGTCAGCCAGTCCAGCATTTTCTGACTGCCAGCATGAAAATGCCTACGCTGGTTTGTCATAAGAGTATCAGGACTCCAGAAAAGCCTCCACAGAGCAGGAGGTGGAGGAATGCATCCCAGCATTCTTGGAGCCTCTCCCCCAGCAAATTTCCTGATCATAAAAGCATGCAATAGGAGAGAAGTACCATACCTAGAGCTGTGGAAACTCCACTATTTATCTGCCAAAGACAAGATACGGAGACGTCCCTAGCTCATACCACACAATAATGGTCCCGTTCCACTTCAAATCCTGTGTTCAGTTTTGGGCCCCTCAGAACAAAAAAGACATTGAGGGGCTGAAGTACGTCCAGAGGAGGGCAACAAAACTGGTGAAGTGGCTGGAGAACAACTCTTATGAGAACAACTGAGGAAAATGGGGTTGTTTAGCCTGGAGAAAAGGAGGCCAAAGGGAGACCTTATCACTGTCTAACACCACCTGAAAGGAGGTTGCAGTGCGGTGGGTGCTGGTCTCTTCTCCCAAGTAACAAGTGATAGGACAAGAGGAAATGGCCTTGAGTTGTGCCACAGGAGGTTCAGGTTAGACATTAGGAAAAATTTCTGCGCTAAAGTATTATCAGGCACTGGTAGAGTCTGCCCTGGGCAATGGTGGAGTCACCATCCCTGGAGGTGTTTAAAGGACAGGCAGATGAGGTGCTCAGGGATGGTTTAGTAGTGGGCAGGTATGGCTCATCTTGATCTCAAAGGTCTTTTCCAACCAAATAATCATCCTATGATGTATTTGCAGGTGCCTCTCTGAGGTGACCACATAGACTAGGGGCTCACTGAGCCAATGAAATATTGCCAGCACAGCAGAACCTCAGAAAGACAGGAGTAGCTGCCACAGCTAGAGCCCACCTGAATGTCAGAAGAGAGCTGAATGGAAGGGCGGAACTCTGCGTGAATGTTACAGAAGGAAACAGCACTTACACACAACATGAAAAAATGAGGAGTCAGCTTCTTGTGCAATCAGGGAGCTTCAACAAACCTCTGCCAAAGATACTCCTCTTGCATAACTTCTGTGGATTTTAATACTACATACACAGAATTCAAGAACATCCCTCAGTCCCTCAATACTTGTTTCTGCTTTACAGATAGCATATTAATCCTTCTTTTCTAACCCATACAGCTGTCACTCCTGATAAAGGAATGGGATACACTCCAGTGCCACAGCAGAAATGAGAGCCAACACCAACTGCAAAAACACAGGGACCAACACCCCCGTGTCATCTTGGTTTAAGGTTGCTGCACTGTGTTAGCTGGAGGGCGCCTCACGCAAATCCATTCCTTGGTGCCAACAGCTTACAGCAGGCAGGCTCCTCTATGCCATAATTGTTCAGTGGAAACCTTCAGAATGCAGAGAGAGAAGCTGTTAATCTGAAGAATATGCACTGCTTTGACACCCTTGTCCCACCATCAACCATTTCCAACTGTCCTACAGGTCAGGTTGTTCCAAGGTGGGCAGGTGTGCTCTACAGCACCAGGTATCCAATATGCCATGGGGATCCACAGTGACCAAGAGGTTGTAGATTTGCTCTTCAAGGGCTGAGACCCTTGTTGAAAAGGGTTATTGTAGGAAGGAGAAATCCATCACAGCATTTTTTACTCTTCCCCCAACTGCAACACGTTGAGGCTTTCTGGGACTCAGCTCAGTCACTGTATCCTTCATCTCAGCTTGTTTGCTGCCAAAAAGAGCAAGAGATAATACTGATTATAGTTGATAGAAACTAAAGGTACAGCTGGGAGCCCTCCACAGACTGCTCACATTGGAAATGATCATTAGCAACAAACAAAACTACTACTGAACCACCATAAACTGCTTTCAAGCTGCCTCCTAGTGAAGATATATATCCGAAACAGCTCCCTCTCTCCTCCATTACCCACAAGCAAACTGACAAGCACATTCCTTTCCCCATGCCTGGATTTGGCACTTGGTGAGATATAAAACTGCCAAGTTCTGAACAGTTCTGGTCACATTTAAATACAAATACGCCAGAGGCATCCTCCTTGGGTTCCATGAAACAGGACTGAGTTTGCTTCAGATTGAGTCCTGATGGTGACACCTTCAGAATTCAGCCTTTCGCTTTTTCAAAACTGAGAAGTCAATTAGGCCAAAAGCTGCCTTATCTGGCCACCTCCTCCTCCCTTCCCCCAGAGAAATGGGACACCGAGATTTTTCAACTAGAAAGTAGGCAGGAAATTTTAAAGCAGAACCCAGGAGTCCCAGTTTCCTGGTCCATTTCTTTAACCACTAGATGACACTACTTCCTTATATACCAGCCCACTTCTCCAAGGTTTCTGAGCACTTCCACCTCTTGTCGCATCCACCTGGAGTTCTGGATGTTCAGGAGTTCTGGTTGTCAACTCCCAAATTCAACACAGAAATGAAATGATTAACAGACAACAAGATAAACAACTCATCTATGCTGCAAAGGTTTTCTTTCATGCTCTTGCCTTTCCTTTGTCCTTGATTCTCCCCAGCTGTATCAAGCTGTTCCATTTAGATGTCTTGTGCATTTTCAGTGTTCTTGCTGTCTACTGAAAATTCCATAATTACAACATATACCAAAGAAGAATTAAAAAAGGTGTAATATTAACTGAACTTTGCAAACAGCTCTTTAAAAACTCCTGGTTATTCTTACGAGTCAAGACACATCTGTTCAGGAGGGATTCACTTTGGACAGAGAGTTAAAGGTCCTTATTCTGCCAGAGCATTTGTTGAATCACAGCAAGTCTTAGGGATCTTAATCTGGATTCAGTGATTGGGATGCCAAACCCATGATTTAGAATCACTGCTGCTTCCTCTTTGCCCATTTTTAGTGATCACTCAATAGCACAAGTCAATGCCGAAGCACTGCAAGTGCCACACGATACATTAAAAAGCCCTTTATCCACTACTTTTCTTTGTGTTTAATGATGAAGACTGGACAGACTATTTTAGCTTCTCACATTAAAACAGAACTGTGCATTTTATTGTACTCTTCAAATCCTCCTTTTTTCTTCTCTTTTCCTCAAGGGTTCTTTTATTTTAATTGCTTCTGGAATGGCACACTGTCATTTAACCCTCTTGTTCAGTCTCATTTTCCACCTTCTCTATTTTCACACACAATTGAACTGACTTACAGCAAAATAGAATTTATTAAGCTGAAGACAATGTGGGTAATCAACATAATGCACTGTCTGCTAATCCCTGGTTACTCCATTCCTTTTTTACTGTTTATTCGACTTTTGGTCTACATTCTTTAGAGCAGAGAATATGGATTCCCTTCACTGAGAAGAGCCATTCAGTTGCAAAATGCATGTGATACTTTCTATGTTGTATGCACAAAGCAACAGCAAAGCAGTTGATAAAAGGACCATCAATCAAATCAGTGCAAGGAGCTTTAATTCTCAAGGCTCTGAAAACCCCTCTTTTAACAGCCTGTACAAAAGCAGCAGCAGAATGAGGTGCTGCATAAATGTACCCAGCAAAAGCATGGCCAGAAGGTTGTGATTATTCATTTCAAGAAGAACGCACAGGTCCCAGCTGAGCTCTGACCGGCTTTGCATACGGATTTGTATATGCACATGGTGGAGCCCACCTGGGATGCCAAGGGCTTGCAAATCAAGTTCTCAATCCCACAAAGACCCAAAAATGTGATTTACTGTGCAGAATTTGAGTCACACCATGCACCTTTCCCATAACTTTCTTATCCCAAATGTATCAGTAGCTTAACACTGCGGGATGCACAGGACCATTATTGCAAGCAACACTGTGTGGAAGGGGGATGAGTACTGATGACTGTACAACCCAGTACTATTATTTTACTACATTAAATTTATGCTACATTATCAATCTATTTTCCCATCTCTTTGAAGCAGATTCTGCAGCAAGTAAAAACAATAACCCAAACAGTAGCAAGCACACCTATTTTCCAAAGGAGGGGGGACCCAAGCAGTGACAAAGTCAAACAAAATGGTATAAGAAATGATGTAAGAAAGGGCAAGTGTTCAGTGTCCCAGGTGGTTTGTTTTACATACAAGCAAAAATCACTGTCAGAATAGCAAAACCTATGCTACTATGCAGTACAACCCCTGAGAAGCACAAGGATGGCAAAGCATGTAACGCCAAACAAAAGCCAGCAGCCCGCCCCACTTCCCCATGTCAAGGCATCTGCTCTCACTTGAGCAAGCAAACATCTAACCTGAATTATTGCTGATCCGTAGACACCCAGATATCAAATTACAAACACCAGCTTCAGTCAACCGAATAATAGAGAGAAAATTAAAACCAGCTCTTTTACACACATCTGACTGTGGTATCTGACAGTGCTTTCCGTAACGCGGGGTGGCTGGGGGGGAGGAAGGTGCTGTTATTTACACCAGCTGAAAATAAGCTAAATTGAAATATTTTACCGAATGTATCCTCCAGTAGACACTCAGCTTTTTTTTTTTAATTAAAATAAATGGTATTCCTATTTGTATTTAATTTCACTTTGCTTCATTTCTAACTGACCTGCCATTATGCTTCAATTTGCTCCCTCTTCCAGAGCACTCATCTTTTAAGGGAATCCAGAGCATTTTAAGTAGTGTGAGAAAATAACTCCACACACTTAAAAGCAGAGGAAGCACCCACTCATGGCTCACACTAAGGAAGAGCATTTCCATTCTAGAGCCCTAATTTTAGGCTGGGAAATTCAGAAGGCCGTTATCAGAGTTAATGAAATTTCAATGCAAGTTCATTACCCAACGTTACCTTCTATATCCCAACAAGCCATTAACTTCCTCCTATCTCAACAAGGATCTACCAGGTGGAAGCAACAATTTTCCCACTGTCTAGGGTCCTTCAGTATTTGCAATGCACTTTGATGCAATGATGAGGGAAAAAGAAATGCTTCTATAAACCAGCCTGGTGAATTCCCATAGTTACCCTGTCTTCTATACTCTGTCCATGAGTTATTTCTGTGAGTCTTCAACCATTCAATGAAATACCAAAAAAGCTAAAATAGTAGCAAAATTTTGATAAAAATTGCGTTGGAAAATTTGGTTTCTTATTGACGGAGAGACAGTGTCATTTTTAATATTTTCATCTGTATAATTTGTAATACATTCCCCAGGCCCTTGTGTTCTAAGCAGCTCCACAGTCTGCTCTTCCAGCCCATCTTTGCAGCAAGAGCAGCACCTTTGGGAGTCCAAGAGAGGTTTGATGAGTTTGGATACAAGTGTCCTTTGTAAACTCTGTCATTCAATCAAGCTCCTCCGAGATTTTAAAAAACAGGAAAAAATACAGATTTGACATCGAATCTCCAGCAAAGCCCTCCGGGAGGGTCTGAGCATTCAGAACCCATTTGATGTTTCTGGAATAAGATACCTGTGGCTATCACTGGCCTTCAAAAAGCCTAGGTCACTTCCAGAAGCTGAATACAATGCAACAAGTTATCTCAATGTTTTTTCCATAATAATCTTCATGACAGATAAAAGGTTTGAAAGGAAAAAAAGAGGCACATGTTTTGCAAACACAATATCAGCTACATGGTTGTGAAGAAAACAAACAACTTGCAGAATCCTCTTCAGGTTCAGCTATCAGCTAAATTGGATCTTGTCTGCGAGAGAGATAAAATCAACAATTCCCTAGCTTTAAACCATGATTTAATAAACTTGTTTTTCTCAAAGGTATAAATGAGCCTGATTGCATTCTGTAGGTTGTCAGGTGCAGGGTTTTTTCCCCATGGGGAACATGGGGGTACGTTTTGTTTAAATTCATAGCATCTTCCACTCTACCTTGAGCCAGAAGACAATAGGAATGATCTTGCCACCTAGAGAGGCACCACTGAGAAGGAGCATACAGACTGTCCATAAACATTTTTCTTGTCTTATGACTTATCTAGCAAGAACATTAATGCAAAATTTTGTTCCATTTACCAATAACATAAGACAACTTAGTTTCCTGCAAAATAAACAAGCAAATTTCTGCAGCTTAATGTAGTGGAAAAAATACGAAGGTCACCCTGTAGAGCAGAATTTATCCTGGCTTGGGTCTGCATGCCATCAGCTTTAGTCTGAATAAAGTGATTAGATGTGTTCAGCTGACTCTGCACACACGTTGGCATTCACCCATTAAGGTCAAAGAAGCCATTTGGGACACTTGGACCAACATTTCCTTCTCGCACATCTTTTATTTGAGTTCCCAACTACTGCTTTCTCATTTTCTGTTCCATGCAGAAGTTCATAAAATTGGGAAAAATGTTCATTTCAATTGTTATTGCATGACTTGTCATTTATGACATCTATAAGACAGGTACACACATTCAGCAAATGCTTCTCACCATGTAATTACTGTTTTTCTCCAAAGAGGGGAAAAAAATGCATAAATATACAAGATTTCCTGTAAGAATACACGATCTTTCTCATTATCCTGGTGATAGAAGATACAGAAAAGATGATATGAAATTTAGGCAAACACATGCATACAAGTCTAACTCCTTGTGTTGACATTTACATATATTTTTCCCTTTAAAAAGTTTATTTATTAAGATAATTCAGCCCAATTTTCTCAGGGAAGATAATGCTTTAAATAGTAATAATTTACTCCTTGGGCATATAAAGATTTAGAAAGAAGTTAACTGGTGCCAACATCTTGGTCTTAGCCTGGGTGTGATTCAAATCAAACTAGTTTATTCCTACATTGAGTTATCCAAGAAGTCCCCTTTCATTAATCACCTCCAGCAGAAAACACTTCAAATTTCTGATGACTCTCATTTGTTAGAAATTTCCATCATCTTCCACCCTTGTTGCACCATTCCTATCCAAAAATGTCCTCCACATTTTAAATTGCTTAAGATAAAACTCTTCTTTCCTGAACAACCGCATCATTCTCAGACAATCCCAGCGCTGCTGCAGAAACTTCAGAGGTGAAAAGCCTCCGAGGTCTGAGTATCCTCAGTGCCTTTCATGATAAGAACTCAACTGCCTCCCAAGTTAACCTCACACCAGAGGAACCAGTCTTTCCTCCGTTTCATATCTCTGTTTCTAGCAATCTATTAACAGCTTTTGGAATCCTCATAAACAATAATTTTAACCAGTACATACTCAGGGTATGAAATCCTTATTCAATTAATTCCCACTTCGTGATCCTTGATCCTTGATTCGCAATCCTTCATCCACTCAATGTTTATTTTTTCATATTTCAGTCTCTTCTAGAGACCAAAATTACACACATAAGATACTGAGAAAATGTTCTGAAAGAATATCATCTGAAAATGTGAGACAAAGGTCAGAAAAAGCAAACACCACAGGAGCACCTGTAAGAACCAAGCGATTTACTATAAATGACAGGAGACATTCTGGCACAAGCAAAAAAACAGCCCCAAATCCAGACCTCACTGACATTTCAGTGCCCCATCCCTTGACTCTCATTTTTCAATTCTCATAAGACTCATTCGCACAGCTGAGGCAAGTTGCTAACTCAGAGTGAGTTGTGTAACTGGACATTTGTTTCTGATATAACTTCTAGCTCTTCCAAAAGGCCTCCCCACCTTCACAGCAAACATTTCTCCCTAAGACCTCACCTCAATCTCCCCTCTTGCAGCTGAAAACCCTTCCCACTCATCCTATCCCTGCACTCCCTGATCAAAGAGATCCTCCTCAGCTTTCCTGGAGCCCCTTTCACTCCTGGTAGGCTGCTCTAAGGTCTCCCCAGAGCCTTCTGCTCTCCAGGCTGAACAACCCAAACTCTCTCAGCCTGTCACAGTATCACAAGGTTGGGAAAGACCTCTGAGATCATGTAGTCCAACCTAAGACCCAGCACTAGCAACACTCCTGTCCTCGCACAGGAGGTTCTCCAGCCCTTGGATCATCTCTGTGGTCTCCTCTTGACTCTCTCCAACAGATCAGTTTTTCCTGTACTCCAGAACAGGCTCCATGTGAGTAGTTATTGTCCATAAATTCCAGCACGACTGTGTTTACCCCCCACACCTTAAAAAGCAGAGCGAGCAACAGAGCATAATTATTAAGTTCTATTTCACTGAAAGAACAAAGCCCAGGTTCACACCTGAAGCTACAGACCTGCCAGGCTGATGAATATGTTTCTAGTACTTCTCTTACTGCAAAATTAGAATTTATGAGTTTATGGTTATGCATGTGATTTACAACAAAACTTTAAGTGCCCTCGAGGTAAGGGCAGGATGAATGGATAGGTAGGTATGAGGAACTGGATGGGTTAACAGAATCATAAGAGGGTACAGACAGCCCTTCCAAACCTTGGTTTTTCTCCCTATAGTCACAGTAGCTGCAAAAATTTATATTTTATGATACAAAAGGCACTTTGCATCACAAAATTGGCCCTTTTACAATTTCAAGCTATTAGTCAAAAGCAGAAGTGTTTTGTTTCCATGTCTTTCACTGAAAACACATCTACTGTATTTGTAAAGAAAAAGTCCCATCATCATGCTACGTATTTCAAGTCATGAAACTACTCTTAACACTTGGGAAGTGCAATTTACCTCCCTAGCCTTATCTCAAGGTAAGCCTTAAACTGAGATCAAATAAGGAGATTTCTGTTGGTCAAACCTGAATGAAGATGAAATTCTCCCATAAGAACTCCTGATATGACTATAATTTAAGAAATACCTGTATGGAAAGACTGCATGGATTCAAAACTTTACTCAAGCAGTGAAGAATTTTGGTCCCCTTTGGACGGGGGAAAGATCTTAAGGATTTCACTAAACAGTCTTGATGAAATGGGTTCATTTCTTCCTAAGTTGAAGCTCAGGCTCCTTGCCACTACTATGCAACATTTAATTCCTTTTTGGACAGTTTCAGGGAATGGGATCCTTTAAGTCTCCCAGTGGTTCTGTAGAAGAACGGGAAACCAAATGCAAACTTTATGCTACACAGAACTAGCTCTGAGGCCACACAATCTCGTATTTAAGACTTGGCCACTACCAATATTCAATATAAAGCCCATCTCTCAATACAATTAATAATTTACTTCCCTATTCCATCCCTGCTGTACTGCAACTTTTACAACATTTTACCATTTAAAACCATTTCTTTTCAAAACAAAATGTTCCAGTTCATTTTTAGCAGCACACATGAACAGACAAGCACATCAATAATCAGTTATATTTTCACTCCCTGTAACCCAAGAGGATGCACATTCAAAAAGCACAGACAGACCCTAAAGAAATCCAAATTATTTGTTGCTTTTTTTCAGTTGTACCTCTTGTGTAATGATTCCCAAATATTAAAACATAAATTACAAAAAGGACATTTTCTTGCTGTGATTTAAATTCTAGTCATGGCCATGGCACTATTGACTTGGGGGACGGCACTGTTAGTTACAGAATTGCTACACCTTGGGCATTTTATCTTGGTGCCAGTTCTTTTGAAAATGTAGGTGCTCAATCAGGTCCTTGAATAGAAAAAAGACTGGATATCCAAGAAAAATCTGGTTTTATCACCAACAGAGACAGTATAGCTAAAACAGGCTTTTAAAATTCTCATCAATCTTTAGTCTCTTACCTCCTTTTAACCTCCTAGGAAAACTGGTCAAGGGATTCTACAGTAATGCTATTGCAGCTGATAATTTAAGGCAACGCCTGTTCTGTGGAGCCTACTACTGACAATATTCAGAACGGATGGGCCTGTGGTTCAGATCAATAGATATTTTCTTTTAGTGCTGATTTAGCTTTGACTGGAAAGGAAAGCAATTAAGTCAGACGTGGAGAATTTGTCAGCGTGCATAGATGGATTCATGGAGCCAGCAGTTAAATGACCCACTTTTCATGGTAATATTGAAATAGTAACATGTTTCAGGTAAATATCAAATGCCATCCAAACAGTTACCATAGCAATGATAAAGAAATTTAATTTCAGTTAATCAAATTGAATATTCAGTTGGTCCAATTAAGTTCCACGTAGGTACTCATTTCATACCAATATTTGATGATATTCAAGCACAGATTTCCTACAGGTGGGCAACAATTTTTTTTCTTCTTTTCAAAACATATTTTGTGTGAAAATACCATTGTTGAATATTTGCTACTTGCACTTTTACTTTAAGAGAGTGTTCAATATTTATTAGTTTTCTTTATCTTTTTGAAGGTAGATAGTCAAGTCAGTGGGAAGAGAAGTCCTGAATCCTGCTTGGGGAATAGTTACAGCCTGATCTCATGTCTTTGGATGAAAGCAACAGTGCAGGACTCAATTTGCAGTTGAGTACATCTGGGTATGCTGTCATGTACAGACAGATGGACAAATTCTAATTGATTTATTCAAGATTTCCCTGGAAATTTCTTGTATAATCTTGATTAGGCTTCTATTCTTAAGCTTGCATATTCATCTTCCTTGTGAAATGCATAGTTTGCAGATGCTATATGCTAGAGCTGGAGGCTGTGTGGAGGAGTAATGGTTTTGAGCTGGAAGAGGGAGATTTAGAGGAGATATGAGGAATAAATGTTTTCCTGTGAGGGTGGGGAGGCCCTGGCCCAGGTTGCCCAGAGCAGTGGTGGCTGCCCCATCCCTGGAGGTGCTCAAGGCAAGGTTGGATGGGGCTTGAAGCCCCCTGATCCAGTGGGAGGTGTCCCTGCCCATGGCAGATGGGGTGGAACTGGTTGGGCTTTGAGGTCCCATCCAACCCAGTCCATTCCATAATTCTGTGACAGTGTTGTATCTCTGGATAACAATTCTTCTGTCACTTCGAGTCGCACAGGTGTTGAGACAAGAGACAGACCAGCTGAAGTATCACTGTGTCTTACTCTATTCCTTCAATAATAAAGGTTTTGTTAAATTGTTACTCCAATGCTAAATATTTATATTCACTTTAAAAAGAAATTCTATTCCTGCTTTCTTCAGAATGTCCTTGAGTACATTTTTAGTGTGACTTTAATCAAACATCATTTTAACTCTAGTCCTATTCTGCAAATCTCTAGTGAAATTCTATTAATTTTCAATTAAACTTCAAGTAAACCAATTAGCATTTTCATTTCTATGGAGTAACAAAGGCAGAATCTGTAATGAGTCTATCCAGTCATTCACAGAGGAATAAATGGTCTGGATGGATTTCTCATGTGTATCTTTCTGTGAAACTTTGTGAAGTATATTACCTTTATCATTTTCTCCTCTGCTTTAAGCTCCAAATTGGATTTCCTGTGATATACAAAGCTGTATTCAGCCACTTCTTTTCCTGTACTGTATTCCTGTATTCTTTCTGTCTTCATTGCAAATCTTTAATATCATTGCACATCCTTAATATTGCACTACTGTGTTTTTACCAAAGCCAAAACAGTGTCCAGCTTAGGCAGGCACTCTAAAACTCTTCTTGTCCCAAACAACTTCAGGACCTCAGTTTGACAGAGGGCACGAGAAGGAAGTTTACCTTTTCAATCTAGATACATGAATAGAAGCGTCTGAATTATCACAGCTGGAAACAGACTCAGACCCAGATCGTTTCTGTCTCCATCCAGTATTTCATCCTCTCTTCCACTTTCTCTTATTGCTACCTCCTCCTTGCAGACAGACGTGATCCCTGCCCTGAAGAGCTTCATTATAAAGAATATATAGTCCCTGAGAGGGAATCCTGGAGTTCTTCCAGAGTGGGGATGGTATCATAAACTTTCATCATTATTTCAAGCTTGCAGCTGTCTGGAGTGGTCTGCCTTTCCTTTAATGCTGTGCTGCTCTAATTGCTGGGTGCTGCACTCCCTACCCTTGCTTGTGCCAGCCCCAGTGCTTCACTGACCCTCTGTAGAGCTGTTCTAGGTCAGTCAGCTCAGCTGAAAGCTCATTACTTATTTTTTTGGGTTGGGTTAGCTTTGTGCTGGGTTAATAGGATGAAATGGATCCACTAAAGTTGCCATGAAGTGCAGCCTTCTGGCCAAACTGGTGCTATACTCATCTCTTCCCCTGTCCTTTAAACTTGAAAGTCTTACCCTAAGTTTCATACTGAACTTAAGCACTTGAGTCAGGGAGCTGGTTTTCTGAGGTTCTCTTAAGTAGTTGAGAGGACTGTGCTCTCTGAGGGACACAGAGTGTCTCAGGTAGTGCCTGCTGTGAAATCCTAATGACAGAGCTAGTTCCACTGAGGCAAGAAGGCATCCAGAGAGCCCAGCCACCTCATTCAAATCATAAAGGTTATTTGTGCTTATGGCAGAGAGATCTCCCTCAAGCGAATCTAAACCAGAGAGCCCTGGGCTTGCAGAAGCATGGGCAGCCCTGCCCACTAGCCATGACCACAGTAAAGAGCCCACATCTGGCCCTGCTTAAGCCAGTGATATGCCAAAACCATTCATTTCTGGCCCTGGCTTCAAGGATAGTTTTTAAAGGAAGCAAACCAAAGGTTTTGCTTTTAACCAAAACCAGCCTTAAATCCCCCTGGGTGATGTCTTGTTTTCCTCCTGCATTGATGCTCTGCTTTCTCTCTGCAGCCACAGCACGGTCCCAGAGGACCCCTCACGCACAGGGTGCTGCTCTTTTTCAGGAGCTCCCTCATAAAGTTGGCTTTTGGTTGCTTGTCCCCCTCCTGCTGAATATGCAGAAATAACACTTTCCACATTGTTGTCTTCTTTGCCAGTGCCTGCAGGTCACCTTCACCTCAAAGAGCCAGCATTGGCTGGCAAGCACCTTACTCTTGTTTTTGTGCTATTTTCCTGGTAATATGAACAAAATGGGTTTCCCCAGCTGTCAGACAAGTGTGAGTACACAACACAGGCTTTTGTAATAAAGCTGTTATCTGCAGCAGACGCTGACACACAACATGTTTGCCTCCATAATTTGGATGCTATAAGGCAGTGTGCAGTGTTCAGAAACAGCCGTATCTCAAACCAAATCCCTCATTAAGGAACCCCTGACTGTTTTCTAAAGCATTCATGAGCTGAGAAGGGAAGAAGAAGTAATGTTGGGTATGTTTTGACATGATTTAGAAATACAAGGCGAGAGCACCTCTGCTGTGTATCTGTTGCTTTGAGTGCCAGACCACCTGCAGTGAGGTTTTTGCATCCACTGCTACGTGTAATGCCTGACATCGTGTGAATCCTGTGTGTGAATGAGCCTTATTCACCCAAAGAATGGATAAAGGGTCAAGTTATCAGACTTAAAGATTGGAAGCTTTGCAGCTGGAGGTGGCTGCAGCTCCTGTGGGAGGCACCATCCTTCCCTGTGGTAAAGGGTAGTGGTGCAGACTGCTTTTCCTTCTCTTTGCTGTCCTGTTTGTATTGGGTTGGTGCAAAAATAATTGCCATTTTTAACTCTAAAGCAGTATATCTAAGGTTAGAATAAAGTTTATTAATTGAAATAAGAACCATTAGAATCCATGCATTTTTGCCAGCAAGAAACAAGTCTATTCCTGTAGCATGAATAGTGGAGCCCCGGAACTGATGAATTCTTTGAAGGTGTTTTGAGCTGATGCTTGGCTATGGAAAACCTTCTCTTGCAGGAAGTTGTTGAGATGCTTGAAAATGTTTCACTGTTAGCAAGTGTAAAGTTAAAGTTTTCACAAGCTTTGAAACAAGTCCAAGTGGAATCATGGAATGGTTTGTCTCGGAAGGGACCTCAAAGTCCATCCAGTTCCACCCCTGCCATGGGCAGGGACACCTCCCACTGGATCAGGGGGATCCAAGCCCCATCCAACCTGGTTTGGAACACCTCCAGGGATGGGGCAGCCACCACTGCTCTGGACAACCTGGACCAGGGCCTCCCCACTCTCACAACAAAACATCTCCCCCTAAGATCACATCTCAATCTCCCCTCTGATCTGCAGATTCTTAAGGTGCCCAACTCTTTCAACTCCTTCTTTACCTATGCTATCCAGAACCTAAAAACTCATAAGTAGCAAAACATTTTGTGTCTCAGAAGTCCTAAATGAGTTTTGTCAAGCCAGGCTGTAACGGAAATGAATGATGTTTTACTGACCTGGTGTTTGGTCCCTTCTCACTATAGCCCATGTAGACCTGGGAAGTAGTGAATGTAACTTGTAGAAACAGGAGAAATCACATCAAAATAGAGCAAAGAATGTTTGTGTTTGGGCAAGAGAGGTTTTTTTTCAATACTTTGCTATTTAAGGAGAGAACAGTGGGAAGGAGAAAAATCCAGATTTACTGTTACTGTTCTTAATAGCATATTGAGAAATAAAATTCAGTGAAGATGTAATCCAGCCAAGAGGGGAAGCAGATTACCAGAGGAAGCCCAGCAATGGATTGGCAGGATGAAAATCTAAACCAGACAGTAAAGAAAACACTTGATGGAGGCTTTCTGATGCCCAAAGCAAAGGGTTGCACCAAAATGTAAAGCAGCACATGGCAATGGCACACGGGCTCTGGTGTTGGGGAGATGTGACTGATCGCTAATGAGCCAAGGTCACCGCGTTATTCAATGTGCTGTAAGGGAAAATCTTCCTGTCCAGCACCTCTGCCCTGGGGCAGGCATCCAAATGACACACGAGTGGGCAAAATGACAATTAATGAGCTATTCCAGGCAGGTGGTACATGCTGAGCATGATAATATAGAATCCACGTCTTGGAGGTTATGTGGGTCTTTCTGATGACTCTCCTTGAAGTAGTATTTTAGTTTTAAGGTACCAGTGAAATCACTTGAATTTCTTTCTACTGTCATCAAAACTGTTAAGTAACCTGGTGAGACAAAAGGGAGACGATGTTGAGCTGAAGGTTGAGGTGTTAAGGTATGCCGTTCTTTTACATTTCATGTAACTTTTGCCCTCATAACTGTTAGTCTGAGTTCAGTCTCACTCAAAGACTCCCAAGTTATACTACTGTGAAAGAGAATGCCATCCTTTTGTAAGAAAGAAGTGCTATGAAATCCTTTTTCGTTGTCTTTTGACATTATTTTTTTAAGCAAAAAGGCTTATACAAGTTTACTGAAGCTACAGGTTATAGGATTGACCTTGTGTTTGACAGAAAACTGTTTATAATTCTAAATTACTTCTGTTCTTTGTGTGCTGCAGGTTAAGCTTGGAAGAATTTGGGGTTGGTTTCATTTCATCTTGGTTTTTTTTTTTGGTTAGGGTTCCTAAGCACTTGGCTCCTTTCTGCCTGGCAAGTCTTAATTGTTAGGAACAGAAAGCTGTTTTCTATAAACCTAAAAAATTAGTGAAAGTCTTATTATAAGTTTCCATTCTTTTGATAGTAAAATAATATGTGACGTTGTGTGATATGAAAATACAGAAACTGAGAATTATGTGGGAAAATTGGGATAATACGAAAGTGTTCTTTTGGGGTCATATTCTAAGGGATTGGAAAGAGCAGAAATCACTTTGGTTTAGGTTGTAAATATCACATCTGGATGCCTTGGAGTGCTGCCCATGAGGTCTTGACTCTCTTGGCTGGTCTCTAATGAGAGCAGAGCTGGTGCAGGAGGCTCTGCGGTGGCTGGAGTAACAATTCATGCTCATTACGTCCTGCAGAAGGTGCAGCACAGGAGGGGACTGGGCTCTGGGTGCCTTTTGCATTTTAGCAGCTCAGCCAGCATGCCTTATGTTTTGGATTTATCTGTGTAGTGGAAGCATTTTAAAATGATGGCCACGAGGAGAGTAACAGCATCACTGTGACCCCTCGTATTTGGATCTATTGATAATAATAATCATTTGGGAGTCACTTTGTGGTCCCCTGATGAAAGTGAATGTGTAATTAGATATTTGAATTAATTATGTTGCACTTGAGTTAACTGAGATGCCAAAAGGCTAAACAAGTCCCCCAGGGGCTCATGACAAGTTGGTGGCAGAGCTGAAAATCAAAGATAAATATACTCACCTCCGTGCCTTCCCTCAGCCATAGAAAAGCTGGTAATTGCTCTTCTTTTCCTCTTTTTTTTTACAGGAGGGGCCATGTGATCTGAAACACAGGGTAGGCAAAATGCCAAGCGTTGAAGAAAGAAGAGTTTTGCATAAGCAGTACTTGCTTTAGGTCATCCTCAGTGTTCTCTTGTCCATCTCCCACAGACTGAGAGGGGATGCTTTGCAATGGAAAATGGACAGTGCAGTCAAAGAGCTGCAGAGCCTCCTGAGAGCCACATTTGCAACTCCTTCATTGAAGGTAAGTTGTATAAACATGCTTCTGTAAATCAGTTTAATTTGTATAATTGAGGTGCCAAATTAGAGAAAATAACCTAGTGACAAACTATTGTAATTATAGAAAATCATCCAGTCAACTAATTGAAGTAGCAATCTATCAACAAAACTTATATATTTAAACACCATGCTCCATGCAGCAGTTGCAAGGGTAAAGCTGGTGAAACGTCATCGTCTCCTTCACAAAGGGGAAAAATAAATGGAAGTCTGAACTTCTTAAGGCTCTGTTTTGAAAGCTGGACAAAGGTAAGTGTGTGTTATGTTCCTGTCTGCTTAAAGCTGTCAGATGTAGGCAGAAACTCTTTGAATCTTGGGTGAGGTCTTGGGACTCTTTGGAAAGGAATAGGTTTTTGACTTGTGATCCAGTGAGAATTCTGGTGATGTGACTTCTAATAGGTTGTGACAAGTGTATCTTATGTTGATGTACAGCTTTTTCCCCCAGAAGTACTTGGAATGCTATTTTCTGAGAAACTGTAATCACAGTTAATTATTATTAAAATTGGTTGTTATTAATTATTACTATAATTGATAATTTTGAGTAAATAAGCTCTTAATTTGCATTCATGCAGATTTTTTTGTGTGTGTGTTTATGTCTAACGCAAGGAAAAATGAGTGGGAGCAGAGGTAGTTCTGCTTAGCTACAGTTATTTCTGACATAGTGTATAATTATGTCTATAATTCCATTTAGTACAGAGCAAATGCAGTAATTGAGACTAAGGATAAGCATGACTTCCCTTGTAGAAGCATCCCAACCAATCGTGGTAGATGGAATGTGAGAGATGGAGCTGTTATTCTTCCAGGCTTGTGCTTTAATCTGCAAGTAGACCCATGAAGAACTTTGAGCCCGGTTGCATGATAAGGGGCATTACTGATTTAAATAAGGGTCAAAAAGCAAAGAGTGAACACTGCTACTTTACTATTTCACTGCAAAGCATTTCTCCTTGGGAATGCAAGGGAAGAAATAGCCCTTGCTGAACAGAAACTGTGCTGCTAATAATGGTCCAGGTAAACACTCTGCAAAAAGCTGATGGTATAAAGAGTTGAGAAGTCAAAAAAAACCCCCATATGGGGACTTGTTTGGTTTCCCAAAAGCTGGAATTATTATCTTTACAAAACATACAAAGACAGCATCAAAGACAATGCTGAGGCACAGTCACCATGATAATAAAGCATTTACATATGTGTTGTCTTGAAAAACAGTACGAAAGAGAGAAGAGATGCTGAAGTTCAAAGAGCTGCCTTTAATGTCTATACATGAGCTGTCAGGAAACTCTTCTTGCCCTGCTCACTCAGGAACAATCTTGACTTGAGCCGGTCTCTGACTGAAAGGCAGGGCAATGCCAGCCTTGACACTTTGCATTGAGTTTTGGCACTTAGAAGGTTGGGATGGTGCTGATGTCAAACATCATTAGTGCACGTGTGCACATGGAATTTCAGATTCTGTGGGTACATTTGCTTTGCTCTCTGGATCCGCATCATGGAATCATCTGTTTGGGAAAGACCTCTGAGATCATCAAGTCAATCCGTACCTGTTCCCTTACTAAACCCTGTCCCTACGACACCCATCTACCCACCCTTTAAACACCTCCAGGGATGGTGCCTGAGAACCCTTTCAGAGAAGAAATTTTTCCTGATGTCCAGTCTGAACCTGCCCTGGCACAACTTGAGGTCATTTCCTCTCGTCACAGCCACAGGCACCAATAATAGATTTATTTTGAAAGAGCTTAGAGAAGCCTGGGTTAACTGAGGTGGTTGGTTCCTAGGTGTTTCTCATTCTTGATTAGGAAACTGCCATTAAATGAGGGAAAGGCTAATAAACTGAAGGCTGGGAATGCTGGTGTCATTCTGTCACTAAAGGAGACTGATTAGGAAGCTGAGAGCAGGGCAGCAATGGATCAGATCAGAAGAGTAAGGATAACTCCAGACTGTTCTGTGTTCAGCCCCAGCATATGTGTGATGCTGGTGCCTCTGGAGTCCTTAAAGAGGACATAAAGAAGTGCTGGGGTTCATTTTTAGCTATTCATGCCTGGAGCATCATGCATGGAGAATGTAGTGGGTGGGTCAGGTGTTTTCTGGGATAATGTATTTTACCATGTGATTTGGCAAGAAGCAGGTTAAATATATTCAAAATACCCCCTGCTAAGCAGCTTTCTTCGTGGCTTCAAAGCTACAGGGTTGTGTTTTAGGGGATGGATTGATGGCAAGGGGTGGAGGTGAATTGAGTCATCGAATGCCCCATTGAATGTGCTGGAAGATGTCAGTTTGTGCAGAGGTTCTGTAATTCTGCAAACGTTTGTACAATGCAGAACCAATCACAGTGTCATCCCCTAAGGAACTGAAAACCAAACTAAAATGTAGCATTCTTTGATGAATTTTTTCAATGGAAACAGAATTAGGCCACAGCCCAGTACTTTTACGTATGATTTTATTTAAGATCTCTCAGCTAATTTTACTGACCTTATTCAGTATCTCATTTCATAGCCAGTGCCATTTAAATCAGTAGGAGAGTAGGGATGTTTAAATTTTTTTCTAATATATTTCTTGGTCCTGAAACGTTGACATCATAATTCTCTTTGTCCTTGTATTTAGTACGTGCAGAGTTGTCATGAAAATGTATTGGACCTGTTGAGTGATTCTCTGCTTTTCCATTCTCCTCATTCCCTGGCACAGTTTGGCTCACTCTCCTCTTTGTGCTAAGATTCATAGTTGGAAACTTTTTGTGGTCTATGTGTTTATTTTACCCTCACTATTTTTGATGTGTATCTGCGGGGAGAAATGGGCCATGGATCCAAGTACCCTGAACAGGCAATTCAGGAAAGGCCGAGTCTCACTAAAATAAGAGTTATGCAAACACATTTAACTTGTTTACTGAGCAAACATATATTCACAAAGCTTTGAGTTACGCGGACTTCTACTACAATGTAAAGTGGAAATGAACACAGGGATAAAAGCAGGGAAAATAAAAACAAGGATGATAAAAATGCCATTTTTTCTCTTAAGAACAAAGCTGGTTTACATTCGGCCACAAACCCCTTCTTTCCTGGTAATATATATTTAGAATGATTTAAGAATACTTCAGCATTTTAGATGCATATTGCAGGATTTCTGAAGCTCTGCACATTTTGTAGGGCTTTCAATAAACGCAATGATGTCTTATGTGTTGTCTTCCATTACTGTACTACCTGAGCAGCTCTCAGTCTTCATCCTGACAACACCCCCATGAGCTGGGGAAAGTTCTGTTACCCTTTCCGTGAAAAAGAACTAAGGAACAAAGAGGCTCAGATGGAGATGTTCTTTTTAGGCTCCTCGCCTTGATTTGAGTGGGAACTGTGTTAGCTAAGTGTCTCCTGTTTAAATTTCATAGAATCAAGTAATGGTTTGAGTTGGAAGGGACCTTAAAACACATCCAGTTCCTCCCCCTGTCATGGGCAGGGACATCTCCCACTGGATCAGGGGGCACAAAGCCCTGTCCAGCCTGGCCTTGAACACCTCCAGGGATGGGGCAGCCACCACTGCTCTGGGCAACCTGGGCCAGGTCCTCCCCACCCTCACAGCAAACCATTTCTCCCCAAGATCTCATCTCAATCTCCCCTCTTTCAGCTCAAAACCCTTCCCCCTCATCCTGCCCCTGCACTCCCTGATTGAGAGCCCCTTCCCAGCTTTCCTGGAGCCCCTTTCAGTCCTGGGAGGCTGCTCTAAGGTCTCCCCAGAGCCTTCTCCTCTCCTGGCTGAACAACCCCAACTCTCTCAGCCTGTCCTCGTACAGGAGGTGCTCTAGCCCTTGGATCATCTTCATGGTAGAGTATTAATTGATGCAATGTTTAAATTCCTTTCAAAAAAGAAATTAGAGTGATCTGCAAATAAGGGACGCTTTAGGTTAAGTCAGAGACTTTTTTTTTAACACTTGTGATGAATTAACCCTTTTTGGAAAAGTAAATAGTCTGAACTGCTTTTTACAGGAATTAATTGGGAATTTGATTGTAGATCATAGTGTTACAGAATCGTTAAGGCTGGAAAAGACCTCTAAGATCATCAGCCCCACCGTGCGACTGAACCATGTCCTAAAGTGCCACGTCTACACGTTATTGAACACCTCCAGAGATGGAGACTCCACAGCTGCCCTGGGCATCCTGGTAAAAGGCTTCATGACTTTTCCAGTGATTTCCCTAACATCCACTCTAGACCTCCTCTGGTGCAACTTGAGGCCATTTCCTCTTGTCCTATCACTTGTTACTTGGTAGAAGAGACCAACACTCAACCTCTTACAACCTCCTTTCCAGGAGCTTCAGAGAGTGATGAGGTCTCCCCTCAGCCTCCTCTTCTCCAGGATAAACAGTCCCAGGTCCCTCAGCCCCACTCCTCATAAGACTTGTTCTCCAAAACCCATTCATCAGCTCCTGATGAAGCCCTGATTAGAAGTATGATTTCTTGTAACTAATAAACTGTATAACCAGCTTATGGTTTTCAGTATATATAGTTTGAACTTTATGATGTTCTCGACCCAGAAACAAGAAGCTTGCAGCAATGCCTGGTGTTGTAGTGCACTACATTGCTTCAGAGTCCCAGAAAGACTTGTTTTTTCTTCAGGTCAGCAAATGCTTGTAAGTTTTGATAGATATTCTCAATTATATCTCCAGAAATGAATTACGAGTTGTGAAAGGAACAGAATGCATACGCTGAGTCTTTGGGGGATTCAGCTGTGGAGATGCAGAGCTCTTTCTGAAAGGAGAAGGTTATAGGAATCAGGGAAAGAAGAAAAAACTGATTACTTGCAGTGGCAGTGCTGATGAAGGCTGATGCACAGAGCACGTTGTATGTATTTGTAGGGGTGTTCATGCTGATGGAAAATGTTTTATCAGCGTGTCTGTTTTTTTAAAAAAAACAGGTTTTCATCAAAATGTGACTTCTCAAGGGAAATGACTTCTTATAAACATGCTTTGGTTTTCTTTGATATGAAGAAAAATGCCCTATTTACAACATAGAGACATACAGTACCATTTTGTGCCATCTTGCATGTGTGCAGTGTGCTTGGGACTGACCAAGAGTCCAGAATTTGAATTTCTGCCGCACCCATGCTAGGGCTCTGCTTAAAGGTGTTGATCAAGTCGAATAGCTTTGTTTTACTCTCAAATTTATTCAGTGGGAAAAAAAAAAGTGAAATTGATTTCTTTAATTACTTTGAAGTTTGCTAATGAATGTTGGATGTGTTGGCTATTTATATATTTATATTATCTATAATATACTGAGTAATCACAGGTGCAGGTACTGGATAATAAGTTACACTGATTATTTGTTACGGCTGAGTTTTTTCAAGGCATTCTGAGAAGACCAAGCATCACATTGCTGTGCATTTTCTGTCATAATCGGATGCTTCATCTTTCCTAAGAAACCTGTGTTTTCATGCACAAAACTTATTTTTTGCAGATATGGTATGTCATAGAAAAGGTCCCTTGTAGGTCACTCAGACTGTATGGCATGGTTTAACTCTTTGTTGCTGGTGAGACTGTATTGTGTGGCAGGTAGGTAATGTAATGTCCTAGTTAGCAATCAGAGAGAGACGCCAGGACTGAAAATTTGACTTACTTTGTGGGGCTTTCCTTGAATTCTAGATCAATCTAATGCTGGCGGGAGGGAAACCAAGCTGCTTGGTGCTCCAGAAAAGGGGAAAGGCAATGATGTCGGCTCTTCTTTATCAGTGGAGATAAGAAGGTTGTCTTCACTGTCACCTGTTTGCTGTCTGTCTAATTTGCAGCTCCAGCTCCTTTCCTGGTGCTGAAAGCCAACCTTCTTTACAGCCTATGTTAAAAAAAAAACAAAACAAACAGTTCTGTTTTGATATCTTGCTGCTTTAATCTGGGCTCTTTCAGTTGATGTGTGTCTTTCATTGGGCTGTATTTGTCCAAGGCAGATGCGGTTCTCTACCCAGATTCTTCCTGGTACTTGACAAGAGTTGTGTGTCTTGAGCTTTAGTGGTCGGGATCTTCCAACATGGAAGAAGTTTGAAGAAGTTCTGATCTATGAAACCTGGGACACTTTAAGTGAATTGGAATTTCCAAAAGCCTTTATTCTTTCTAATATTTTGACTTTATGTGTCTATGAACACTGTTATTTTTTTCCCTATGCTCTTAATGCAGCATGAAGAACAAATAAAATAAAATATGATCCTTCTAAATAAAATGATAGTAACTGAATTTGCATTATTTGTGCAAGTCTGAAGTTAAAGACCGTGTTGGTTTTAAACCAGCTAGTGTCTTATGCAAAGATTAAGAGACTTTAAATGAAAGTAAGGCAACACAGTTAAAGAATACGGTTTTAATAGCAAAAGGTGATTTTTATGAGCATTTATTTTACATTCCTAACACTTACTCTACTGCTCAGTAGTGCAGATCACTTTGGCACTTTGCAGTTCCATTAAAGGTGCAGATTTTCAGAAAAAAAAAGAGTGTAATGTGTGTGACAGGTTACAATTAAAACTTTGGGTATTGAACAGTAAATGAGAAGAGCTGGTTTGGGGCAGCACAAGAAAGAATGCACTGAGTGTATACTTATTACTTAAAGCTCAATAGTGCTTCTTGCTGTATTTACTCATGAGCTGTGTGGCACAGTGACTAAGCAAGCAGCGTGTTTGGTACTTCACCTTGAGTCTTCTAAATGCAGTTCTTTCTAGGCTATTCATGGTCTGTGGAACAGCTACCTCCTGAGGGGAAAGTAAAACATCTTGAGTGTTTCACACAGCATCTTTGATTCTGCTGCGGCCAAAGTCTCATAATAAAATGTTTGACGTAAATCAAGAGAGGGGGAAACACCCAGAGACTGAGCCACCACCACAGGGTCTGTCTTTGAGGAAATGCACCTATTTTGGATTTGTTGTGACTGTATTTGTGATCACAGGGTCACTCGGGTTTAACAGGAGTCCAGATGCTTCTGGAATGCTGGCAGAGTGGGTGCTGGGGCTGCTTACGTTGAGGAGCTGTTCCAGGGCTCCACCGCCTGCTGGGGGAAGAACCTCTTCCCAATATCCGCTCTACCCCTCCACTGGCATCTTCCTGCCATTCCCTGGAGTCTTATCATAGGTCACACGGTTGGGAATATTGGGAGTGTCCTGTGCAGGGACAGGAGTTGGATTCGCTGATCCTTTTTGGTCCTGGGTAATTTTATAATTCTATGATCTTTTAGCAGATCAGGCTGCTCAAAGTTCCATCCAACCTTGCTTTGAATGTTTCCAGGGATGGGGCCTTCACCACCTCACTGGGCAGACTGTGCCAATGTTTCATCACCATCATTGCAAAAAATACCTTCCTTATATGCAGTCTAAATCTGCTCACTCTTGGCTTAAAAAATTATTCCTTGTCCTGTCACAACAGGCCTTGCTAAAAAGTCTCTCCTAGCTTTCCTGGAGCCCCTTCCAGTCCTGGGAGGCTGCTTTAAGGTCTCCCCAGAGCCTTCTCTTCTCCAGGCTGAACAACCCCAACTCTCTCAGCCTGTCCTCCTACAGGAGGTGCTCCAGCCCTTTGATCATCCCCGTGGCCTCCTCTGGACTCGCTCCAACAGGTCCCCGTCTTGTATAAAGTGCCTGAATTTGAAATTGGGTGGTAGTAAGCTTGGAGGCGTTTTTTTGGGAAGTTACACTGAGTATGAAAACATAGTAAAGCTGCTGAGATTTGTGAGTTCATCTGTTTTCCCCTTGTCTCCTCATTCTGGTAGTAGCCATTTACAACTGCCTTTTTTAGCCACAGGAAATCTCTTCTCTTGAGCTGAAGAGGTGTGTGAAATGCATTCCCTCTAAAGGCAACATCTGTGCTGCTTTGTGAATTCTCAGCCAGAAAGGGTGCTGTATATGCTAATCAGCTTAACCGTGTTAGTGGTGAGGAATGATAATTATTTTCAGGTGGGAGTAGGTGCTGTTTGACACCTAGGGAACTAAGATTGAGACCATAAATTACTGCAGACACCTGCAAAGTTGCACTGCTACCTGTTCTTTTTCTTTCTGTTTACTTGCTTGGCTGAGTGTGATTAGACTTAAAAAAAAAAAGGAAAGAACATATACATCGGTAAAAGTCTTGAGTTAATCAGAATTTGCTTACAATAAGAGCTCAGAAATCATCATACAGTGTTGTTTTAAGAAATAATAATTGTATGTTGAAATAATTGCAGTAAACAGCCCAGCTGGAAAAAAATTGTTCAGATTTTCAGCCACTAAACTACATATTTTGAGCTTACTTCATCCTTAATTTATTTCTTACTTTGTATTATGAAAACACCTGATCTTTACTGACTGGGCAAGTAGGTCATTTTGTAAGAATTTTCTAGATATGTGTGAAACCAGTGTTCCCTGAAAGACTTCCTAAATGTCTCTGCCTTGTCTGTGTAGTTAAAGGTGTCCTTTCTATGTCTTGCCTATTTAAGGTACTATTTTTTCCAGCTTACCTGAGTTTCAGGTGAAATCACTTGGCCCTGGCCGCACGCTGGGCTGATGGAACCAGCAAATATCTCTCTCGTCCTGTGAGTGTCTGTCTGGAGATTTTGGGAAAGCCCATTTCTTTCTGAAATCTTTGGGCCCTGTTGTTTTTGATTATCCCTAAATCCAGTCTTCCCTCTACTTTTCCTTCAGTTCAGGATTGCTTCAAGATTATTAAAACATGAATTTGTGTGGTTTGCTTAGACTATGACTATACTGGAAGCTGTATTAGAGATACTTTCTTTCAGGAGCAGGATGTTTTAGCTTTGTTGGATGCAGTGCCTGGTTGGTTTATTGTCTGTTTGCTCCATCAAAGTACCCTGGCAATGTGAATGTTCAACCATCAGTGCTTGAACTCCATTAGTTATGTCTGTGTGACTCTGTGGTGTGGTGATACACCTGAGGTCAGTGGAGCAGTTGGGTAGAAGGCATAGTACGCTTTTTTACCATCGTGATTCAGACTCCTCTTCATGTTAAGTAATAGATGGCACTATAAAATATTGAGTCTGCTCATCTTTTATGACCTTGACAATAACAAAAGATCCCCCTCTGTAATGTTAGAATGTTGAAATATATATTCAATATGTCTCATAAATTAGTTAGTGGAGTTTTTGAAAGTGTTCATAACTCTGGGGTCAAACAGAAGTAATTACATTATAAAAAGTCTATTTCTTCTTTGAGCACTTTCTCCATCAGGATAAGTTCAATACACAATAGGGCATATTTCATAATTATCAGACTACAAATGGAATAGCTGTGGCATCTTCCCCTCTAGCAAATTCTCCACTGCACATACAGCCCAGAAAACAAATTTCAGCAATAAAATTCCAGTCTTGTGTCTAAACCACCAAGTAGTCTTTTGGTGCACAAACACAGCTTGTGTCCTGTTCTAATCTAGGACAGAGCAGATGTAAACCCAACTGGAAAATTTAAAACCACAGTTCACCGAAATCCTACAGCACATGAGAAAACTTAATTAATACGCAATAAAGATACCACATACTTGTTATGTTTTACAGCACTGGAGCCCTCGTTCCCAAGAGAATTAGGAGATACCAGAATCTGAAATTGGTCTATCACTCAGAATTACAGTTAAAGCACTATCTACATCAGGAAACAAATGCTACTATTTCTTTCATCTCTAACACCTCCCTTCTCCTAATATGTCTCTGCCCAGCAATTTGGCCTTCTAAAACAGACTTCCCCAAGAAAAATGAATCAGAGCAGTGTGATAGCGCTACAACAATTCTCCAGAGTTCCCAGATGAAAAACGCCTGAGCATAAATCACTGAGAAACTCTGTGACTATTTCTCTTCGCACCAAGAAGAAAGTTTAAAATGAAAAATACTGCAATAGTGCCCTGGAAATCCGCACTGGGGTTGTGAGGAGTGGCAGCTGTAGAAAACAATGGACCTTGACCAGGTTAAAATCCAAGGAGTCTCTTGCCACGTATTAAATGGTGGTGATAACTATCCCAGCATAATCTCTGTAAGCAAGGAAAAATCCTTGCCATTCCCTAAGCAATGCCAACAGTAGCCAGCGTGCCCTGAGCAGAAGACACAAAGCTCCAAGTAAAACTCATTTAACATTTTTACTTAAGTGACACATTTACAGTTTGTGTTAAGAATCAAATCCTTGAGCCATCATGGGAAGCCCTAAATATTCCACAATGTAACAATGAGCAAAAGAATTTCTGAAACTCTTCATTAATTCCTCCTAATTTCCTTTATTATTTTTATTTTCATACTGCTTTTCCAAGACTGTCTTTCATCCAGCACATCAAGAAAATGAAGGCAATAAGTTAACACCACCAAATCAATACTATTTCACTATGTTCAAACTAACACCTTAATCTTTACAGCCCTTGTTGAACTTCAGAACCTCACTTCCTAAAACAGCTTTAGGTTTTTTTTTTTCCCACCCCCGGACTTATTTTGTTTAGCTTTATACTTCTTTCCCTTAGCTTTTCTTACAAAACAATCTAATCCTTTCATTTCCAACTCATGTCATTATTAAAGCCTCTTATTTTGCTGTTGTGCTGCATCTGTTCCAGAGCCAGACTCCAGCCTTCTACTTACATCTTGCAGTTTAACACATCAGATATATTTAAGATATAATAAAACTGATCTTTGTTTTTCATTTACAGATAAGCTCACACACATCGCTGCCTCCTAACCTAAGCAAAGTAGCCCCATTTAATTTTGCAGGCTTAAAATAAAGGTCAGACTGCAGAGGAACTGTATGGGGCACTTTACACCACTATGACCTCCATCAGAGTTCACATCTAAAGAGCATTTGTACTAATTAAATCTGTCACACAGCTTGCACAACAAATCCCTTCTTTTAATATCCAAAAATATGAGCGGAAGGAAAAGTCTAGTACAGTTCTTGAGTAACTATGAACTTCACCTCCAGTAATGTTTAATCCAAGGAGCTGGGGCTGCACTCAAGAGTCAAACCACCAAAATGAGATGCAAAGACTTGAACTAGAAAAGAATTCACGACCTACATGAAGATATTCATTGCCTTTGATTGGTACTATAATTATTCTTCCAGTTTAGAGCACAGCATCCACCTACTGCTTGGCATATACCTGACCTAAAACATTTTGCTCTTTAAAGGTTTCATAAATCCTATCATTGGGAAGCTCTTAACACCCTACTAGTATGCATGACATGTTTGAATTCATTTGTCCCAGAAGGCAGTTTCTGATCACAACCAGAGTCGTACACAAACCTTTGATCAAACATGAAGAGCCAGTGTTAAACAGCTGTAAAGAGAGGGGAGGAAGAAATAGAAAACAGTACATCAGTCTCTTCTAGTTACTGTTCGGCTTCATTTTTCACCAGGGCTCTAGGAATAAAGCTCTTTTGGAACTATTTAGTAATTAGGGAATAATTATTAATAGAAATCAGTAGATTTATTGTTGTTAATAATCCTGCCTTCCTTTTTCAATTGAACAAAACCCAACCTTTATTTCATTCTCTAAGAAACACAAGAATCAAACATGAATTTACATGGACAACCAAAACTACAGATGTGAGCGCAGTCACCACCAGCAGGCTGAGCATTTCAGAGTTCCACTTCACATTTGGGGATGCTTTAATACATGCCATAAACAGGGCCGTCACTGCGACAAGGATTGTGTTGGCCCCAAATAAATGCACATTTCTTTTTCTGAGGAGTAGGGTGTTGTGCTGGTTTTGGCTGGGATACAGTTATTTTTTTCCATAGCAGCTGATACGGGGCTGTGCATTGGATTTGTGGTGGAAATAGCAGAGATAACAGAGGGATGTTTTAGCTGTTGTTGAGCAACAGCACCTGCTCTCACCCTACTCTACCAGTGAGCAGGCTAGGGTTGCAGGAGGGGACACAGCTGGGACACCTGATCCCAACTGACCCCCAAGGGATATCCCACACCAGAGGATGTTGTGCTCAACAATAAAACCAGGGGGGAGAAGGAGGAAGGCAGGGGATATTCAGAGTGATGGTGGTTGTCTTCCCAAGTAGCCGTTACAGGTGATGGAGCTCTGCTTCCTGGAGATGGGTGAAACACCTGCCTGTTGATGGGAAGGAGTCAGTGAATTCCCTGTTCTGCCTTGCTTGTGCACGCAGCTCTTTGCTTTACCCATTAAAGTGTCTTTATCTCAACCCATGAGCTTTCTCAGTTTTTCCCTTTCCAACTCTCTCCCCCCATTCTACCAGGGGTGGAGAGAGAAAAGGAGCAGCTCGGTGGTGCTTAGCTGCCTGCTGGGGTTAAACCACAACGACCTGAAAGAATATGAATGGAGGTTTGAGGGAAAAAGACAAAAGTGGCAAGATGGCACAATGCACTTCTCAACAGTAAAAGAGACTTAGAAACTCCACATTTCTGAAGGGCTCTTTGTATTTCACACGGGTACGTCTACATCACACCCGTAGCATTGTAGATCATTTGGTTGGAAAAGACCTTTGAGATCAAACCCAGCCCTACCAGTCCATTACGAAACCATGTCACTGAACACCTCCTCGACCTGTCTTTTAAATACCTCCAAGGATGGCAACTCCACCACTGCCCTAGGCAGTCCATTCCAGTGCCCAAGGACTGCCCCTAAGCCAGCTCAAGATCTGCTACCTCTTGGCAGGGGAAAGAAATTTTACTGCTGATGGAAGAAACTCACCATCCTAAATCAGAAGCTGGCTATTCCCAGCCCCACCACTGACCAACTGTGGAATCTTGGATACATCACTACTCATACTCATCCCTTTCCTCTATTGTTTCTTTTGTGTTTAGTTAATAGAAGCATCTTCCCTCCACAGACCCGGTGGAGACGTACATTCAGCTCACAGTGCGCTGGGGCCCACTCCTTTTGTGCTTCTGGGAACAAACATAATACAAATAATTAAATAGCAGTAAAATGGACAAGAGCAGTAATTATAGCAGCTAATGGCTGATCTGAGCTGGGCACTCTGTATACATTATTACAGTTCTTCAATTCAGAACATCTTCACAGCAACTTCCTCTTACGAAAATGCCTATGCAAGGTCAAGCAAAAATAGCAGCATGGTGAGAAGGAAATCTTTAAGATGAGCACTCAGGGAACCATCAGTAACATGGGCAACATCAAACACTCCGTGGAGAACACAGGGTCCTCAACTGAGTATTCAGATATGAATTGGTCAACCAGGAACATTTGAAACCAATTACTACTTTCCTAAGCAATTGTAATGCAATGATTATGCAGGCGGATGGAAAGGAGAGAATTAAATGCATTGGAGGAAGCGTGGGAGGACAGCAGCTCACTCAGATAAGATGTACTCTGTGCTTTTAATAAATAGCAACAAATTGCACGTATCCAGTTAAAGTCAAGCGGTGAGGCAAGTACTTGACTTTCCTGAATAGGGTCCAAAAAACTATTCTCATCTTCCTTGGCTTCAAAAAAAGAAAAAAAACCAATTTCATAGAGCGCAAAGGTGCCAGAATATTTCTTGTTATCTGACAGATCTCAGAAAGGGAGCTTGTCATCAGCTCCCCAAATTGAGTCATCAGTACCGAAATGACTAGCTTAAAATACTTCTTTTTCTATTAGGCACTGCGTCCATGTATGCGATTCTGAGGGAGGCTTTAGTGCATAGTACAAAGGAATTTCTTCTCCTAACCAATGCAGCAGCCAAGCACTAAGTTCTCAGGAGAGATCGATAGACCAGAGCTCCTCCTGATGCTGAATTTAGCATCGGTTTAGGTCTTGTTTTTATTATTGTTACACATAACCTTTTCACTCAATCTGATGTGAAACAATTCTGACAGGTTTATTAAAACCTTTTGTTATTACACTTGACATTTAGGAAGGGTAGATGATAAATAAGCAGAGGAATGACATGTTTGCCAGAAATTTAGACTCTGGTGAGAGAGTGTTCTCTCTAGCCTCCTTTTTGAATGAAATCTACCCTCTTCAGTCATTCACATCTCTAGGGGAAAAAAGAAGACGTAATTTTTCTGTACTTTAACCACTAATTTGATCTTGTTTTTAAATTCCAAACATCATGACTTCTCTGTTTCCAAACTGCAGGGGTCTTATACACATACAGATTATCTGGTTTATTTAAGTAACAAGACAAAGGGCAGCAGCAAGTTTTAATGCAAGTAAAATCACACTGAAATTTAATGTAGTTTGACACCAGCTGTACTAATTTGAATTGCATATTGCTTGAGCAGCTCTTTACCAGCCAATAAACTGCAGCCACAGCTCGGGAGCAACATGGAAAGCATAATACTATCTCAGAACATACAGAAACCATGCAAATCATTAGACTACTGCATTATTCCACAGGAACATATCAGAAAGTTACATACAGTAAATTTACTTATAGTACTCCATGCCCTAAATTCGGGACCAAAATAGAAAATACAATTAAAATAAAAGCATACATTATTGAGCACATCAGATATTGTTATTATAAGCCACACAGACTCATGCATTGGTTCAGCAGGACTCACTGCAACAGTGTTTAAACTGCATCAGTGTTTAAATAGCATCAGATGGGCATCACAGCAAGCTCCACAGACCTAACCCTGCACTGAATGTGGCTTCATCCCTACTGCAAACACAGGTTTATTCCCCAGGGAGTCAATAGTGAATGGGAGACAGGATGGACTTGGGTCTTATCCCAGCCCAAAGTCACAACATGATTATGAAGGATATCCACACTGCAGAGCTCCAAAGTGCTCTCAGGTCCCCAGATTTGGCAAGTCCTAACAGAAAGCAGCTTTTTATATCAAAGGATCAAGCTGAATTTGTTTGCTTTTTGGTCTATATTTTAAAGAAAGGAGACTTAGTATTTTCCACATATGGCCAAGTAGATGCTTTGTTTGTTTCTACCTGTTACTGTGTTTTGCCACTGCTGCTTAAAACCTCTGGGGTTTTAGTTCTCTGGTATTTCTAGACTTCTAGATTTTGGTGCTTTGAGAGGGCAAGGGAAAAAAAGATTGCAGAATCTTAGCTGGCAAGTGATGCAGCACACTTAGCCTCGTCCTTTGGGCTTTGCTGCTGACCAGCATTGTGAGCAGAAGCTGCTCTCTTTGGGCTGCTTTTCTCCTCCTATGTTTTATATCTCTAGTTAGATAAGCACAGCACAACAGGAGCTGTCATTCAGCGTGTGTTTGTACAGCATTTATCTCTGATCTTGGTCAGAATCAGCAGGCACTACAGTAATAAACAAACAAACGATAGGGGATATTCACTTCAGAATTCATGAATCACTCCAAATGCCCATCTCCTATGCACTCTTAGCTTTCACTTAGCTTGTAAGCCCAGTGTGAGGGACCTTTTCCTTCTTGTCTCTGCATACAGGGTACAGGCAAGAACCTCTCTGCTCAGTTCCTCCAGTCACTGCTCTTTGAACTGGACCATGGCCTGTAGACTGTGCACATAAAGCCACAATTTTCTTGGAATGGGCTGACAGTGATTAACTAAAGGAGCAAAACCTAGATGAGATGGACTACTGCTCTGGTGCAGGGTTAGCAAATTCAGCCTTGCTTATTATTCCAAAGGCAAGTGCATTTCTTAAGAAGAGATGTTTTCCTGTGAGGGTGGGGAGACCCTGGCATAGGTTGCCCAGAAAAGTCGTGGCTGCCCCATCCCTGGAGGTGTTCCAGACCCCAAAAGGTCCTGAGGTTGGCCTGGCATCCCTGTGCTCAGGTTGGAGATTGCTTTAGCAAAGCCAACAAATCCAGTCATTTCTCAGAATTCAGCTTAAATCATCAGAGAGGCAACAGGCTCAGTGGGCACTTTTTGATATTAACACTCATTCACCTGCTGCTCAAAAAAGGTGAGATGACCAAAAACTTCACAGAGCCCCGTACTCACTGAAGTTCCATTTCAGTCTCAATACATTTTAGTTTTTGCAAAATTAACTACACAAAGGAACTAAAAATGGTGAGTGGAAAGCAGTGTGACATCCATAAATGTCCCAAGGAATATGGAGCAACTGTAAAGTTGTACATTAATCACCAGTTTCTTCCACAGACTGAATTCTTTTGCAATTAGAGCTGGGGTTTAAGGACAGCATTGCTGAGTTATTTCCTTGGCATTATATTGTATCATCTAAAGGATGGTCTAGCATTGCAAATGAAAGTGATCTATGTCTGAAAATGTGCAAATTAAAAAGCTTTCCATTGATCAATTTTGTAAAATCATCTGTAGCAGTGTCTACTAGGAAAAAATAATCCACCATGTTTCATTTTCAGTAAAGTCAAAATGCAACGCTTTCACATTTCTCAGTAGAAGTGCTTTGGAGGACCTAATTCATGACAACTTGAATAAACTGAGGTTTTTGCTTTCAAGCACAAGGATATTCTTTGGGATAGAAGTCCCAGTTTTGATCATACCTAGTATTCTGAGCAGACCCAGAAAGGACAAACCTGAATATCAGAGGAATAATGCAGCTGAGCAAACAGGATGAGGTTTGTACTGACTGTATCGGGTGTGAGTGATGCTGAACCAATGCACGACTGTGGAACAGATTAGACGTGGAAGCTGAAAGATGAATTTGTTAAAAACATAAGGAATATTGATGTTTTCTGTATTTAAAAGAATCTCAAAATTCTGCCACAAAGCAGAGATGTTCAAAGATTCATTTTCTCCAAGATGACTGAAAATTCATTTGCATAAAAATGTAACTATTACTGAAAATCTTTAACCTTGGGGAGGAGTCAGAACACCCTGAGAACACAGAGTAATCCCAGGTGCAGCTGCATTATAGCACAAAACCCTCCACAGATCTTGCACTTCGAATTAGTGGAGGATGCAAATGGAATGTCAGCCAGCAGAGCACAACAAGGTTATTTTCTTTCATATTTTGCTTAAAAATTACAATAATTGAGAACATTTCAAAGACATGTTAAGGAGCATCAGAATTTGGTTTTATTTAGTTTAACCATTTGATTACTAATCATAGTTGCATCCTGTAACACTTCTTGAGCAAACTGAAAAACCCCGACACAGTCCCAAGTAAGTCTGCACAGAAATGACCCTTTGATGTCTACAATATTGAAATACTAAATACTAACACAAAGTGAGATTAGAATTACTATTACCTTTACAGTGCTAGAAATAATCATTTTGGTTGTTACAAATTCAAAAGGAAAAAAATATTTATTATGTACACGTGGGAAATTTCGGGTTTTCTTAACAGGAATTTTCCAGGGACCAAGTTCTCCAGCTCTAAATAACCCCGTATATAACACAACTGCTTTTAAATCCTCCTTACATAAGGTCATAAAAGTTTATTCAGAAGACAAATTTCATATCATTTGTAATCATACAGTACATCCTGATGTCATATTATTATCCTCTGCCGCAGACATTTGTCTGCGTCTCACATGCAGATGCCAATAACAGAGACTGAAATCATATTAAATACTGAGACTGTCATAAAAGCACACCCAGTAGATAAAGAAAACCTTTACAAGCAGTGTCCTAGACAAAATCTGTAATAGGAAACAATCCAAATTATCGTGCATGCTCTGCGCTGAAAGACGCACATGCAGGTACCTTCAAAAGTATGGTCTGATAGCTTTGTGTGTGTGTGCTTGTTTTAAAAAAAAGCAGTGAATGTATGAGAGAAATCAAAGCCCCAGGTACTTATTTGTGCATTCTTTTGACAATCAAGATCTTCCACACAGCTCATAGTAATTTTGATCTCACAAGCCATATTCTTGTCCGTAGCCCAGTCCTTAAACACCAATCTTATTGTGGAAATGGGACAGAAAATACCCACTCTTCCCTGACAATGGGATAATAAAATATAGTTCCGATACACACACAGAGAAGGATACGAAAAGGGCACTCAAAAAAGACTTTCTTCAACTCTCTGCTCTAGATGACACTGCAGCTCACCCAAAAATCAGCACAAATAACAGGCTGCTGAAAGAAAGCACTCAATATCTGCCAGCCTACAGTGCTCAACCTACACTGTCCAAGAGAGAAAAATCATGGCAAGTATTTAAACAGCTGTGGATAAAACAAAACATAAATCCCAACATCATCAACCAACGACACCTACACAGTAGGAAGCCCAAATCCCATGTTTGGCAGGTTACTGCACTTCTACGAGTAAAGAAGCTGTTAGAATACAACTGAGGTTGGAAAAGATTTCAAAGCTCATCCAGTCCAACCACAGCCCAACATCGTGCCCATTAAACCATGCCCTGAAGTGCCACGTCTACACATTCTTCAAACTCCTCCAGGAATGGACACTCCACCACTGCCCTGGGCAGCCTGGGCCAGTGCTTCATCACTCTCTCAATAAAGAAATTTTCCCTAACATCTAGACTAAACCTCCCCTGGCACAACTTGAAGCCATTTCCTCTCATCCTGTCACTTGTTACTTGAGAGAAGAGATGAGCAGGCAGCACTGGTCACTCAGAGCAAGTGAATTTTCCCTTTTGCTTATCAGCCATTGACTGCTTTACCATTACATAGGTCAAAATGGCCAGAGAGGTACACTCAAGGACTAAGAGCAAGGAAGCAATAATGAAATAATATTCCAGAACTGTTGAATGATTCAAAAAAAAAAAAAAGAGAGAGAAGAGAAATTCACTTGGCAAATTGGTAAATCAGAAACAATCAGTACCAAACAGTGATGCACCAAATGAACATAGCTGGGTTGTCATGGAGCTGAGGGCCATGACCACCTAGAGGTGTGAATATTTGTGGATCTGGCGTCACACTTATAGATCATACTCAGATTAACTGCCTATCAGTTGTTACAGATGGCAAATTGTTATTTTTAATAAAGCACTGAAGTTTAGAGTTCTGAACTAAAAAAAAAACCCAAAGACTATTTCTTGAAATTATACTTGTATTATACTCTTATACAAGTCTTATGAGGAGCAGCTCAGGGAACTGGGGTTGTTTAACCTGAAGAAAAGGAGCCTCATCACTCTCTACAGCCCCCAAGGTGGGTGCTGGTCTCTTCTCCAAGGTAACAAGTGATTGGATGAGAGGAAATGGCCTCAAGTTGCATCAGGAGAGGTTTAGACTGGATATTCGGGCATATTTCTTTGCTGAGAAAGTGATGAAGCACTGGCAGAGGCTGCCCAGGGCAGTGGCAGGGTCCCCTTTCCTGGAGGTGTTCAAAAAATGAGTGGATGTGGCACTTCAGGACACAGTTTAGTGGGCATGCTGATGTTGGGCTGAGGGTTGGACTGGATGATCTTAAGAGGTCCTTTCCACCTTTAATGATTCTGTGTATTTCTTCTGGTATCTAACGCTTCACTGCATCTATGGTCTTCAAGACTTTCATAGTAGTCTTCCAAGGGGGTGAATTTCTCTCTTGCTCTCAAAAAAGCAGGTCCCAACTTCGAAGTGTTTGGCTCCAACCAGAAGGATTCAGCATTTGCATCGTAATGAGAAAGAAGCTTCCAGGGGAGAATGACTGATGGTAAACAACCTCCAAAGAGAGATGATGCATATGACTGAATGAGTGTTTTCTCTTTTTATTCAAGACTTTTCTTACTCTTCCTCCAGCCTGGGAGATGACTCATTAATCCATATTTTGTGTTATGTTCTAAGTAGCCCTGCTGTATTTCCTCTGTGTTTTTAAACTGTCAGTTCTGTGTACAAAGCCATTCAGAAAGCTCTGAGGACGGCTGCTAATTATCTCTGAGAACAAACAATAGTCCTCAGCTGGAGCAGCTAAATGGGAAAGCCTTTGTTATTTTTAGTACAAAGTCTCTGCTGCTTTTCAAAATGTTTTAAAATATTGCTTTGTTCTGAATATTGAATTGTTGGAGCCTGTAATAAAACACACTCAGCTGGGAGTCAGGACCATCTTTCTTGGTGCTGCCATTCACCTGTGGTATTTCATGGCCGGCTGCAAGACCATGCATGAATAAATCTGCTCACATGTCTGAGTTTCTAAGATCAGAGTCCTTAAAGGTGGAGAGGAAGCTCTTAAATTCAATTAGAACTAATAAGTAAAGAACAGATACGGTAAACGGTGCTTAAAAACTTCAGACTTTTCCAAACTCATGTAGCTGAAAAATCTACCCTGCTCCTCCTCTTCAGAATATCATCATGTTTAGGATTTACTCCAGATCAAAAATGAGGTGCTAATTAGAAAATAAAATACTAGGAACAGTTTTAAAGAAGTCACATTAAGACTGTCAAATTCAGTCTATGAAAGAAAATTTAATACAAAGAAATTTTAATAGAATCATAGAATCGTTCAAACCAGTCTGTTCTTTAATATTAAGGCAAAGTATTTCTGGAACCCATTCTCTACCGGTAGTTCCTGTTGCTTTTACAAAAACATCTGTAATTCTTTTACAAAAAATCCTTGCCAAGAGACTCAAATATCGTGATTCCTTATCACAATCTTATACAAGATGTATTCACAGATAAGCATAAAGCCACTGTCAGTGCCCTATCAAACATCAGTGTTCAGAGGCTGAACACGAACTCCGTGTCTTACCCTCGGGCAGGGGAATGTCAGGCAGTGCACCTTTCAAACAGCAGAGTGAGAAATCACACAGCTCAAATTAATAACACCTTCATAGCAAATCCTCTGCACTGATTCACTCAGTCTCTCCTGTGGGCCCAAGCAGATGCTCTGCCCAATGTATTTTTGATAGACAACATAAAAAACAGTTCCTCCTACTTGCTCACGTTCAGTTGTTTCATGCAGATAATCCTTCCGCAGACCCCCATGGCTGCAGTCTCCATCTGCACCACACTTAAATTTTTCATCTGGTGCCTACTTCAAACAGTGTGAGGTAAACAAAAAAAATCACAGGATCACCATGGAATGGTTTGCATTGGAAGGAACCTGAAACCCACCCAGTTCCAACCCCCTGCCATGGCAGGGACACCTCCCACTGGATCAGGCTGATCAAAGCCTCACCAAACCTGGCCTTGAACAAAGACTAGGTGGATATTCAAGTTTCAGCAACATGAAGATTTTTCTTCACATTTGAAATTTCTACCTGTAGCCATTCTGGTTCGCTCACTCCAAAATTATTCAAGGAAGGAAAATCTCCTCCAGAAAGAACATGCCCAATGGCTCAGACACTACTGAGACTTTACCCCTCCCTTCCCCAATGGGAAATTCTTGGTCTTTCCTTCCCTTCTTTCCTGCACTCAGGAGTGAAGCAGCTTCTTGCATTCCTTAGTGGAATTTTGCCCCCTCCCACTGCCAAGCTCTACACTTTCTCCCCCACCTCAGTAACTATCATTTTCAGCAGTTCAGAACTCCAAAGATAGACTAAATGAAAATGCTGGAACTACCCACCCTCCTAAGTATCTATGACCACCTGACCATCAGCATATCTGCAGAATTCCACTTGAGAGTTCTACTAATAAGACACAAATTAGGTGCCCATAACAATTACCTGAAGAAAAGATTACAACACAAATCCTCAAAGGAAAGAAAAATAGCAATGAGGGTTAAGTATGTAAATATGTTTGTGGGTATAGATTATGATCTGTTACTCAGTTAATTGGTTTGGCTGCGTTGGATCAGGATTTATCAAGTGCAACAACTCACAAAGGGACTTCTTTCTTGTAGCCAACTTGGATTGAACCGTTTGGCCATCAAAACTCCGGTGATGCCCATGTTCCTGTGACATCTGGACAGTCAGCGTGTGGTGATGCAGCAGGTCTCAGGCCTGATGGTTTCAGCTAGGATAGAACTTATTTTCTTCCCAGCAAGGTGGGAAGTACACAAGCAGCTGGGAGGGCAAAGAGCTGGGGCAGGTGACCTAAACTGGCCAAAGGGATATTCCACATGATAGGACATCATCTTCAGTATTTAACGGGGAGAGAAATCACTGCTTGGGCACCAGTTTTCAAGGCAGTAAGTGTTTGCACTGTGTATCATTCACTCTGTATATTCTTTCAATGTTGTTATATTTCTTTGCTGTTCTACTAAACTGTTTTTATCCCAGCCCACGAGTTTTAGCCTTTCTTTTCAATTCTCTTCCCCATCCCACCAGAGGAGGAGAGAGCAAGCAGCTGTGTGGTGCTTTGTTGCCTGCTGGGGCCAAACCACAACACCAGGGCAAGCTGTCCATGAGATCATGGCAGACTTGAGCTCACCAGTGCTCCCTGCTCCCAATTCAATTGCTTCCATGCAGCCCTGAGCAAGAGGATGCTAAAGAGCCCTTATTCCAGTTTGAACAAAGATCCAATGTTGTTTGAGATCACGGCGGAGGGAGGGTGGGGCTCCATTCCCTCAGTCCAATCTTCTTCTTGTACTACAGCTGCATAAACTATTCTCTGTTTCTTTTGCTGAACTATTACGTCCCATCCTCTTCTGGCCCACGAGATGAGGACATTTCATTATTAGGTGAAATAATCCCCATTTGCAGAATTAATCAAGTTCTTTGCAATTTCCAGAAGAAAGCAGATGTATTAAACATGTATTATTAACAATAATAAATGCTTCAGCCCTCTGGGTACTGCTCAACATCCACAGTAAAAATCATTATCATAAAAAACACATTCTTAAATTCTAAAGAAATAAAGCTTGGAATCAGTTTGGTTAAGTTGCTTCAGAAAGGGATATCTATCAGGAAAACCCATTATGATGAAGAGAAGCACTTACGGCACAGAAGGGCTTTGACAAAAAGCAGTCAAAGTGTTTTCATCAGGAATAATATATGTGCACTGTAAATCCCAGCTCAGAAACACACCAAGAGACAAAAAAAGTCTTCTCCATTTTATTTGCATTTTGTTCAAGTGGTTATGAGAACGCTGAGGGTTCTTTTTCCCCCCTCTCTTCCCTTTAAACACTATTTCACACAGACAACTCAAAGCTTTCGCTCCAGAAGTCACAAAAACACAGGGATCTTTTTCCCTGTTCGATCAGCTACAGCAAGGCTAAACAATCAAAATGACCCTTTTATTTAATTCTGCTTTTCTTTGCCTGTTGAGATGTCTTTCTGCTTCTTGTCCTACATCTTGGCATGCAAAGAGCCCATTGTGTGGTGTCACAGGGCAGAGAAATTGAGACGGAGTGCTGAGATGGTGAGACTTTTTCTCCTCTCCCTACTCAACTCTGCGACCTACATATTGCAATTCAGTCAGAGAGAGGAGCACTGCTTGGGGAAAAACTGAGGACAAACAGCTTCCTGGAAGAGCTGGTAACTGATTTGTTTTTATAGCCTTATTTTGCCCTTTTCCTCTGCCCAAAACACAAAGGAAAAAAAAAAAAAAAAACGGAAAAAGGGTAAAATAAGTCCGTCAGCCACACAAGTTCCAGGATGTAGAAAATTAAACCAGGCTGAAAAAAACCCATAAGAAGCCACTGTCTGGGGAAAGATCCCTGGACAGGAGCTGTGTGACAACTGTTTTATGCACTGCTAGGTCACTTTGCATCTGTGGAAGCAGATGGAGAAATTTAAAGACCGAGGAAAAAAATCAACAATCTCTCAAAGCTTTTATTCATTGCTTAAAAAGAAACCCATCAGAGCTCTTAAGAGAATGAATTCAGAAGCTGAAATGAACCTGTTGACTGCAAAAACTAAAGAAAATTGCAGAAGCTTTTAAACCTGGCTTCTGCACAAGCACATCAATGAGCACCTTCAAAGTGTTTCTGAAGACGTGGCACTATGGTGGATTTCTCAATATGACATCAGAAGCCATTTTCCCCCACAGGCAGAGATGATGTGATTATCTAAAGTCACCAGTGAGCCCTGGCAGCCAAGAGGGGCAGCCGTGTCCTGGGGACATCCAGCACAGCATCACCAGCCGGGAGAGGGAGTGGATTGTCCTGCTCTGCTCTGCACTGGGGAGGCTCCACCTCGAACACTGGGGGCAGTTTGGGCACCACAGGATAAAAAGGACCTAAAGGTACTGGGGAGTGTCCATAGGAGGCCACGAAGTTAAAGAGTTTAGAGGGGAAGTCGTGTGAGGAGCAGCTGAAGTCATTTGGTCTGTTCAGCCTGGAGAAGACCGGGAGGAGACATCACTCCACTCTGCAGCTTCCTCTCAAGAGGAGGAGGAGCAGCAGGCACTGAGCTCCTCTCTCTGGTGACCAATAACAAGACCCAACGGAATGGCAGAAGAGGTGCCAGAGGAGGGTGAGGTTGTATATGAGAAGGTTCTTCACCCAGAGAGTGGTGGAGCACTGGAACAGCTCCCCAGGGAAGCAATCACAGCCTGACAATATTCCAGAAGCCTTTGGCCAGCATTGTCGTGGTGTGAATGTTGGGGTTGTCCTGGGCAAGGCTCAGAGTTGGACTCAATGATCCCTGTAGGTCCCTTCCAGCTCAGGGCATTCCATAACCTCAGGACAGATCTTCAATCCCTCCAAAGCCTTCCGTGCTGCTCCCACCCAGGCAACCATCAGTGCAAGGTGGGTACCAACCCAGAATCTCGATAGATCCTGAGTGCCCCAACACGTCTATTCCAGACCCACTACGTTACTGTGAATAAACCCACTAAAACCCCACCACATTGAGCACATTAAGGAAGGGAACAAGTCCTACTGCTTTAAGCTATAAGCAGAGCTAAACACACACAGAGTTTTAGAAGAACTAACAGCTGAGGCAGGAGACCTTTTGTGCTGCACATTTATCACAGCACACAACTCGTTCGATAAATCTCACGCATTTTCACATATGGCTGTATATTTTTAAAGGGTTTATGCATTTAATTTCTTTCTTGTTTTAGCTGCCTTTCATAGTTCTTCTGCCTCCTAGATAACTCTGAAGTGTGTATTTCATTAATAAGAATTAAATTTCAAAAGGAAATATTCCTCTTAATTTGTGAAGGAAGCGACCACTTTAACCTCTCCTGAGATAAACCATTGGTTAGAGAAAAGGAAGAAGGGGAAAAAATACAGAGTTGAGCTTCAAAGGTCTGGTTTCCATATGAGAGGGCTTGGAATAAAAAGATATCAAACAAAAATGCATGTCTGAGGGCTCGGCATCAAAGAAGTACACACACTGCACAGAAAACTTTCTTCAGCCCAGCCTATTTTTCTCAGCACAGACCTTCAGAAGAGATTCTTAAATTCCAGCTTTGCTTCGCATCCTTACCCCATTTATTACCTGTATTTTCAATATTCCAAGAGACACTTTAATCACCACACTGTGCTTTAATTGTTATTAGCATTTAGATTATATGGTAATCTTGCAGCCAGAAGTCAATATTAAATTATTGTCCTTGCCCACTGAAGAGTAATATATATAGAATAGAGTTGAAATGTGTTTTAAAGTTTCAGTTCAATTTTATGCCCTAATTACTCTGGAATGTTATGAAAGGACTGTAACATCGCACCATATATTCTTGTCATCCCATAGGCAGCTTTATAGTAACATTACAGAAGTATATTGAACTCATTATGGGGGAGCATAATTGAAATGATACAAAGAAACTGCTAGCTGTTAATAAAGCCATGTTTTTTGTATCCTATCTATCCACCACCCCTGGTTTTTCTGCATTAAGGTGGATTGCCAGAGAGACAGACCCGTGATTGAGGTGGATGAGTTTGACTCCCCATCAACAGACACAACCTTGCCTCGAGTCAATGCAGGATGAGAGGAAATGGCCTCAAGTTGCACCAGAGGAGGTTTAGAATAGATTTCAGGATAAATTTCTTTACTGACAGAGCGGTGAAGCTTTGGCCCAGGCTGCCCAGGGCAGTGGGGTGGAGTCTCCATCCCTGGAGGGGTTCAGAAAACATGAACACGTGGCACTTTGGGACATGGTTTAGTGGGCACAGTGTTGGGCTGACATTTGGACTGGATGATATTAAAGGTCTTTTCCAACCTTAATGGTTCTTTATCAGCTGAGACTTTGACCCAAAGCATGGATTTTACTTAAATTTTCATTGGAATTGTGGCATCCAACACAAGTGCTGTCAAACTCAACGAAGCACAAGTTAACTATTGGTTCAGCTCTTTCTTTGGGGAGGGAGGTGTTCTCTCTTATCCCAGCATTATACTTGCAGCATCAGTAGTCAAAAGAGAAAAGGACACTTTATCACTCTGTCTCCTAAGCAGTGGAACCTAAACCTCTCCAGTTATGCTTTAGTTGAGAACATGTCCTGAACAGGTTTTTCTCTCAACAACCACACAGAAATTTCCTCTCATTTCAATCATTTTGACACAATTTAGTCACATATTCAGCTCCACCTGCCATGTCCTATCATAAAAATACTACTCAGGAGATTGAACTGAAAGCTTTTTGCCCAGTCCAATTTAATATAAATCCAGTGATCAGAACTTTATCACTTTTAGACTTATTCAAACAAATGTTAATACACATTAAGCATTATAATACAGCTTCAAAAAGAAAAACATGCTTTTAACACCAAGTCCTATTCCTTTCCATCTTTATAGTCTAGTTTCTTCTGCTCCAGCCCAAGCAATGTGTGACCGTGTTATTGGGAGCTATACATTTCCTTTGTATTTTCATTTCATAGAACAGACACACATGTTAAGGAAGGGCTCCTGGAAATATTACTACATTCTGATTTTACCGGGTGTTGGGGTTTCTCCATTATTATCTGCTTCAAAGAGATATTAAATTCTATATCATAACCATTAAGAAAAATGTCTGGTTTAGAAACAGCTTTTAGGTGCAAACATATATTTATTATCTAGCATTCATAATTCAAGAAGCATTTGGACGCCCTCAAGCACATGCTGTGAATTCTGGGGTTGTCCTATGCAGGAACACGAGCTGGACTTGGTGATCTTTGGGGGTCCCTTCCAAATCAGGACATTCTATCATTCTATGTGTTAAAGTTTCTTTGAAATCTGCTGCATGTTATTTCTAGCCACGTGCCTTCATTATTCTGGATCTGATTTAAAACTTATCAGTAAAATCCAGATTTTGCATCTTCTCATTTTGCCTTTAGAATACCTCTCAGGCCAGCACCCACAGATGAGGCTCCAAAACTGTTATTGATAAAGCAGATTCTAATTTCTCTCTGAAGCACCAACATTTCTTTTAAAGATTGGAGATTCTACATCTCTCTGGAGAGCTACTGATGACAGTAAATTGAGGCAAAGCTACCTGCTCAGACCTTTGGCAGAATCAACCATTTATACAGCACAGACTTGAGCCAGACACTGCTCCTTCAGCGAGCTCCTAGATCTCCTCCCATGGCATCCTATCCATGTGTGCGAAAGGCTTTTTCACTATATTATCTCTGACTCAGCACATTTTTAATTGCTTTAAAGGCACTCACTTGAACAGCCACCCTGCATCAATGTGCAGAGTCTTTAATAGGACAGAGAATCTATTCTGTCAAACCAAGAGCATCTTCCTGCGTACCTAGAGCAGATGTGATTCTGTTATAAATGCTTTGTGACCACAAATATGAAATATATAGCCAGCATAGTTCTGACTCTAAAGGTAATTTATGCTTCTATACGACTCGTAACATTCAAAATTTAATCCAAGAAATCTAGTATAATTGCCATTGCTATAAACCCAAATGGTTGTTGACAGGTTTACAGTCATCTACTGCAGGCAGAATGTACAGCCCATTATTAGTCTAGGCTGATCTAGACACCTTGCTAATGGCAGGGGGAAAGGCACTTCAGATGCACCAAGACAAATCCTGTCTAGAGTGAAATAATTTTTTTCACATGAAAACTGACTTCAGTTGCAAACATCCAACACCAGACTATCAAACAGTTCCTTGCAGCACACACACTAGAGGGTGGGTGCTCAGATGATGTCTTATAGAATCATGGAATGGGTTGGGTTGGAAGGGACCTCAGAACCCATCCAGTTCCAACCCCCTGCCATGGGCAGAGACACCTCCCATTGCTCAAAGCCCCATCCAACCTGGCCTTGAACACCTCCAGGGATGGGGCAGCCACTCTGGGAAACCTGGGCCAGGGCCTCCCCCCCCCCCCCATAGGAAAACTTTTCTTCCTAAGATCTTATATATATTCTTAATGTCTTCTGTATTGCCATGATTGACTGCTGAGATCTATTAAGCTAAATCCTAATTGTAACACACACCAGCATTAAACTCCTGCTCTCCTTTCTGCACACTACACACCAAAGTTCAGAAATACATAGTTTGGGTGCCAAGAGATTTCACACCACCACAATAACTGTGCATTACATTCACATTACCTGAGGCAGCCAACAGGAGTCATTTATTTTCTCGGAATACCTTTCAACATTATTTAAACTCCTGGATATCTTTGGGTATGCACGGCTTAGAAGCAATGTAATATTCTAACACTAATATCCATGTAATCATGCTATTTATGGAGAGGTTTTGCTCTCATTTGTACCAACTTCATATCAGAATAATTGCGTCATGTTTTCCCTGACATTCCTTTCAGGGCAGGAGTCCTATCAATTTAAGTTTTTTTGGATGGCAATAATGCTATGAAAGTGTTACTCAGCCAAAAGCAATTTTGAAAGCTAGCTAAAATGTCAATACTATTCTTACTGTCTTCCCAGAAGCATGGTGGACAGTGTAGCAGGTGGGAACAGACAAGCTGACAAGTGAAAAAAAAAAAGAACACATGGTTTGGAAAGTGTCCCTAAAGGAAATTCAGCCCCTGCGGTTTAAGAGGTGTCATTTGTTTATGCTGGGAGCAGCTCAGGAATTAGCAAGAGAAACCAGAAAGGAATTCTATGAGAAAGTGAAGTCCAGCTGATGGAGAAGTGGATGAGGACAGGAGTCCAGTTCTGCTGTGAGACTGAATACAAATCATTGTTTCTTTCAAATCTCATAGAAAAATATCCATAGAATGGTTTGGGCTGGAAAGGACCTTAAAGTCCACCCAGTTCCAATGCCCCTGCCACAGGCAGAGATACCTCCCACTGGACCAGGCTGATCAAAGCCTCATCCAACCTGGTCTTGACGACCTGCAGAGACGGGGCATATCTACATCACCTTGGTCATTTCTAATCAAACCTACATGGGTAGTAATGCCCAACTGGGTATTATTTTCGGAGTACAAACCAATTAAAGCCTGCTGCTTTCCCCCAACCCGCTACAGTCTAACAACCATGACAACATACTAATGGTCACTTACTCCACTGTCAAACATGTTTGGTCTCAAGAAGGAACACCAGAAGGAATGAAAAAAAAATGAAAAACAAACAAAAGAACCCACAACCCACAAAAATGTTTTCCTAAGGAATGCAGCTCACAAAGCTCACGATGTGTATCAAAGAACAGCAGATGGGGGAGTGAGGGGGGAGAAACCCAAGCAATTTCCTTCCGAAGATCACAGCAGATCAAGGTTAAAGCTCTATTATAGATACACCCCAATTAAAATAACAGATGACCAAGGCCTTATTTCCACTTAGGGCAGTGGATATTTGTAAGATTGTGTTATACCTTAATTGTTAGGAATATCCTCTTGAAACTGAACCTATAGCCATTGCTCTAATTCAGGATATTATTAAGCATGTTATTAAGACCATACATACTCAATAAAATATTAAAGGGTTTTTAAGCTCCTACTGCAATGTACAGGAGCCGACAGTTGAAAATTACCTTAAGTCCAGACACAGACAGAACAAGTATTAGCGATGTGTGCTTAACACAAAATGATCTGAGAAATAAAATCAGTAGAGGAAAATTGCTTCAGACATGACATTATTGTTATTGAATTGGGATTTCTCCTGGTGAGAACTAATAGAAAGACAGAACCATTTGAGAAGAACACATAATATTGTGTATTAGACAAAAACAATGTAACATCCAGTATTTAAGTTGCTATACTCTGCGCCTCCCTTTTCTTTAGCAGATCCTCACAGATTTGATCACTTCTCAAAGACTTTAGTCTTGGGTGTCATGCGAAGGGCGATGATTCGGTTACTTCCACGCTGCAAGGCACTGAGTCAGAGAAAAGCACTCGCTGGTGACTCACTAATGCCAATTCTTTTTCCTACAGATATCTCATCCAGGTATTGACCCAATCTCACTTTGCTACTTTATGAGAACTGACAAGGCAAGAGACCGAGGAAAAACAGTTACAAGTAATAAAGATTCCCTGTATTTAATTATTTTGAGGCTACAGAACTCCAGAGGCTTACAAAAATCAAGGTTGCCAGGTTAACTCTCTAGCACAGGGCACAGCATCCAGCTTAATATTTTATTAATACACTACAAGGGAAAGAAAAAAGAAAGGCATCTAGAGGAGAAAGTAGAGCTTGAATATCATAACCACCTTCTGTCTTCAGAATTAACATCTCTCATGAATACACACAGGCATGTTTTTAAATTAATCTTTTGCTGATAAAAAAAAAGCCTTTCAAAAATTGTAACACACTAAACATGGTTTTTATTAGCTTTTAATTAAGTGCAATTACTAAAACCTGAAGAATAATGATAGATTTGAAGTACTTAAAATCAAAGACGAGCTTTTTGGCAAACGCTGAATTTCAATTAAGTTTGTAAAGTAATTGAGAAATAAGAATCAAGAAGGTTTACACCATTCCATGTGAAGGCAGCTTTGCAGGCTTCCACAAATGGGCAACGACCCCCTTCGAAGTAGCTCTGCCAATGACAAAGGACATCCCTGAAGTTTCCAAGAGAAAAAACTCCTATATCTTGATTGATAGGTAGAACACTGCACGGATGATGTGGACAGTAATTATTAATGATGCCAATCCTACCATCTGAAGGTTTTCAAGTGTTTTGCAAACACAAGTAGATTCAGTTTCATAATTCTTTTTAGTATGTAATTAAATCCTATCACCTTTCTACAGACAGAGAAGATGAAGAATACTAATTTTGCTAAAGGTTAGCTCAGCTGCCTGGAAACGAAACCTCTGGGAATGCCTCTCCCAATCACAGCAGCAGTAGTTTTTGGCTGTTCTGCAGTGCCAGCTCCAGGACCCACTGTGTTTCAGCTTCATTGCATTAGGGCTCCTTTCAGAGGGGGAATTTCAAGAGCATCTACTTTTAGAGCACAGCCTCCCCCTTCAGCAGGAAAACAGAGAGACAAACACACCCCAAAAAGCCAAAAGATGCATTTATGCTTTCCCTTCACTCCTAGCAGCAATGCTTACTGGAAGATTTTCTATTACTGCTCCAGACTGGCGCTCACTGCCCCCAGTCCATGGTTTCAGTAACATTGTGCTACCCCACATGACACTATTGCTGCACCATCCCAAGCACTGCCAGCAGGGTCCATCACCCCTTGGGCCTGGTTTTCCTCAGCACATTCTCCCAGACGGGATCAAGTTGGGGTTGCTCAGGCTGGAGAAGAGAAGCCTCTGGGGACACCTTAAGAGCAATCTCCCAGTACTGAAAGGGGCTCCAGGAAAGCTGGGGAGAGGCTCTTGATCGGGGAATGCAAGGATAGGACAAGAAGGAACAGCTTTAAGCTGCAAGAGGAGAAATTTAATTCAGCTATTAGGAAGAAATATTTAACAGTGAAGGTGGGGAGGTCCTGGCCCAGGTTGCCCAGAGCACTGGTGGCTGCCCCATCCCTGGAGGTGTTCAAGGCCAGGCTGGATGGGGCTTGGAGCCCCCTGATCCAGTAGGAGGTGCCCCTGCCCGTGTCAGGAGGGTGGAACTGGGTGGGCTTTGAGGTCCCTTCGAACCTAAAACGATCTATGATTCTGTGATATAAAATGTAGGCAGGATCTGTGCCAGGTATAACCTTGTTCTGCCCTTTGCCGTTGGGAAGACTCTTCTCCAATACAGTTAAACATATCTGTTTCAACTACTGAGTACTAAAAAACAAGCCACATTACAAGAAACATTAATACTTTGGCTAGAAGGCAACAAAATCAAAAGTTAAGTCTGTAACTCCATCCTGTGGTATGTAGGTATTACAACACATTTTTTTAAATCCAGGGACACAAATATTTTTCAGTTATAAACACTCCGATACCCAAGCAAATCAGGGTACTTTTAGAAACTTCCTTTTGACTGTCCCTCCTCACATGCATGACCTAGAAAAGATGAGCCTTGCCAAACTGTGTTTGCTTAGAGCATTCTTTTGCAATTTCATTGAGAGGAGGAAAACAGGTTTTATCTGAAGTGGTACAAGCAGGTTCAAGCAGACATGTTCTTACAGCAAACTTCCAGTCTGATCATAAACACATAGTGTTTTTCTACTTATGTGTAACAGCTTAAGAGATGGAATTATTCCCATCAACATCAACACACCACTGGAAGAAATTCGATCATGCTTTTGAAGGAGATGCATTTGAAGAAAAAGCAATCCATGCCAGAATTGTCAACTCTACTTAAATAATAGCAAAAGAAACCTAGACTCTAGTACTGGATCTCTGAATCTCAATATGCACAAACTGGGAAGCTAAAGGATTTTAGAAGTTTGTCCTGACCTCCGGATGCCACTTATATTTTTTAGTTGTCTGACATCATTCTGCTTCCCTTTCATCTCCCTTCTGCAGTTTATGCAAAGATGTCCAGCCTTGTACTGTGAAGGGCAGTGACCAGACACACACATATCGTGTTAACACTGTTGGCTGCTGGGTACACGTCTGCTCAGCAGGGCAAGGGGCTACCAATTTCAATTCATTTCAAGATTTGGCCATCCTGTCACCAGTCTTGTAAAGACGGAATCATCATAGAATCATAGAATGGTCTGAGTTGGAAGGGACCTCAAAGCCCATCCAGTTCCACCCCCTGCCACGGGCAGGGAGACCTCCCACTGGATCAGGGGGATCCAAGTCCCATCCAACCTGGCCTTGAACACCTCCAGGGATGGGGCAGCCACCACTGCTCTGGGTAACCTGGGCCAGGGCTTCCCCACCCTCACAGCAAAGCATTTCTTCCTGAGATCTCATCTCAATCTCCGCTCTTGCAGCTGAAAACCATTTCCCCTCATCCTGTCTCTGCATTCCCTGATCAAGAGCCCCTCCCCAGCTTTCCTGGAGCCCCTTTCAGTCCTGGGAGGCTGCTCTAAGGTCTCTCCACAGCCTTCTCTTCTCCAGGCTGAACAAGCCAAACTCTCTCAGGCTGTTCTCATACAGGAGGTATTCCAGCTCTCTGGTCATCTTCATGGTCTTTTCTGGACTCACTCTAAGAAATCTGTGTCCTTCTGGAGCTGAGGACTCCAGGAGAGGTCTCATCAGAGCAGAGAAGAGAGGCAGGATCACATCCCTAGACCCAGTAGCCAAAATTTGAGAATATTGCATTTTCGAAGGGTCTTCCAGTTGCAGAAAATAACAGCATGAACTAGAGGACTAGGAATGAGAGACACATAAAAGCAGCCTACCCTGATTTTCAGGATAACCTCTAGACACATACTTAATCGTGCCAAGGGCTGAAGGTGTGCTTTTGTTTCTACTACTACTGAAAACCACCACTAATAATTTCTTTCCAAACCAGCCTTTTCAGACTCCCAACAATTCTGCTATTAAAGCAATCGAAAGACATCTGTTCTTAAATGGCCAGGCTGGGTAAACATGTTGTTGCCTTGCAGCAAAAACCTTCGCCTGGAATTTACCTTCGTCAGTATCTACAGGTAGGGCAGCTTATGCTCCTTAATCTGCCTTAAGCAAAGTCAGTCAAGTTAGCTTAATAACTGAGAGTGATTTTGCAAGGGAAGCTGGATGGCTTCATTCAAAGCCGATTAAAGCCATTCTGCACAATCCCTGCAAGGGGCAGAGTTCTGGGACAACGGTCTCAGTGCACGAAAAGATAAGTATCTAAGGGCAGGATCATTGGCACAATCTGGTCCACCAGAGAATAGCTAATTATTTCCAGTCAATGTACATCTCTTTAGACATTAAGTGGTACCACGTGGAATACCCTATTAAGACAGGAAAAAGAAATCTATTGATGAAAAACAGATTACTTCCTCCTTCCCCCTTTTCCTTTAGCCTCTTTGTCCAGCTGAACCACCTTCTTGATTTGGTGCATGCTGCAATCAGGTATACAAAGCCCAACGTAAGTAAAAAAGCAAAAGAAAAAAAAATCCTACCCGTTGCAACATATTACCATCAAATTTTGTCTTCACGCAACTTCTCAGCATCACGAATTTAAACTCTAAACAAACCTCTTGCTAAGAAGGCTCTGACTGACAGTGGAAGGGAGGAAGGTTAATCACAGATGCATATACCCACTGGAATTTGTGTTTTAAGACAGACAAGCAAAGGGAAAAACCATAGTTACACACCAAAACAAAGCAGTACTTCTTGAAAAGAAACATCATAGCAAATACCATAGATTTTCACTCATACAGACATGAAAAAGAAACCTTTTTTCTGAGTTGAAATCATACGTCTTCATTTGTCAAGTACAAGCAGTATACGTTGCGAGAACGGCTGTCAATTTTGTTGAAGACAAGAAGTGTCCTTTTATAGCAGTTTTTAACATGCATTCATGAATTCTATATGAACATAAATGTCCTTGTTAGCGTATCAAGTTCACATTTACATTCAAAGCAAAGCAGAAACTCAAACACATCAGCATTTTCACTGTCAACCTGGCACTGAAGGGAGTGCCGTGCGCTTTCGGTGTACAACACACAGGCACTAAGTTTATGATGAGATCTGTTAAAACCTGACAGTCAAACTGACCCAAAGCAGTAAGAATCTCAACGTGAAGCTACTTAACTTCATTTCTAGATCTCAATGAAACACAGAGCTGTAGAAACAAATCAGCTTTCCAGAAAAACATCCACCCTGAGTCACACGGTGTGAGTGCTGGGATTGTCTTACGCAGAGGCAGGATCTGGACTCAATGATCCTTATGGGTCCCTTCCAACTCAGGACATTCTATGATTCTATGGAAAACTGAGGGAGGATTTGAAACCCCAGTACTGGTGGGAGGCAGAATATACAAGACATTATGATTCTTTTGCCTTCCTGAACTTGCAGTTAGTTGCTCCTGCAAATACTGACCATAGCGTGAGCCTAAAACCTGTCCTTCCCCCTTACCTGTCCAGTTATAACAGGATTTATTTAGTGCTGCAGCCCTCTGTCATCTGGGAAGGCTTAGCTACAAGGTCTGGGGTTAAGCAGTTTAATTGCTTCTTAGACAGGCACCTATTTAGATCAACTCAGAGCAAAAAGAACACAACTTCCAGTCCAAAAACTATGCAGAATTCCAAGCATCCCTGGTGTCTGGAGGTATTTAAAGCCTGGCTTTGTCTGAGCTCTTGAAATCAACTGCTGAAGAACATGACTTAATGTTACATGTAGACTCAACCACATAGCATCAAGTGTTACCTTTCAACTGACCAACACTGCTAATGGAGACTGACTATATCATTGGCTCCATGAAGGGCAAGCAACAAACCAAAATAAGAAAAAATTCCCTTTCTGGGGGTCCCCACAGAACAGAACAAAACGTTGGGATTAGAGAGATGCAGGACACTTCACAGGTCCCTCACCTAAAGAGCCATCGCACAGCTCCTTCCTGAAAGGAGGGATGGGTTCCCTTTCCTACTGTGCCACTTCACCATCACCAACCTTTACTGCTTCCTAAGCCAGGAACACTTTTTGTCCAGTCTTTGTTCTTCCAGGCAGGTTACAATGCAAAGAGCCATGAACAAGAAAGTATTCAGAGGCTGCTATTCCCAATCTGTGAATAAAGGGAAGCATCAGCATTAAAAACAGCTTTTAGTTTGCTTTGTTTGAAAGCAAACTCGTTTTCCTTTACAAATAAGCAGCTCTTGAAGCGTATCTCATGAGTGTAAAAGAAAAGTTAGAAGAAAAAAATGATGTTTCCCCCTCACACTCAGCAGCAGAAATATATTGTAGAAAGACACCTATCAAAGTTAAAAAGCTTGGGGCAATTTTAACCCTCAAATCCTACATATCTGAGGAAAAAATAGCCTGCTAGGGCTCAACACGGTGCAGATTTTCTTCCCTGGGTCAATAGTGCAGAAAATTGCAATTGCCCTGTCAGAGGCAATTGTGAAAGCTGCAACTGCATTTAAATGTTGAGGTATTATCCCAATTAGCACCCTACTAGCACTATTTGCTATCTGAACACATACTAATAAGCCTCAAGCATTATTTTTCACTACAGATAAATACAAACTATTTGGGAGAACATTTTGCTCATCCTACCTGCTTTGCATCAGTGAACAGATATTATTTAATGGGAATGTCATATTTGGGGAGCCCAAGCTGTCATTTATTGTTACTGTTTTACCATCCATTCCCTTAATTTTTTTCTATTAGAGCTACTACTATGAAAATGGAAATAGCTCTCAGTTCACAATTAATGATCCAAAGTAACAGAATCTTAGAATGCTTTGGGTTGGAAGAGACCTTTACAAGTCATTTGGTTCAAACCTCCCGCTGCAGAAGCAGAGACATCTTCAACCAGATCAGGTTGCTCAGAGCCCCATCTAACCTGACCTTGAGTGCTTCCAGGGATGGAGCATCAACCACCTCCCTGGCCAAGCTGTGTCAGTGTTTTACCACTCTCATTGTAAACTATTTCTTCCTTGTAAGGAATAATACATATATAAAAGAATATTTCAACTTTCTGGTCATTCTGGTTTTGAAATTGTGAAAACATCAGCTAAGCTGCAGATGTCCAATTCCTAATTTATAACACCGAGAAATACAGAATTCTCAGGAATAACTGTGCCCTCTCACTTCCCATTTTTTCAAATCATCAGCTTCATCTGTTGGCAAATGAGAACACAGCGTTACCTAAAAAAACCTGGATTCAATAATTAAGATGCAAAGTTTCAGAAGATTTAAATGTGGTTTATGTGAGTGGGATGGAGTGGGTGGGAATAGACTCATCTTAAAATAGTACACATCTGCGCTGGAAAGCCCATCACTTCATCCTGGAGAGAAACATACCAGAAAGAGAAGGGAAGCATTTACAATTTGCCGCAATGTGTGCCAACTTAATACCATCACACATCCAAAAACTGGAAACCTAACACGAACAAGAAATTTGGGTGGATGAGCTGTGCCTATTTTCTCTTACAGTTCAGTTAAAAATCAGTGAACAGCTTTGTGACATCTGCCACACGGATGAGGCAAGGTACTGAGGTTACAGAGGATGTAGAACAGCCTTACAGCTAAATCTCTCACCAGGACTCTCATCACCACAACTCCTGGCAGGTCTGTGGTTTTTATTTTTCCTTTTTTTTTTCTCTCTCTATAGTAGCATTAATTTACTAAGATTCCTTTAATTATGGCACATGTGAAATAATTAAAGCAGTATAGATTGGGTTGCGCAGTAGAGATTTTTTCCTCTGCCTCATCTCCCATGAAGAGTTACAGATTGTGATAAAATCTGTGGGGTTTACCCTATCCCTTCCCCTTCTTTTTTTAAGTCTTCAAAGCCCTGTAAGTTTTTAGAGGAAAATTTACTCAACTTCATAGAATCACAGAATGGTTGGGGTTGGAAGGAACCTCAAAGCCCACCCAGTTCCACCCCCCTGCCATGGACAGGGACACCTCCCACTGGATCGGGGGGCTCCAAGTCCCATCCAGCCTGGCCTTGAACACCTCCAGGGATGGGGCAGCCACCACTGCTCTGGGAAACCTGGGCCAGGGCCTCCCCACCCTCACAGCAAAACATTTCTTCCTGAGATCTAACTTGTTTCTAGGTTGCTCTGCTTATGGAAGTGAGAGTTACCATTTCAGTTGTATGAAATGGCAAGCCTTTTTCCCTTTCTCTCCCTCTTCCCTGCACGCTGACCTCAATTACTCCCACAAATCAGATTAGCCTTGTTGACTTCCAGCACTTCCATAATTACGATACAGGACGATGAAACAAGTGCCTTCTAAGCAATTGTCCTCAGAGCTCCAATAACAGCCCATTCTAATAAATTCTGGCAGCAGAGTGAGCTTTCTCTGCATGAACTTTAAGGCACCAGAAGATGTATTGAATCTGGCACGATCTCAAGAAACCCTTTAGGAACTCTTAAGTGGATGCTCACCTTGGATTTTATTTCCTTTTCATGGTTCAATAGAACAGATAGCATGATGATTACACAGAACTGCTTGGTATTTGTCATTGCTTTAAATCCCTTTGCTGAGTATCCAAAACAGAATCCCAGTGTTTGTGCCTTTCTACAACTGCAGGATTTTCCATTGGCTGGGACCCTGAGGAACAGAACTGATTTTAACTTTCCTTCCCTCTTCTTTTCCCTTGCACATGAACACCTCTCTCTTCCCATGATGATGCAGCAGATAAAATGGATTAATTTACCTGTGAAAATTCAGGATCAGATTCTCAGATAATATAAAGTGTTCTAATGTCAGAGCCTTGGTAAACACTAAAGAAATTTACTCATTAATTAAAATAGAGAACACCATGATAAGATTAGAACTCTGATATTATTGCTTCTGTTGTTTCAGCATTGGGCTTTTTTTTTGTTAAGTTTAACAGACCACCACCCTCAAAACAAGTGAATGTTTACCTGCACCCTTCCTGCTAGGAAGCTCCTTGAAACAAATACAGAGCTTGTTCTAATGAGACTGAAACTTCTTCTCATGTACAGATTTGGCCACTCAGGCTCACCTCAACTTCAGCCTTAATTTTTTGCATATTTCTCCTCTTCCTTGGATATACCCACACAATGTTTTCTCACGGTTTTCTCTGATAAGCTAATGAAGCACAAGTATTCTAATCTCCTCTTGTTAATCATTCCCTCCAGCATCCTAAAACCTCTGCTCTGCATCTGTTCCAGTTTATCTTCTCTGAATACGAGTGCCTTGAATTGTAAACACTTTCCCAGACAAGGTTTTACCAGGATCATGTACAGCAGTACTGGTTCTTCCCTATCTCAGTTTCATCAAGATAAAAATTCAGTGACAGCAACTGCATTATTCTTGATTTACACAAGAACATATATTCCTCCCTGTTCTACTCAAGTGTCAGAAACAAAAACTAGGTTTTTAGGGGTTTTTTCTTCATACATTTGTGCCCAATACAATTCCAATTCCATTATCTCTTGCACAGCTGCAATGCTGATGTAAAAAAAATCACCACTGCCTGCTTGCACTGAATTTGTAGCAGTATAAATGAGACCAACAGACGACTGGGACCCAGCTGCTCATGCCAAGCACAAGATGTGTAACCTATGTAACAATGACAACTGGCCACCTCTTCATCCTGATCCCTTGTGTGAAGTTCCTACTAACAGAGCAAAGAGAACAATCAGCCCAACAGAGTCGTTAGCCTCGGATTTCTGCTCTCAAGAGCTAAATCACATCTATTCAGCACAACCTGCTCCCACTAATGTTAGACCAGGAGCCACATGCCTTGTGTTCACGCGAGGCTGGGACTCAGTCACCACATCTCTCCTTCTAAGTGTGCCAAGTGCTAATGGGCAGTGCTTGGTTAGAGTACACAGAATGGTTTAGGTTGGAAGGGACCTTAAATATCACCCAGTTCCAACCCTCCTGCCATGGGCAGGAACACATGGATGTGCTAAGTCCAGCAGCTCTTCATCATGCTCCACTGAGCAATGCAAGCTCATACATGCAAGCATGGACAGATAACCGAACAGGGATTAGGATCCTGGCCATCCGCTTAATGCTTATGCTCCCTGGACCTGTTTTTTCCCCCCATCTGTGAAATAAGGGATTGGACTTTATCTCTGTTATAAAACACTTTGACGAGTCCTGACAAAATGATGCACAACACTCAGTGCCTATGCGATACCTCTTTTGCCAAATCCGTCTCCACAAGAGTAACCAGGCCCCAGGAGACAATAGCAAAGATATTCTTAACATTAAGATTTTATTGTCAGAATTCAAAAAACAAAAATCTCAAGCGTGAAAGTAAGAGTAAAGCACATCATGACTTCAAATCCCTCTTTTACAGCAACATAAAGTGGTCATCTAATGCAGTGCTATCATAAAATTAAATCATACTCACTTGTCATTTTCTATGGTCTATGCCGACAGATTAAAAACTACATGGCAAAATGTAATTTTCCAAACTGAAGGCATAAGAGGAGTTTGAAATATCTTCCTCTGCAGTGTCTGCTCAGTCCTGCGTCCTCATGGTAATAAAGCAACAGTCACAGTCGGATAGAATTTAGCGCTGCTGTCTGCCTTCAGGGTACAAGCAACACTTGTCCTACCAGTGCCAAGGGAAGCAGCGAGTGACAATTACAGTTGCAAGCCAAGGTTATCTTTTTTCTTTAGAGAAATCCTGGCAAGGGGAGAGCTTTTCAAGTTTAAAATTCTATAGATGTACAGTTGAGAGAAGTGAAAACACATTTCCCTCTGCTCCATCCTGCTTTCAAGCACAGAGTACGATTCCAAACTCCCCAAGACAAAGATGTTGAGCGAGGGCTACGCTGATCGTGTCCATTCTACATCCAGACACCCAACACAGGCAGCAGGGTCTCTTTACAGCAGAAACCACTTCAGCTAAACTAACCTTTGCTTCCACAAGAGTCATTCCCATATGGAGCCAGCAAGAAAACCAAATGCCAGCATGACCTGCTTGAACAGGGGCAGTGTGTGCCCAGAGGGAGATGGCAAGCAGCCAGAGTTAGTCTGCTCCTGCTACACATCTCCCATGGAAAGGCTGCTGTCGCCCGCAAGGGCAGTGAGTGCCAACCTGTGCTCTCATCTACAGCACATAACCCTGCAAGTACAGACCAACTCATCCAGCTACGCTGGAGTCAGTTCCAAGGTACCTGGAGGTGGTAAATCTGTTCTAACATGTAACCAGCAGCAGGAACAAGCGGATTGCCAGAGACATCAGGGCTGTGGATACAGAAAAACTCTTGAGCTCAGCCCGAAGCTAACTGAGCTGAGTTAAAAAGTGACATCGCTGGCTTTTAGCTCCTGCCCGTGACCAAAATTCAGCCATACTCGATTCAGCACTCAGGAAGGTCACACAAAAGACTACAAGTGGCATGTGAAAAAGTGAGGAACAGAGCACAAGAGTAACCACACATGCATACACATCTGTAAAATCAGCACAACCATTCAGAAAGGCTGCTTCTCCTTTAGAAAAGTGCTTCTAGATTGTGACAGATGAACAAGTTCTTAGATAGACAGAAAATCCCAGAAATTTAAGCTCAGAATCAGCTTAAACCCCTTCCAAAAAGCAACAATATGACATTTTAGAGACCTACTTATCCTAAACAAATACGTGCAGGAATTCTGTGACTTTACCGAAAGTCGTATATATTGCAGCTGGCTATAGGCTCTGGCACCCGCTCTAAGCTGTATTGATTAAAAGGTCTGTTAAGATTTATCAGATTTGAGAATGCACTCTAGCTGATTAGGATTTCCAACTCCAAAGCCAGAGTCGATACAAATTTTCATATGTGATATTAAGCGGTTGGATTTCCTCTGTTCCCATACAAAATTTCATATCAATTGTCTCCTTCCCGGTCTTGGCAAAGTGGGAACTGAACATATCAAGAATCAAAGAAATCCACTTTTTGAGAAGAAGGGCATCTCATGCCTGTCAGGGCTATAGGAAAATGTCTTTGCACAAATGAGAATCAAACTCTGTAAATATGAAATAAATGGGAATGCAGACCTATAGGACAATGATTGTTACTTCAATGACATCCTAAATACTTCCCTCTGCATAGGATGAGCTTCACGCTCAAAGAATGGTTTGAGTTGGAAAGGACCTCAAAGGCCATCCAGTTCCAACCCTCTGCCATGGGCAAGGACACCTCCCACTGGATCAGGTGGCTCCAAGCCCCACCCAACCTGGCCTTGAACACCTCCAGGGATGGGGCAGCCACCACTGCTCTGGGCAACCTGGGCCGGGGCCTCACCAAGGCACTCATCTCTTCACAAGGGGACGTTCCCTTTTAATGGAACAAAGTTACACCTTACTCCAGTAGCACTATGAACACAAAGACATTTAATAAAAAAGTCAACTTGTAATTTCTTTCCTTAGAAGTTACATATGCATCAACAGTTATAAATTTGTTCAGTTTCATAAGGATACACCCAAGCTAGGCATACAAACCTTGCAAATTCACTCATATATCTTCAGGTTTTGGTTATACAATCAATTTTCTCTCAGCTTAGCACTTGTGGTCAACTGCATCAATACTTTTGTGACCAAAAAAATCACAGACAGAAATGATAACATTTTAAAGCTTTAAGCAGCTGCATTTCAAGCACATTCAAACAGCTCTTTTTCAATTCCAAAACAAGGAATAGATCTGTATGTGAAGCTAGATGCTTGCACTACTGCTCCTTCATTTAATCTGGATTTACAATATTTATGATATATGAAGGGACCTTTAGAAATGCGACTGAAGATGGACTAGAAGATACAATCCTTAGCAAAAAGAAGTAAGTCCTTGGAAGAAACATGGATTAGAACTCTGGTTTAGAATGAACACTCTTTGAGTGTGATCTGTGAGAAAGTAAACTGGTGTGTTTTTGCTCTGGGTTATTTGGGGGGGTTTATGGGGGCGGGTTGCTGGGTTGTTTTTTTTAATCTTGTTTTTCAGCCTGGAGAAGGGCTCTCGAGGCAGCTTACAGCAGCCTCCCAGTACTGAAAGGGGCTGCAGGAAAGTTGGGGAGGGGTTCTTGATCAGGGAGTGCAGGGACAGGATGAGAGGGAATGGTTTTCAGCCCAAAGAGTGGGGACTGAGATGAGATATTGGGAAGAAATGTTTTGCTGTGAGGTTGGAGAGGCCCTGGCACAGGCTGCCCAGAGCAGTGGTGGCTGTCCCATCCCTGGAGGTGTCCAAGACCAGGTTGGACGCAGCTTTGAGCCCCCTGATCCAGTGGGAGGTGTCCCTGTCCATGGCAGGGAGGTGGAACTGGATGGGCTTTAAGGCCCCTTCCAACTCAAACCATTCTATGGTTATTCTATGAATCATTATGGAGCACAGTATTAGGGCGCTCACACATCTGTTAGGTGCTCTCCAAGACTCATCAGCATATGTCATCCTAAAAATACAGATCAAAACAACATGTTATCTTAATTTTTGTTGTTTACATTTGTTGGCAACTTTGAAAATCTGAAGTGGGATTTAATAGTGCTTAGAGAGTCTGACTGATTCATTTCTCAAAATCTGGACCTCAGCATTCTCTTTGAGTCATCCCACTTATATTTAGCAACAAGCAAATGCCCTGTGATTCTCTTAGAAATAAATATGAAGAGGCTTTAATCAAAGCTGAGTAGAAGAAACTGTAACTGTCCTGCACTTGCTCTCTTTGAAAATGCACTTAACGTTAATTGTCACATGAGAGGCACCTCCAAAAAAAGTCTCTATTGGAGATTTTTAGCACCAAAATGCTGGAAAAAAACTGATCTGACCTTCTTGGTGGTTCACTGCAGCAGGTTTTTGGATCTGCTGACATACTAAGCAGGCCAGCTCTGTCAACCAGCATTGTAAAAATCCCCAGTATCCACTTTCAAGCTGCCAGGCATCAACAGCAGTAGACACGGTAACAGATAGATCATCTGAATGTATTTCAGTCCCACAGACTCTCCCTATTCCTCTCCCATCCCTGTTTCCCAGTGAAGATCACGAGAATCTCAAAATACTTAAGACACTCACCAGCATCAAGAAACACATTTCCATCAAAAATTAATCCAGAAACTGAACTTCAGGTTTTGACCAGTCCAGCCTTGGGGCATCTCAGTCGGCCTCATCATAACCCCCCCGACTTGTGAGAACTCTTATCCAAAGCACATGGATTTCTCAGTTTAAAGGAGCCAACCCAAATTTCACTAAGGTCTATATAAAAATGCTGACAGGGTCATTACATGCATTGAAATGTATTATAGGAACTATTTTTTTTATGCGAGGCAATTCACTGTTTTCATTAATATCAGCTTGGGCTCTTCATGCACAAAGGATAAAAAGCTGCGTGTGTCCTCAGCACGGACACAGCCCCAGTAATGCCACCACCCACGTTCCCTTCTCCCCAATAATCAATCTCAACTGGAGAAGCACTAAAGTGGTTTTCAGCCCTCAAAGTAACAGCTTCTTTGGTTGCTACCAGCATATATCAGGATGTCTATAGCAGAGAAGCATTTGTGGCGCCCACTTTGCTCACTAACGTCTGTTTTCACTGCCCTAGGACACAGACACTCTGCCACCAGTTATCCAAAATACAGGAATTCATTCAAAGAATAAAATTTACACGCAGCTCACACCAACATAAGAAACCAAACACAGATTTTTCTCATTTCCATCCAGGTCTTCAGTCTCAGGATTACCCTTTGTAATCCGTGTCCTTTCCATATGTCTACTGGCTTCTCCTGGAATCATGCTGCATATTGACTATTCCCTCCATCCTACCACTGCGTCTTGGCAGCACTATTTGAATGCTGGCATTGTGGACATCTCTCTATACAGGGGCCCTTTTGGCAATTTGTTAGCACTTCCAGCATAGTTCAGAATAAGGATCCTCAAAAAAAATGATGTAAAGTCAAGGGATTTCAGTGTTTTGGGGCTTTTTTTTGTGTGTGTGGCTTTTGTTGGTTTTGTGGAGAGGTTTTGTTGTATTTAGACAGTGTAAATCTGGTGCTAACTACATAAGAATTGATCACATCCATTTATCTGCAGATAAACAGAAGGCTGACAGGACACTCCTTTTTTCCACTGCATCAGCCTGTCTCTACAAGTTATTATCCATACTAACCAAGTGTATAGCTACTGTTCAGCACCTCTGCATGGGCTATTCTTTTTGGGGAACTTAGTCTGGATAAAATACACAGCAGTAAGGTGGCACTTGTCAATATTTGTATTGAGAGATTGCCATTTTAGAGAAAACCTCCAGGACAACCCCTGTGGCGAGAGGCACAGTGGCAGCAGATGCGTTCACAGCTGCAGAGCCCACTAGAACAGTCAGTACAGTGGCTTTTGGCAAAGTGGAAGCTTTGTAGGGGGCTAGATTGGCTCTTTCTTGTGTTTATATTTGCCTTCTCCTCACCTAATAAGGCAGGGAGACAGATGCCCTCTCCTAACAAACACAAGTTAAGCTGTTGATACTGTCCAAGTATTAAGGAATTCGTTTTTAATCACCATATTCTCTTCTTGGACTTAAAACACTGCCTATAGTTTCAACTGCAGAACTGCCAAAAAAAGTTAGTTACAAAGCAGTAAAGTTTTTGCTAGCTAGAGTTTTTCTTACGCTTAACTCAGAACAGAAACACCCTCTTGCAGATCTCCTGTATTCAAATTAATTGGATTTACAGTCCTGAATGACCATCCAGCAGTAAAAAAAAAAAAAGATTCCTCTACAAATAATGAATTAGCTCAGTCATCCAATACATCAAAGCAGCAGAACAGTCTCTTTAGCTCTCTTAATTGCCATCCTTGCTCCAAATTACTGGCCTTTAACAGGTATCCAGAAGGCTATAAGGGAAGCCATTTCCAACCTGCAAGGGTGCATAAGATTTTTTCAGAAAACCCACGAAACCCTAGGTATAACCTGCCTGGAAGCCATGTGTTAATGATGAGGGGCACTTACTTGGATGCTCCTGCAGGCTGTGGCTTTCATAATGAGGCACCACGAAAAGATGACAAGTGTCAAGGGCTCTCCAGTCTTGGCTGCTAAATTTCTAAGGTGTCGCTTTATACGCAAAAGCTAAACACAACTGAATCTCTCAACAAGACAGCACAGACAAGGGGAAAGGAGTGTTTGTGTCTGCTTGTTGATGTTAACACTGAAGAGTGTTTGTGAAATATTCCAAAACCTGGTCCAAATCTTCCTTCTATTGATGTTTCACCATATCCACCATCAACACAATGAAATCCCATGCAGAAAGCACTGACTCCATGTATATCTTCTGAGAAGATTCTTCTAGAAAGAACAACCCCATATACTGACAATTTCACAACTATCATCATATAAACTGGCTAAGGAATCTTTTTATTATTTTTTAATTCATTGTGTACTGTCTTTATTCAAGAGGATCCTAGGATACACAGCTCGGCCCCCTGCACTCCCAGGATGCAAATAAACTGTCACCATGATTTCTAATACAAGTACTTGGCATAATATGGACACTTAATCTGGTCCTGTGTGTTCATTAAAAAGAAAAATTGCAATTGGCTGTTGCCCAGTTGCTCACCCAGCTCTTAACCTTCACCACACTGCAGCTCCCTTCTCCCTTTGGCAAATGCAGTCACTTGGCACGAACAAAATCCACTATTGATCTGGAAGCGGTGTGGACATCACTTTCCAGTGCTCGGTAAGGCCCGGGGAAAGCTCAGGTCAGTCTGCCCTGTGCAGTTCAACACTAAATACCAACCTTCCACAAAGGTACTTTTACACAGAAAGAAAAATAGGAGAATACTACACATCATCACGAGCAATAAAACCAGCAATGTTTGGTCAATCGTGGAATGTAAACCCATATCAGGGCTACAAATCAGTGTTGCATTACATAAATGATTCCTTACAGTATCATTTAAAGATGTGCTTTAATCCCAAAGCACTATTCAGGCTGTTACTTTCTTATGAGTGACTTCATAAACGGTGATTACCGCTAACCCACTACAGTAAATAGGGAGAAACAGACAGGTTTTATTCTCCCACAGTAGAACTGTGGCAAAACACATGGATGTTTTATGCTTACTTAAGCAGTAATGATCCATTCAGAAATTTCTCACTGCCCCGACTGCCCCTCAGGCAGGATTTGGTCACTGAAGGGGCATGATAATAGATACGTAGAATTGCTTGGTTGGAAAAGACCTTTGAGATAGGGTCCAACCATACCTGTCTACCATCCCTGAGCACCTCTACACGTCTTTTAAATCCCTCCAGGTATGGCAACTCCACAACTTGCCTGGGTAAATTCAAAAGGCAGAGCTAGTCCTGAAGGGGAGGTATTTTACAGCAGTAAGTGACATTATTGAATGTGAGCTATGCCTTCCAAACCCCACCTTTCTGGACCTCATTTCAGAACCTATTCAAGAAACATTTGGACAATGCCCTCAGCCAAACACTGTTAATGCTGGGAGGGCCTTGTGTAGAGACAGGAGCTGGACTCAATGATCATTTTGGGTCCCTTCCATCTCAGGTAATTCTACAATTCTATGACTCTCCTTTTCATTACAACACATCTATCCTCATTTTGTTCATCACAGAGGCTAATGTACAAGAGATGGGGAAAAAAAATCCTCACTAGAGGCAGCCTGGCAACAGAACAGACACGTGGAGGCCATTTTTAGCAAATAATGTAAATTTTTCTTTAACAAAGAGGCCACGGTCATGAAAGGGTATTTTTAATATTGGTAACTTCTTCATGCCCAAATCCTCCATCAGTTGTGCTATTACACTGGCTTCAACCTGCAACAAGTACTCTGTTACAGTGCAAGCCAACATAAATCATAGTGATAGTAAACCTTCTTAGTAAAACCTGATTTGAAAAGGAAAAAAAAAAATAGAGGTATCAGCAGGGCCACCAGCCTTGCTATTTCAGAATTATTTTTAATTGGTGCAGAGGCACGCCAAGAGACATCATCATAAAACCACCAGATGGGTGCAAAAAGCACTTTTAATATCTTAAATTTTCTGTAAAGCTGCTTGGCTCACTTTTATGCTTGTCTGAGGTTCAATAAAGATTTTGTTTTCTTTTGTTTTAAAAGCCTTTGTGGAGAAGTCTGAATCACCTTCTGTTAGCAGGGGTCACAATAGTTTGTTCACTGGAAAAGGAGCCTGATGCCCAAGACAAAACTTTCAAAGCACCTGAAAGGTACTTTGCACATTGCGTCCAGGCACTCAGGTGTTTCACTTGGCCTGGAGTCACTCTGGATTTGGCCCATTCACTCACTTTCTAAATAAGCCAGGCTACACTCAACCTGTTCCTAACAGAAAAAGATCTTGCAAAGCTATGAGTAACAGTTGTTTGGAGGGAAATAGCTGCAGACTGCATCAGAAAAAATCACCTTCCCTGGCAAAATGAAATCATCATCAATATTATGATCTCACTGTATAGGCTAAATGCAACCAAATACGAACTGCAGTTGTTTTAAGATGGATTTTCATACTCAAATCACATGGACTCACTTCTCTCAAACTGCTATGAATGCACAACACAACCAAAGGAAGCCAAGCAGGGTCATTTCCCTCCATAATCTGCCCCACAAGAGAAATTAAATTCAAATTTGTGGTTAGGAATTCTGTGGTTTGGCAGTTTCCATGCCCCAGGTCAGCAGCCCAACTGGGCAGGTTTTATCCCATTCCCCCCAGGAAAGGGAAGAGGGAAATGAAACGGAGACTTGCTGGTTGGAAATTAACACTAAACCAGCTTTAACGCAACAATAATAAAAGATGATGATGGGGACAATGACAACATTAATAAGGACAATAATAATAATATAGACAAGTTTACAAATCAAATCCAGCTCCCTGATGACCACACCTCACCACTGATGCTGCACGGCACACAGATGCCACATGCAGGACTTTGATCCAGGAACACGTGGATGGGTTCAGGGACAGACACACAGACAAGGTCATCCCTGAATGTCAGCTGCTGAAGAAGGGGCTGTGACCCTCGTGATCCCTAAGCTTCTACACTGAGCAAGAGATGCACAGCATGGAATATTGCCTTAGGTCCAATTTCAGTCTGTTCCTTCCCCCCTCCCATTGCCACTCCATCTTCTGGAATGGCCTTGATTTCCATAGCAACAGGTATGAGGAGTGGCCTCTTTGCACCCAGATTTCCCATTAAATTAGATAGCCACCAGGTTTATCACTTCTACAAGCAGTCAACATCTGAAGAACTGTGTTGCTGAGCTTCAGCAGCTAGAGTTTTGAAACAGGTTTAGCTGAAAAGTCCGAGAATTAGTTCTGCTTTAGCCAAAACCAGAACAATTATAATAATTTTGCCCTATCCCTGGAGGTGTTCAAGGCCAGGTTGGATGAGGCTTTGAGCAACCCGATCCAGTGGGAGGTGTCCCTGCCCACGGAACGGGGATGGAACTGGATGGGCTTTAAGGTCCCTTCCAACCCAAACCATTCCATGATTCTATGATGCCCTCTTGGCTGACAGGGCTCACTGCTGGCTCATGTTTAAAGACTCCACAGACACTAATTCTTCTAGGTCGCATCCTCTCAAACTCTCAAAGGGCAGATGAATTAGATGGATTCAGTTTTTATGGTGTTATAACTGAAGTAAAGGTGGCCCGTAATTGCTATTATCTTTTATTTTTAACAGCTTGCTAATCTCAGCAGCTCCACTGCCACTGCAGCCATATCCGTGCGAGCACTTTCCTTTCCAATGACTGTACACAGACCAAAACGCGCAACAAGGCAACGCAACGCCGCTGACATTTCAGCTGATTATGAGGCTACGAGCAACTAATCACGCAGCATGTCAGTCACCTGAAGAAGTCACCCTGAATGCCAAGGGTATAAAATTAGCAATCAAAATATTTATGTTTTTTGAAGATGCGATTCTACCCCAAAGGGTAAACAGAGAGAACTGCTGACAATTCCTTCCAGCACCTCATTCCTAGAGGAAGAGTCAGAAGAAGCTGAAGTAGCTCAGGACCCACATAAGCCATTCAGCACATCCCAGCATTGGGCACAAGGCAAATACTGTTCCAAATGCAAGTGTAGGGGCCTCACGCCAGGCAAAAGAGCTCCGATTAACAGTATCAGCATCCTAGGGCAACCTACAAAATCCTCAGCAACTCAGCATTTAAATTCTACCCATTTAATAGCCACAAAGTTCCTCTGTCTTGCACAGAACCACATCACCACCCAGCAGCTTGGAACTGATGCTGAACCATTTTTTTCCTTTGAAAGTGTCCCATTTCCTAATAAAAAGATTTTCCAACTAATTCTGTTATCTATATATATATTTAAAGGAAACATTAATTATACTTTAAATAGTTTCCAACAAATCCTCCACATTCTCCCAGATTCCAGTGTTATCTAGTAAATTAATCCTGAGCCACTTATCTGTCTTAAGGTTAATTGATATACGACTCAATCTCATTTCTTCCCAAAGAAATAAAGCAACAGACATTCTGTATTGATAGGTAGCTGCTCCTATTCACAGATTTCTATACACAATTACCTGCCCTCATTCACAACTCCTCCTCCCTCAAATGTTCTATTATCAATCTTCATGTATTCAAGAATCACCTGATTTCACCTACAAATCCCTTCACACATCATCTGGAAAATAATTATTCAAGAATATTGGAGAGAGAGGAAGGACTGGGCAGAAATGTGAAAGCATAAGAACAAGGCCACATATAGGTACTTTATGGTGCCTTGCCAACTGTGTCCTGGGCTGCATCCAGAGCAGTGGGAGGAGAGGGTGAGGGAGGGGATTCTGCCCCTCTGCTTCACTCTGGGGAGACCTCACCCAGACCCTTGTGTCCAGTTCTGGAGTCCTGAGCACAGGAAGGACCTGGAGCTGTTGGAGTGAATCCAGAGGAGGCCACAGAGATGATCCAAAGGCGGAGAACCTCCTGTACAAGGACAGGCTGAGAGAGTTCGGGTTGTTCAGCCTGGAGAAGAGAAGGCTCTGGGGAGATCTTAGAGCCACCTCTCAGGACTGAAAGGGGCTCCAGGAAAGCTGGGGAGGGGCTCTTGATCAGGCAGTCCTGAGACAGGATGAGAGGGAATGGTTTTCAGCTGGAAGAAGGGAGACTGGGAGGAGACCTTAGGGGGAAATGTTTTGCTGTGAGGGTGAGGAGGCCGTGGCCCAGGTTGCCCAGAGCAGTGGTGGGTGCCCCATCCCTGAAGGTGTTCAAGGCCAAGTTGGACAGGGCTTGGAGCCCCCTGATCCAATGGGAGGTGTCCCTGCCCATGACATTCTATGATAATGTATTCTATACCATTCTATGATAATGCAAACTCAGCATCCCATACAAACCAGAAACACAGGCGTCATGACCTTCCTGTTACACTGGCCACCAGAGACTGACAGCGTTGACAAGTCTTTAAACATAAATGCTGAGTATGAGACATTCTTAAGAACATGATAAACCATGAGGAAAGAAAGGCTAATGGATTAAGGAACACATCATGATGATGATGAGTGGTTGTGAGATGACTTTAGATGACAGAGGAACCTGACATGTGCTCACATATTTAGCCTGGCAAGGCAAGAAATTCCTTTTCCATCCATAAGGTAAGTCGATCTCTTTGTAGGAAAAACTGCCTTTACAGAGCCTGATGCCTGGGTGCCTTTAGAGAAGAGAAAAGACATTCTTGTTCCCCTTTGCTGATCACCTTGACACACAATTTCTCTGTCAGCATACATGGCACATCCACTATTGGCCATAAATACATGGAGAATTTATAACCTACGAAAGGGCTCAAGCAGTTTTCTGGCACTGGATACCTATCTGTGTGCACGTGTATAACCACAACCTATAGCTTCTCTGAATTATTTATAGTCAAATAAGTAATTAAAATTTTTATTCTGCCTGTTTCAAATGGCGGAAGAAAAAAAAATAATCTACTTCTTTATTCTTTCATCAACAAAGCTGCTGCCCAACCTCGTAACTCTGTCTGCATGTTGTAAAGAACTGTGTAAGTGGCTCCTCATCAAATATACTTTGCATTTTATGTGATGTAGTGAAAAAGTAAATGGCTTAGTGACTTCTTCCAATGTCAGAAAAGGAGACAGGCAAAACAGCCTTCCACATCTCATAAACCACACATCTTTCCCAACACTCAGCTTTCCAGGAGCAAAGATGCAGGGACCAGGAGATACCTGCCCAGTACAGGGTATAAGGAATCTGGGCTTTGGTGGAAGAATGACTGGCTCAACACTAAGAAAATCAGGTTTTGTTCTTGACTTTCAAATGTTGCTTGATATTCCTGTGTATTTGTGCTCTGAATGCCTTTGCAAAGGATGCCGTAAAGATGACAGCAGAATGCAGGGTATTTATGAGCAGGAGATGGCTCTCTGCTCCTATTTTCAACTCATTACTTTCCTCATGTCTTGAGCCTGATAAAAATCATAGAATCATAGAATGTTTTGGGTTGGAAGGGACCTTAAAGATCACCCAGCTCCACTCCCTGTCATGGGCAGGGACACCTCCCACTGGATCAGGGGGCTCCAAGCCCCATCCAACCTGGCCTTGAACACCTCCAGGGATGAGGCAGCAACCACTGCTCTGGGCAACCTGGGCCAGGGCCTCCCCACCCTCACAGCAAAACATTTCTCCCTAAGATCTCATCTCAATCTCCCCTCTTTCAGCTCAAATGCTTCCCCCTCATCCTATCCCTGCACTCCCGGATCAAGAGCCCCTCCCCAGCTTTCCTGGAGCCCCTTTCAGTACTGAGAGGCTGCTCTAAGGTCTCCCTGGAGACCTCTCTTCTCTAGGCTGTAGAGCCCCCAACTACCTGTCGTCATATGGGAGGTGCTCCAGCCCCCTGATCACCTTTCAATACAAAACCAGGCAGCCAACACAGGGCCCAGAGGAAAGCAGCTGTGTCACTTTCAAAGAGCAAAAAAAAACAAAAAAAAAGGCGGAATTACAGAGCAGGGCCAGACCATCAGGTAGTTTAAGATAAATTGGTAAGGCTGACTAGAACGTCTTTTTCTCAAAGTTTGTTCAAGTATAAAATCAGTGCAAGTCTGTTATTTTCCTTTCAGATTAAAAAATTCCCCTTGGCAATTCCAAGTGTCAGGAAAATTTAAAAGGAGTTAAAGAAATGAAGCCAGAGGCTTCGACAGTGCTTCAACCATAACACTACCTGCCTTCTCCAAACAGCAGGACTGGTCTTGAACAGAAATGTTTTTCCACCATGGAAGAATTGAGAAAGTGTTCTGGTGCCCAGCCAGATGTCAGCAGCAACACTTCTGCAGGGAACCAAGACATGCAAAGAAATTGAAGTCACGACAAAACTCTTCCTCAATAAAAACCCAAAAAAACAGCAAACCACGATCACACCAGCCTCCTAAATTATGAGTTCATCAGTAGCCCAGAATTAAATGGCTGGAGAAATATAATTACCCCATGTAAGCAGGGTTTCTTTGCTCATTACACATCTGCATCAGAATCCAAGGTTAAGGTGTTAATGATTTTGCTTTGTTACCTGTACCAGTTGATAGAAAGAAGACAGTCAGCATTTAAGTGCCCCATGCAGAGAAAAAAAGTGATTCATAGGTTAGAGTGGAACCATGCTTTTACTAATTACGCTAAAGAGAAGCTGCTATTCAATTGCTGGCTTCGGAAGAACGCTGCACTATTCCTTCAGCTGCGAGGTTCTCTTGGCAATATTTCTTTGCAGCACCATGAATTTAATCACATCAAAACGTCAGCAAAGAAAAATGAAACACACAGAGGTCTTTCTCCCTGGATTGATATTTAGCAAAAGAAATAGATGTTTTCTTAAAGAGGCAGTTGGCTACCTAAGGTTTTACACCTCTGTTTTCACCTTTGGACTCATTTTGGATTCCACTCCCCATGAATATAAATCAGAAGCAGGTTTATCATATTCAACACAGCCTACTTGCAGCTGATTTTTTTCCCCTGTGTTTGTTCTGCTGCAGTATGGGTATGAAATGAGAGTGTTTACACTCCAGTGGATATCCAAGGTGGCAAAGGAGCTCCCTTCACAAGAGGGTCCAGGTTCAGTACTGCTCCATACATCATGGTTAGCCAAAAGGCGTGGAACTGGGAAGACCAAACATCGCTGACTCAACCTTACACCTGCAAACCATCATGAATCTTAGAATCGTTAAGGCTGGAAAAGACCTCTAAGATCATCAAGCACAACCATGAACAAAACATCAACATGCCTACTCAATTGCATCCTAAAGTGCCACATCTACACGTACTCTGAACCCCTCCAGAGACTCCACCTCTGCCCTGGGCAGCCCGCTCCAGTGCTTTACCACTCTGTCAGGAAAGAAATTTTTCCCAATATCTAATCTAAACCTCCCCTGGCACAACTTGAGGCTTCTTCCTCTCATCCTTCTTTCCATCAAGAACTGCTGACCTCCAAATGAAAATAACTTATTTAAAATACAAAGAGTTCACTGTTACACCTTTCTTCAGACACCCCGAGAGGTGTTAGTTACTATCACCATTAATAGCAGAGATCTATAAGCACTGTGTACAAAACAAACAACAACACGGTGCTAAGCAGAAAATATCAAAAGAAAACCATACAGCATCACAAGCTGCAGCATCTCTCACAGCACTTAAATTCCCCTTCCCTCGGTATCTCCTTCTAGACCTAAACATGACATTAATCTACACTGCTGCTATTTAATGAGCTGTCCTGAACACCTACCTCAAAAACCAGGTAGGATTAAATGCAGTTGCTCCAAATAGAATTGTAATTAAAGTGAATTTGTATTAATCCAGGAGAGCTAAAAGAAAGGACAATGATTTATGAGCACTATTGCTGGCATTTTCAACAGGCATAAAAATAATTAAAAATGAATATCTAAAAACTATTAGTTAGGAAAGCAACCATAATTGGATAAGCAATTCAGTGTGTCTTTAGGGTATTTGGTTCCAACAGTGGACAAAAAAAAAAACAGACAACCTTTGATGAAAAAAAACCACATTTCCAACCTTCCAATTTTTTAATCAAAAGGATGAAATGACTGCTACTAAAACACACACACTTAATGCCCTATTCCAAGTGATAATTAGAGATTTATGTGTTTTATTATTAGGCCCACTGGGGAATTATGTTATTTTTGCTAAAATCTCTAACAGTGATAAGTTAATTGACAGTTTACTGCAAGTTTGATAGAAATTTTGAAAGCATCTAAGTGACTCAAGACAGTTTTGTGCAGAAGTTTACTGACACTTTTTAAGTCAGGATGCGTCTATTGTCCTGAGTATGAATTTACTGGTGCCCTTAAACACCGAATTCCTTGGGAATATGGGTTATGGGAATTCTGCGACAAACATTTTCCTCTGGACTACAGAGCCAAAGGTTGAAATTCCTCCTCTGAACCATTCAGATCTCATTTTCCTATACGAACACTGCTGATGCCTTCAACCCTTCTCCAAATTTAGAAACACAAATTAGCCAAAGAGCATCGCCAAAAGATGAACCCTTTACCCAGTCTCCTGATGACATTGTGAAGGTAACTTCTGATTTCTCTCAATTCACTTCAGCCAGAGCTTCCTTTTTATTTTAATTAAATTGCAAAATGGTTTGGATTTTTTTTCTTTAAACAGACATGAAAATAAATCATGATCTGGGAAACCAAATCACTTGCCCGAATGCAACCAAAAACATTCCAAATATAAACTTTCATTCATTAGACAGACAAGCAAGTGTGAAGGACAGCAACAAGGATGATTATGGGATGGGAGCACCTGTCAGATAAGGAGGGGCTGAGGGTGCCAGGACCACCCAGCCTTGAGAAGGCTCAGGAGGATCTCAGGGATTTATCCAAACACCTGAGGCTATAGCACGAGGCTATACCCAGAGCCCCCTTCCAACCTTAGAGTGGTGTGAAAAGCAAAACTAAACATTCACTTTGCCAAATATTCACCTTTATGCTTTGCCTTCATGGGTCATATCCAGTTGAAACATCTTTGACTTTGCCTTTAAGGGGATGCCTACGTTCACAGAGCAATCAATAAGTTCGGTAGGCATATTTATCGGTCCCTATTCTCTGTAATTAAACTCAGCAAGAGCAATAACAATACCTTTAATATTCATCCTCTAAAAATTGTCCTCTTGTTCCTTTAATCTGACTGAACAGATGGAGTCTTGCACTATCACCTTGCAAACTTCTTTCCTTTGCTCTTAACCACAGAAGAATTTAAGAGGAATAAATTACATGCAGCAAATATTTAATAATTGTTGTCGCTTATTTGCAGCATTCCAGTACTTAAAGGGGAGCTACAAAAAAGCTGGGGAGGGGCTCTTGGTCAGGGAGTGCAGGGGTAGAACGAGGGGGAACAGTCTTAAGCTAAAAAGGAGATTGAGATGAGATCTCAGGCAGAAGTGTTCTGCTGTGAGGGTGGGGAGGCCCTGGCCCAGGTTGCCCAGAGCAGTGGTGGCTGCCCCATCCCTGGAGGTGTTCAAGGCCAGGTTGGATGGGGCTTTGAGCCCCCTGATCCAGTGGGAGGTGTCCCTGTCCATGGCAGGGGGTGTAACTGGATGGACTTTAGCCACCCTCCCAACCAAAAATCATTCTAGGATTCCTTCACAAGAGTTTCAGGCTGGTCTCTGGGAAATCAACATGCAATGTGCCACTGAGTCCAACACCTTGTACAGGAAATGCATAACCAATACTTGCTTCCCAAGTACTTCTTACTACATTAACCCAGAAAACCCCACTGAACGAGGACCCCAGTCCTAGATCACAGTTAAGCCAACAACAAATCATATATTCAGTAGCTCTATTGACTTACCAAGGATGCTAAAACAACACCGCACTTCATTCCTTCTCTAGTCTGTAGATCAATTATAAGGACTGAAAAGCACTGTAAGTGCCAAAACTCCTGTCACATTGCTGAGCACTCACTTGCAAGATTACTTTTATCAAAGTTGGTAAGATTATGCATTCAACTGAGAAACTGCCAGTGAGAAGGTGTCTACACTTGGCCCACTCTCAAAATATGTGACATCATTTGGAGTATTGATGGTATCTACTCAAGGCACAAATGCTGTTGCTACCTTTATCTCAATAAACCTACTTAAATGAATCAAGGTACAAATAAAATGCAGATAAAAACTTCAACTTTTTTGGGTTTTTTGTCGCCACTTTTTTGTGATGGAGACTAAATTTACTGAAGTCGATGGAAATAGAGGAATGTGATGGACTAGAACTTGCTTAACCTTATGATGCAGAAGGAATTTCTCTCCTATGAATGAAGTTAACATCGTGCCCTCTCTGTACCTAGTATTTCTGCTTACTTTTGCAAAATTTCTGTATGGTATAGCACATATAAATTCAAATATGCATTAATTTTCATTGGTTTAGTTTTTCATACATTAAATTCCAAAACCTGTAAACAGGAGCAGGACTGACCTCCACCCAAAGTACCCAACACAAAACACAACTTCCAGCTTACCAAAATTGTTGATAATGGCAAAAAAAAATTGGGTTCACTTCTTGTGGATAGCTTTTCTTGAATGTGGACATATTAGGCGTGTTACCAGATTGCACATCACACGGGCCACTCTAATTTAAAAGAATGAAGGTAAGGATAAATGATACTCTCCCAGACAAATTTAACTACAGCTTATCAAAAGGTACTCACTGATCAAAAAATACAAATATTCTAAGATAAAAAAAAAAAGAAACCCACAAAGTAGATCTACACTAAACCCAATTAAGTTTATGGTGTCTTAGCATTGGCTTTAATAGGATTTAGATAAGGCTTTAAGCTCAGTGTGACTCCGATCACATACTCGAGTAGGCAGCTAAATTGGCTCTTTGTGTATTGGCAACCAGAATCCAGTCCTGATTGATGGGAAAAGCTCTTCCTGCAGTGGTCATCTCAAATTTAAAGGAAGAAAGGAGGGAAAGAAGCTGGAGCATGGGGCAGCACAGCCTTGGAGAGCCTTTTAGGATTCCATGGCTCTACCTTTAGTTTTTCAGAGAAATAAATGACTATGTGTAGCACATGCATTAGCAAGATCTGCAAGGGGGGTTTAAATTGAAACAGAAGGGCTCAGACCTTTAACAAATCCATTGCTATTGCATTTAACATACAGAATATTGCTAATAATGACTTCTTTTGAATCAGGAAGGGAACAAACCCATCAACTACCTTACTGAGACTTATTTCATGCAGAGATACACTGCAGCTTTAACTCTCCACATGTACAGAGCAAATGCATTCCTTCCCATCATAATATGAATCTTACTGCACTGCCTGCATTTACTCACAACCAAACAGAGAAAGATATCTTCTGCTTGAAGTCTTTGACTGTAAAAATCAACTGTGGCAGAGAATAACTTACAAAGCACACATTACCCAGGATTTATAGTACATAGACTTGATTGCTGGCTGTTAGCTTCTCTCGTGTTCATTAATTACGTATTTATAGACACCTCATTCATAAAGAATTATTTTAAGACAATTCAAACTGAAGACAGAGGCCATGCAGCCCATTATCTCTCATCTATATGTTTAATGCAGCTAACATTGGTGACACCTTAAGGAGAGATGAAGAACAACACCCCTAGAGGTTTATTTTGGTCACATACAAAGTGCTGGAGGCTCATTACAGATTTTGTGCCACATTGCAAAAAAACCCACTCTGAAAACACATTCCCCTAATGATGAAACAGCTGCACAGCCATGGGGAATCCAGCTATTCCTCCACAATTCAGGGAGTTCCCATCACCTGTAGCACTTGCACAATTTTAACTGTGAGCTAAAGCTTGATTTCTCCACCTGGTGTGAAGCTCACACAATTAGCTTCCATTTGCAATACTTACTGGTGCCTCTGATATACAGGGCCACCTAAATGTGCTCCTTCATTTCTGCTCAGTACTTAACAATTTACCTTTTGAATCAAAAACTGTTTACATATACTGGAGAGTCTATCGGTAAGCATTTTTCTTGGGTTTCATGTGCATCATCTTCTTGCTGCACTAACCACTACGGACTCGCTTGATTCTTTCTGTTATTTCCCATCAAGGTAAAATTTGCTGAAAAAACATCCAGCCAAGACAATTAAAAATAGTGCATAAAGGGTATCATTGGCACTCTGGAATGCTGTTGACAAAATTAAGACATTGCTTACAATTACACACCCCTAGTAATTTATGCAGCCAGTGGATTATGCCAGCACAGGCGATGCCAGCTCTGCTAATGAAACCAAAATCAATTTGACAGCAGAATGATGGTGGATTTTGAAAACAAGTACCAACAGTTTGCAGGTGGTTTAGGCAGCTATAAAATCTGATTTATAGGGGCTTTTTAATCCTTATTTTAATTCACCTTGTGGGAGTGCACTGTAATAAAACATCCTGCCATGTTACAAATGCCAAGCTGCTTGAGATCCAGTGTGGTTCAAATATAGTGAATTCTATAATTTCATTGCGATTTTCATTCATTTATATTCCAACTACACTTACTCCCCACTCTCACTCCCAGTCTCAGATACAGGTTTCATTACCTAGCATACATATTTACAGACTCTTGTATTAGAGAATTGAAAGAATAGAAGCAAAACTACACTTTAGTTGAAATTTAGCAATGTCTTATCATTAAGGGGCTGTAATTTATGCAGCTGGCATTGTATATGGAGGCACTTGGCTGCCATCAATCTCACTGCAGCACCATTTCTGCTCCAAAGTAATAGGCAGTTCACTGCTCCTCAGTGTCCCCTCTATGCAAAATGGGCTGGCCCAAAGGGGACCTCTGGAACAGTCTTTTAAACTCAGCTATGCAGGATTTTTGCAGTGCCTGGGAAAGGTTCATAACACCAAAAAAAAAAAAGGAGAACAGAAAAAGAGAGAATAAATTTTAAAGAGGCTTTACACAAAACATCTCATGTCACAAATAGAAATCTAGGAGCTCATATTCCCTCTCTATTGAGCTGCCAGGGCACTGTAGGACCCCCTGCTTTCTTGCAACATTTATATTCCTGCCATCCAGTACAATCAATTCAGATGAGATACTGGTGCTGCTGTCCTCCTCTTCAAACACCTTCACACTGGAGGGGGATTTTAGAATTAGATCTTTTTTTTAATCCTGTCCCACCTGGGGCACTGATTAAATATCTGTTTAGAGAATGAGCAGCACCTGCTGAAATAAAGCATCTGCAGCACCTGGCTTTTCCCTAGAGGTCTCCTGTCTCACTGCTAATTCAGCCAAATCCTGTTTCATGTCTGTAATTTGGTAAGTGCTTCTTGAATGGTTACAGCTGCCTAAGCCTTTGGATTTCAGAGCTTTGTACATCACCTTAGTTTATTATCCTTTGGACAACTATTTCCCTTATTTTGTTTCTTAATTTATTGCATGTTTACTTGCTAGAGCACACTAGGAACATTGCTACTTTTCCAATCAATTATATCATAGAAGATATTGTCAGCATGGTTCTATTAACAAATAGATCAAATTGCTGCCCTGCTCCCAGAAGAGGCCCTTGGTGTGACTTTTATGTTGATATCCTCACAGCAAATTAAATAGGAGAGAGTCTCAGGTGCTGTGAGTGGCCATTGCTAATTTATCACCAGAAAGCAGGAAGAATGATGGGACAAAGCAATGAAGAAAATCAGCTCTTTAGCTGTTTGAACACTTTCTAAATCTAGTTGGCAAAGAGTTATTTCACCTTGGTGGATTATTTAAAAGAATACACACCTGTGTGCTATACAGGTGTGCTGTTACCACACCTGTATATTTAACAGCACCCTCTGAGGACTGTATGATTAAGGAAATAATATTCCTGCTAGGAAAGGGTATTATTCTGTATAGGCAACAAATGAACATTTTTGTCATTAGGGAGAGGAAGTGGGTGGAGAACTCCTATGGGTGGTTTGTCATCATGGGGCAGAGTTGAAGGCCATTTTATAACAATTCCAAGGGCTGGAGCACCTCTGCTATGAGGACAGGCTGGGAGAGTTGGAGTTGTTCAGCCTGGAGAAGAGAAGGCTCTGGGGAGACCTTAGAGCAGCCTCCCAGGACTGAAAGGGGCTCCAGGAAACCTGGGGACAGACTTTTTAGCAAGACCTGTTTTGATAGGACAAAAGGTAATGTTTTAAACTAAAGAAAAAGAGGATGTGGAATGGATATAAGGAAGAAACTTTTTACACTGGGGGTGATGAAACACTGGCACAGGTTGCCCAGGGAAGTGGTGGAGGGCCCATTCCTGAAAACATTCCAGGTCTGGGGCTGTGAGCAATCTGATCTGGTTGAAGATGTCCCTGCTCCTGCAGAGGGCTTGGACTGGATGACCTGCAAAGGTCCTTTGCAACCCAAACCATTCTTTGGTTCTGTGAATTCCCCAAAATTCACTCCATTTGTTATCACTGATAGCATGCACTCCTGGACAGAGGACCAGAACCTGGTCTGCTTGGATGCCTCTTAAGTCAAAGGGTCTCATGTTCTTTGTAAATTGAAACAGATGCAGAAATGGCCGCTAATTTTCTACCATTTCCATAGATCCTGTATTAGCAACAACATCTTTTTTTTAAGGGAAAGGAAGTCAGAAGCGGGCAAAGGACATCTCTTAGTATCCTCCAGTTAAGTAATGGAAAATTATAGGTCAGTTCAATTGCAGCTAATTAAACTTCAGCTAATTAATTTGACATCTAGATCCGTGCTTACCCACCAGAAAACTTTAGAGCAGAAAGGCCCCAGGGCTTTGCTTGTGTTGTTGCATTTACTTTCCAGTACAATTTCAGTGTGTGAACTCTGTTCTGGTCAATAAGGAGGTGAAACGAGAAGCATGGATTTGTCCAGAAACACATCAGGGCACGGTGGTGTTGGGCTGATGGTTGGACTGGATGAGCTCAAAGGTCTTTTCCAACCTTAACCATTCTATGATCATCCAGCAGCTTCAGACTCTTATTTCCTAAAGTGAACAAAGGAGAATGGGATTACAAACAGATTATAAAATCTTTACATTAAAGTCACAGTGACAATTTAATTTTAGAAAACAGTGTTTCTACAAATTAGGCATCCAAGATGCCAGAGTCATCAGATGTGATATTTCTCAAGTTCTTGTTAAGACAAAAGTACCCACATGAAAAGCAGGGCATTTTTAAGTACAGGCCAAAACCAAGAAAAGCAAATTTTACAGCCTTTTACATATTTTTTAGCCCACCAGGACAAGTCTTTTTACTGTTTGCAGTTTTATACAAAAAATAAAAATCCCTTTTTCATATTTGTTGCCTCTGCAAGTTCTGCTCTTCTCTGACACTATGACAAGGCCTCATGATAAACAAAATCAAGGATGGGATCTCTGCAAGTTTTATTTATCTGCCAAGTTGCATCAGAACAACTCACCTAAGGGACTGACTGGAGAAATGTAACAAAAAAAAAAACCAATTTCACATTTTTCATAATCTGTGTGCCACAAAACACATCCTCAAAAACCCTGTCTGAGCCTGAGTCTCAGCCAAACACTGGTTATAGTGCAATATTTACAGCAGAAATCCAGTCCTCTGTTCAATAACCTTCAGCATGAACCTGATCTCGAATTTTGCATTTAAGCCTATGAAATGTTTTCTTAAAACTTAAGTTGAACAAACTAGGTCAACAGTTGATTGCATTTTAGAATTACATTTAGTAAAAGAGGGGTAGATCTTACATTGTATAACTCGTATTTCTGGGTTTAATAGCGCTCCGTGAGGAGGAAAGTAATTTCTGTTTTACAAAGCTGAAGAATAACATTCCTGTGTCGATGCAGGGAAATCAGAAAGAATAATGGAGTACAAACAAAAAGTGGAATTGATCCCCCTATTTCACTGAGCAAAGTGGGATCATAAGCACATTACAGAGACAAAATGGGATTGAGATGCTGCCACCATCCCAGCAGTGACAGAGGGGTTTGTTTGTTCATTAAGTTTTGCAGCACTGGTCCCTTCATCTGGTGTGAAATTTGAGGTAGTCTCCAGCAAAATGAAAAATGCAGGCCAGTGTTATTATTATTATTATTATTATTATTAAATGGCTTCTCCTGCTTCATGAATTTTTCTTAAACCTACTAAAAGCAACTGGTTCACTGATACAACTGCACCAAACCTTTGCGTTCTCAGCCCAACGAAAGGCTTCTGTCCCAGTTCTCCATTTTCAGCCAATCTGAGACTCTCTTCTGAGACAAAACACCCAGTTGATATTGTAAGAAATATATTCATGGCTTCTTTTGACTCTAAGGTCTTGCCATCTGGTGGCTTAGTCACGCTGATCCAGTTGCCCTGAGTCTACCCAGCTCTTCCCTCCACACCTCACACAGGCACTCAGCCACCCCAGCTCAGCTCTCATTCTGTAATCCTTGGCACTAAACACACACAACAGATGAACCTTTTCCGATTCAGACCAGCTGAGATTGCAATACATCCCTGGGACCCAGGGCAGAGCAGAAAGCTTTCATTTATACATACGGTTTTTAATGTGATTGATACAATATTTGACCTTTGTCAGTGTTTCAGCACTGCCTGAGCCATGCAAGCAGGCTCAGTGGCAGCTGGTGGAAAGAGGACAGCGTCCCATCACAACCTCATTGCATCGAGGATGTGCAGATATTGAACCTTGTGCAAGTCTGGAGAGGAGAGAGAAAAAAAAGGGGAGGAGGAGAGGAGAGGAGAGGGAGAGGAGAGGGAGAGGAGAGGGAGAGGAGAGGGAGAGGAGAGGGAGAGGAGAGGGAGAGGAGAGGGAGAGGAGAGGAGAGGAGAGGAGAGGAGAGGAGAGGAGAGGAGAGGAGAGGAGAGGAGAGGAGAGGAGAGGAGAGGAGAGGAGAGGAGAGGAGAGGAGAGGAGAGGAGAGGAGAGGAGGGGAGGGGAGGGGAGGGGAGGGGAGGGGAGGGGAGGGGAGGGGAGGGGAGGGGAGGGGAGGGGAGGGGAGGGGAGGGGAGGGGAGGGGAGGGGAGGGGCAAGGCTTTGCCAACCTCTACTGTTACTGGCTGATGTTATCTAAAAGGAGATTTAATGAGAAGAGGATTAGTATTAACGGGGGCTAGAGGTAGTTTTCACCTTTAAAAATGAAACCATCCCACCCTTAGGAATGTGTAATAAAGTGACAGCCTGAGTTCCCCACAACAGAGACTCCACAGAAGCTTTGTTTTCCATGGGCTGCTTTGCCTTTCTAAAGGGAGGTAATTTGAAAGATACTCCAGGTCTGTTAGTTTTAGAAGGAGCATCTCCGAGCAGTGGACAGGTTCGTTTCTAAGGCAAGACGATAGCTTCCAAAACATTGCTGGTTTACAGTCATCTCTCAAGCACCATGACGCTGGACATTCACACCCATTTTTTTTCCTCTCCCTTTTTTGACAACCTTTTAAATTTCAACAAGATAACTGAGAGCTGCCCCAGGGCTAGTAGATTTGAGTAGACAGTTCTAGTCCTGTACCAGAGGCAGAAGATGGTTCTTATTGTTTCATTGCCATGACTGCACAACGGCCCCCTGGTTTCACCGATACACAAAGCTCCTTTGTTTCCATCTCTGTGACCTCGTTAAGATTTAAAAGATTCAATTTATTTATTTATAGTTGAAGTTAATTTATTTTATTAATTACAAAGACAGCAGGAAGCATCTAAGCATCTCACATGGAAAATTAAGAGCTATATTGTGATCTGCATTATAAAAAAGCTGCTCTTTGCACCTCAGCCTGAAGATTCAACACCTTGAAGAGGCAGATCCTTGGAAACTCCATTGAATTCCACTTAGTTTTATTTGCTGGTGATGAGTATCTAATTCCATGTCAACACAGACTCAGGAACAAAGGAAAGTTATAAATCTTACCACAACAGAGCAGAGGGACTCACACAAGGCAGTGCTTGCGGGTTTCTGATTTTAAAATACCACTTTTGTTTCATAGCAAATATTTCATTTTGAGCCAAGATTAAAGTTTCATTTTTAGACAAGATGGAAACAAACTGTGGGCCACCACCCAAAGCCACAACCCACAGCTGCTGGCGTGGGTTTACATCACAAGATGCCAACATCAAATCTAAGGCAGAGCAGAAGCACAACCCTGCTGTCCTTCAGTTGTCACAAATAATAACAGTTTCTTGGAGTCTGATGGTTAATTTGAAAGTATTCCAGCCAAAGTTTTCCATTTCAGTAACCTGATCCAGTGGGAGGTGTCCCCGCCCACGGCAGGGGGCTGGAACTGGATGATCTTTCAACCCTTCCAACCCAAACCATTCTATGATGATAATGCCAGCCAAGTACCTCGAAATGATCATTAACACAAGATAAGCTGAGGTGAAAGAAAGTTTTATAGAAATTTAAAATAAAGGCTACCTAGACAAAAAAAACAAACCCAAAGTACTTATTACCATCAAGTGGCAAAACTTACAACATCTTCTTCCCAAATAGCTTTTCAATGTTCATTGTCTTATCCTACAGCCCAAATGCCCCCTCACATTTGAGATGAAAGATATTTGACTAAAACATTTTGTAAGAAAGAACTAATCAACTCTCCACTTTCATTAGTGAAAAAATAATACCAGAGTGATCTTGAACAAGAATGATCTTGAACAATTAACGTTAATTGCTTGTGCTTGTATGAAAGACCTTGACAAATTTATAGTAATGCTCTATCTTCCTTTCAGAAGGAGAAAATGAGTAACTCTTCCTAGGCTACAGGGACATGGCATCATGGTAATCCTGACTTAGTTAACCATCTGAGAGCCAATTAAATATATCTGTGAAGGAGTATATATCTGTGAAGGAGGAAAGAAAAATGTACTTGATAATAATGATAATAAAGACAGATGTATCCAAAAATTACTACATTTCTTTCTGATTATTTTAATGCATTAAAATGAAGAAAGTCAATCATATCTTGGGCTGCATCCAGAGCAGTGGGACCAGCAGGGTGAGGGTGGGAATTCTGCCCCTCTGCTCTGCTCTGGGGAGTCCCCACCAAGAGCCCTGTGTCCAGTTCTGGAGTCCTCAGCACAGGAAGGATCAGGGTCTCTGGTGGTTTGACAGTACCTTCCCAGAATCACCTCTGTGAACCCTTTGGGTGCTGATGTGCAGTCAGGCTGGGGGGCAGTGCCTGCTGCTGCACCTCCTCTGGGCCAGGACAGTGACCCCACCTGCAGGTTTCGGGGCCGGGGGTGGGGACCAGTGCCTGCTCCTACACCTCCCACTCTCATTTTTACCAGAAGCTACAGAAAAGCCCCTCAGACAGCCCTGCACTCAGACAATGTTTCAGACACAACAAAAACAAGTAAAAATTGTCCAGAACTCTGGCACACTCAGCCCTGCACTCAATGTCTGAGACACAACAAAAACAATTGAAGAAGTCGGTCTTTACACTATATTAAAATAAAATTACTGGGATGTGGGCAATCTCCTTTTGTGTAGAGCACATCTGAGCGCTGTTGGGTGTGGAAGCTACTGTGACTGCACAAACTTGGCATGCTCAATGTGTAAGAGGCTGATTAAAAACCATCTTCTGCCTAAATAAAAGAAAATTGGACTTGGGCAATCCCAAGCAGAAATACACATTGAGCAGAGAACGGATTGAAAGCAGCCCTGAAATGATTCTACGAAGCACTACAAGGAAACAAGGATTCTTACTTTTTTTCCCTGTTAATAATGTGATTTCTTTTTTTCTTCTAAGGATATCTAACTTCTGTTCCACCAGAATATATTCCCAGTGCTTCCAAGGTTATCCAAAGCAAAAAGCAATGTGAGCTGGACCACATTTGTCAATGATGTAATTTTTGTTTAATACATGAAGTGTTCTAGAAACCACACTAAAACATAAGATGAAATGCTAAAAGTTCTTATGTTTCCTCCATTCTCACAACTCTTGTGTCAACTGAGAACACTTAACGCCTTGTAGGTGATATTCAAAACCATGGAAAGTATATCTTTTTATTCCTTAGGGTCAGGTCTTCTTGAGAGCAGAACTTGGACCAATGAAAGTGCCACTCTATTAATGGACCGTAAAATAAACTTCAGTGCCTCAGTTCTGCCAAAACTCCTCTAAGCGATGTGAAGGAATCAATACCTTGTTTTTATATTATTGAAAGCTCTTTAAATCTTGAAGAACACAAAGAACAAGAGATCAAAGGAAACACTGGAAAATTACATGTACAATGAGAAAATTTAGAGATAAAACAGTGCCAGTGATTAGGTGTTCTGAAATATTGATGGTCTGGATGTAATTCTTCTGGAGTGCTCAGTGCAGCACCTCCTGTGCTTTTCCCTGGAGCACCTGCTACCACTGGGCTGATTCTGATGGCAATGTGGATAGGAGGGATCAAGAACCCAACCTGGATGGGTAATTCCTAATGTATTAGAATCTTCTCCAAAGCTGATGTTAGGCTTTTAAATATGTTTTCAGTTTTGTTATTAAGCAGCCCAAGACAAGAAATTACAAGCTGGGCAGAGAATGGATTCAAGTACCCTAAAGAGAAGGACTTGGGTGGCTGGAAGACTAAGAAGAGGCAGCAATGCACATTTGCAGCCCAGAAACCCCCCATATCCTGGGCTGCATCCAAAGTAGTGGGGCCAGAGAGTGAGAAAAGGGATTCTGCCCCTCTGCTCTGTTCTGGTGAGACCCCACCTGGAGCCCTGTGATCAGTTTTGGAGTCCTCAGCACAGGAAGGACCTGGAGCTGTTGGAACGAGTCCAGAGGAGGCCACAGAGATGGTCCAAGGGCTGGAGAACTTCCTGTACGAGGACAGGCTGAGAGAGTTGGGGTTGTTCAGCCTGGAGAGGTTCTGGGGAGACCTTAGAGCAGCCTCCCAGGACTGAAAGGGGCTGAAAGGGGCTCCAGGAAAGCTGGAGAGGGGCTTTTTACAAGGGCCTGGAGTGACAGGATGAGGGGGAATGGCTTTATATTGGAAGGGGGGAATATTTAGAATAGACATTAGGAAGAAATTCTTCACAATGAGGTTGGGGAGGCCCTGGCCCAGGTTGCCCAGAGCAGTGGTGGCTGCTCCATCCATGGAGGTGTTCAAGGCCAGGCTGGATAGGGCTTTGAGCCCCCTGATCCAGTGAGAGGTGTCCCTGCCCATGGCAGGGGGTGGAAAACTGGGTTCCTTCTGCCCCAAACCATTCCATGATTCTGATTCTTTTTATCATGCATATTGAAAAGTTATTTTTTATCTTTTTTTTCTTTTTTATGGCTTCCTGTGAGGCCAAGTAGTTAACGCTTTCTTCTGAAGAGAATTAAAATGGGAAATATCTTTGAGAAGAATTACAGAGGTGTGTAATAATTGCCTGGCATTTCCATACGCTCTGAAAGCAGTTTGAAGCTTTAAAGCAAGCATATTGTCCAATTCATCATCTTCCATGCAGCATTTTTACTTTTAGCAAGGGACATACATCATAAGGCTCAGCAAGTTTTCAAAATGGATCCTCAGTATGGACAGATGGTGTTTAAGATGCCTGATGAGAGGGTTGACTTTCTCAGTGTGGCAATGTCAGAAGAGAAGACAGTTTCTTGGGTTGTTGTCTCATTTTCCATAAGTGACCCGTGGTTGGAGTACAGCACATTCAGCTGCTGCAGCACAACTTCTTCAACAGATTTGAGGCTGTGAAGCAAACAACTGTCATACCCTTATATGCGTTGGTAACCTGGAAGGAGCTGGAAAATTCTGGAATTTGATTGTGACCTTGCTGACCTGGGGATCTCCTGACTACCCTAAGTGATAGATCTGTGAAGCATCTTTTCCTCCCTCCTGCAATTGGGAAAGATATCCTCAAGAGTGCCATTCATATTCCAAACCAGAGAGGAATTATTGGTGCAGTTTCCTATCATGAGCAGAGACAGATAACTTGCAAGATTTTTTTGTGTTGAAACTGGCCGTGTACTTGCAAAGGTCCTTCTGATTCCAGCTTCTGTTTTCATCATAAATGATCTGCTAGTTACACTTCTTTGGATGCAGCCAAAAGCGGGGATTGTGCCCCTGCCCTGGGCACCGGGGAGGCCACACCTCGAGTACTGGGGTCAGTTCTGGACCCCTTGGTACAGAAGGACATTGAGGGGCTGGAGCTCATCCAGAGAAGGGCAACGAGGCTGGGGAAGGGGCTGGAGAACAAGTGCTGAGAGGAGAGGCTGAGGGACCTGGGGTTCTTCAGCCCAGAGAAGAGGCTGAGGGGAGACCTCATCACTGTCTACAACTGCCTGAAAGGAGGCTGTGGGGAGGTGGGTGCTGGGCTCTGCTCCCAGTTGAGAGGCAATAGGACAAGAGGAAATGGCCTCAAGTTGCACCAGGGGAGGTTCAGACAAAACATCAGGAAAGGATTCTCTGGCCCTGGAACAGCTGCCCAGGGAGGGGGTGGAGTCACCATCCCTGGAGGTGTTGAAAAGGCAGGTGGATGAGTTTCTTAAGGACAGGGTTTAGTAGGGGACAGGTATGGTTGGACTTGATGACCTCAGAGGTCTTTTCCAACCAGATGATTCTGTGATTCTATTCTATGATTTTCCCTCAGGGAATAGTTTCCCAGCCTGGAGTTGCATCAACCCCCTCCCCTGTAGGTGTGATCTAAACATGGTAGTGATGCCTTTGAGCATCACTATTATGTATATTTCCCCTGTAAATACTGTGTCATTACCAGGTGTAGAGATGCTAAGGGACTCTCTTTTGATCATACAACTGTTTATCATTCTCCAGGAATAACTTCTGTTTGGGAGTGTCTGGATAAAAGAGAATACTTAAGAGTCAGGATCCAAACACCACCCTCCTAACATCTCTCTGGTGCACAAACTTTTCTGTAACACATCGATTCTACCTCTCATTAAAGGAACGCTATTACAAGCAACCAAAGTATGCTTCAAAAGAATTCTCCAAAACAGAGGATTACCCCAAAGAGGAAATACAGAGAATTAGATATTAAAATGCAAATTTGTTTTAATGCTACATCAAAGTTACTTGGTAATAAAGACAAGGGATTATCCTGCTTTATGAATGCAAGTGATTCTACAGGTTTTTCTTCTGTTTAAATACCATGTCCTGTGCATTCCCTATGGTTCATGACAGGGCCACCTACTCTGTCTGAGGACCCAGATTTAGCCAAAACTTAATTTTCATAGTAACAAATTGCAGTCCTTCTTGTCTTTAACCAGTTCGTTAGAGTCCCTAAAGAAGATAAATGGTTTCTGTATGTGCAATGCCTAAGAGGTGCGTGTTTTTCAACAGTTGCCTTCCTTGCTGCAGAACATCAAATCATCCAGGCCTGAGCTACTAAAATGTTGCTCATGTTGTGGCATCTGTTGCAATAATGCATTAATTGTTAAGAGAAATTTAACTGAACTGCAGCTGCATGGTTAGGCAAGATCGGGTGGTTGAAGGACCAGTAGAATAAAGCAGCTATGGGACAAGCCTCTGACTTGGGACCAACTACTGCGACTGGAAGAGTGGCCAATATGGACATGCAAAGACAATCTTAGGTCTTCAGAGATTTCTGACATGGACCAGACCCCGTGCAGTTCGTAGCAGGTGACACAATGGAGGGAAGGGATGCATCCAGAAGGACCTCGACAGGCTGGAGAGGTGGCTTGTACAAACCTCATGAAGTTCAACAAGGCCAAGGGCAAGGTCTTGCGCCTGGGTCAGGGCAATCCCAAGCACATACAGGCTGGGTGGAGAAAGGATTGAGAGCAGCCCTGAGGAGAAGGACATGGGGTGCTGGAGAGTGAGAAGCTCAACATGACCCAGCAATGTCCATTTGCAGCCCAGAAAGCCAACCATATCCTGGGCTGAAGGCAAAGCAGTGGGACGAGCAGGGCCCCTCTTCTTTACTCTGGCGAGTTTATCCTCTCCTGAGTTCTCGCTAGTTAAAACCATGAGAACCTTCCCAATGACTTCCTAAACACTGGATTGAGCCCTGGACCATTGCAGCTCAGCAATGTTCACCTGCTTCCACTAGCTGCAGGCATCTCCTTCCTATGACAAGCCTCAAGTCTTAGCCCATCCCAAGGGATGGTAATTTTAGTCCCAAAACCTAAACCTCACAAGGAAAGGAGCTGGGATTGAAACTGGCATTGTGCAGAGAAGCTTCCAATTTGGCGCATCTTCGTGCAGGCCATCCATTGACACAGCCTTATCCCTAAGGGTTGAGGAACAAAAACACAACCCAGGGCTTTCTGTAGAATGTAATTCTTCTTTCTTGCCTCCAAAATGGCAGCACAGGCAAAGAGCTCTCTTGGCTCTACACCCTTCAAATGCATAATCATTGTACCTGGCTACTCGACTATAGCGGTGTTTCATCAGCACCTGATTGCAGGAAACGAGAACAAATGAAAGAGGGCTCCTCAAAGCCTTGATTCATTTCAAGCCATTCTTGAAACCCGCAAACCCCTAAAAGCATAAATCCCAGTGATAATTCTCATACACTGAAGCCTCCTGACACCACTTTTGAAACAAAACAACCTGAATTGTTTGCCGAGATGGGGCAAAGGAAACCGTCTGCTGGTGATCGTTACCAACTTTGTCCTGATAAAAGGAACCCACATAAAATGTGAAAAAAATGGCTTTACTGGTAACAACAAACCTTTTCCATTATTCTTGTTCAGAAGAGCTACAATTCACAAACTCTAAACAAATAAAAACACTCCTTCCACTTCAAGTAATTTTGTGAGTGTCTAACATTGCATCCTTTTCTATTTCACAGAGTCACAGAGCATCTGAGGCTGGCAGGGACCTCATGAGGTCATCTGATCCAACCCAAAGCAAAGATAACCACTTTACTTCCAGTTCTTTGCTTTCTGAATAGTAATAAATGTCTTTCTCTAGCCCCTTTTCTTATGTTGAGCTGTAGCCAATTGCAGTGTCAGTCTAAAGACTCGTGCACAGAGAGCACATAAGTTGGAAGGGGGAAAAAGACTACTCCGTGGCTGGGAATGTAAGTGCATTGAGCTAATTTAACAGGGAAAACCCATTATATTCTGCCCCTTGTGCACTGGCAGAGCTCTCCAGCAATCAGCAGTCAATTCTACATCATTTCTTTAATGTCAAAGTGACTTTGAGTTAACAGCACTAATGATTCCTATGGTGAATGCCAGCATTTGAGCTATTCAGGGAAACACTGAAAGGAGAAAACCTTTCTAAAAATCTAAGATTCATTCCCCAACTTGCCTCTCCCTTCCTGCAATAAAAATCATTCAAAAAGCAATTCTTAGGGCCCACAAGGCATACATTGAGAGAGTCTATGGAAAGGATCTAAATTTTCACTCCAGGCTAATGAGAGAGCGTTGCTGACACTTTAGAAGTACTTTTACAGTGACTACAGAAGACTTATTTTAAGAATTTACTGAGTCTCTGAAGTGACACCTTCTTAGGGAAAGAAAAAATGAAAGAATCATTTTCTGTGCAGCTGCAGTAGGCATCATAAAATGCTAATTTAGAGTAACCTTTCTAGAAGTGCTTCAACAATCCATAAGTCTGAACACCACTGTATTTTCAGTATCTTAAACACCCATTTCTTTGGCCTATCGTGAGCTGAAGTTGATCTTCAACCATGAGTTCATTAACAACTGAAAACCAAGCAAACCTGCTTGATTCTAATTAAAATATAATTTCATAGCTGACTTATTTGATAAAACATAAAGTATAGGCTGGTTTCCTTTACTGTGTACTGGCATCATATGGCACTGAGGTATTTTTTCAAGGGTGTAATAGGAAAATTCAGATAAACACAATAAGATCCTTCCAAATTGAATGCAATGCTGGAGAAGGCGACTGGTAAAGACAATCCCTCTGTGCCTCTACTTTCTTTTCTACCTGTTAGACTCCTAATTTACTATTAAAGCACGTCAATATGTTTTCACCTGCTGAAATAGTAAATGTATCTGCTCCGTCAGAACAGCATAGAATTCAAAAATTCAAATTCAAATTTTGTCTTTCAAAACCAGAAAATGCAGTTTCAGTTCATTTCTGTTGTCTGGGATAATAAAGGCAATTCTTCCTTGGGAAATACAAAAACACATGTCAAAACAATCATTTCAATGGTACATAAAAACATTTCCCTATGTAAAAACCAAAATTTTTGTTCTGCAGGCAGATATAAAAATGCAAATTTGCCTTCTTCATTTCCTTACCTCTTACAGGGACAGTCCTATAGCATTTTAAGAGAAATTGGAAAAACATGTAGCAGTTCTGATCCAAAGAGAATTAAATTATCTTGAATTCAAGTTTCACCCTAATGCAAAAGTCTATGTGACTCCTCCGTCCATGAAATTACATTCGGTTTTTATCTCAGTTAAGTTCAATATTTATGTACACTTGAGTCCTTGTCTGCTTCAGTTCTGCATCTGTAAGCAAGCAGGAACAATATTTCCAACACAAAGGAACATATATATTCCTTTTGGACATGTATTTCTATATAACCTTAGCAAAAAAAATTAATACATGAAATACAGGCCATGCAACTGTGGAAAAAAGTCCTGAGCAAGACATTTTTATTCTGCTTCTGGGTAGAAACAGTGAAGATATTTTTGGTCCAAACACATCATTCTGTTCAAACATATTACTTTATTCAATTTGATGAAAACTGAATGACCACAACATAATTAACGGTTGAAACTCTTTCTGTTTAACCACTTGAAATATTTTGAATACTAACAAGCCGTATGTAGAAGCTCATCAATATTAATGAACCTTTCTGAAATGTATCATTCAGTCTTCATGGACAGAATAGATATTAATTGGAAATAAGTCTTAGGGTTTTCAGAGGCACAGAAGTGCTTAGGGAAAAGCTCACAATAGTGTCCAAGAGATTTAGAAGCTTTAATTCCATTTTAAAAGTATGACAATGTAGAAAATCAGTCACTGACCCACAGTGTAAATGCCCAAACAACTTTGCAAAAAGTGATCTTCAGTGCTGAGAATCCTGTCTGTTTGCAACAAAACACATGTGAGAACTCAAAAAGTCCAGAAAAAAACAGAACAGGGAAAGTCAGGCTCAGAAATTCAATGTGAAAAAAAATCACCATGGTGAAATATAAGCACTTTAGAGTTAAAATATCTTAAAACCCAGCATAAAACTATTTATAGAGCTGTCTGTTGGGTTCAGAGTCCTAAAGGTTCTTGCAGGGGGAGGTTGGACCATGTCAAAAGGGAGCTGGGATTTCATTTTAAAAATATGGTGTGAGATGTCCTTGGCTCAATGTTTTACCAAAAGACAAAATCAAATTTGGCAACAATAAGGAGACAACAAAGGGAATCGAGGGAATAAGAAAAAAGGCTGCAGTTGTGCCAGAGCAGAACCACACTGAGATAAGCACAAAGCTAAGATGGATAACGCACTCCCAAAGCCCCCTGCCCAGCCCACCCTTACTACCACCTCCAGCTCCCCCACCCCAAACGCTGTTGCTCAGGCGTTATCGAAGAGGAAGAAGTTGACAGAGTCACAGAAACACAGAACAGTTTGGGTTGGAAGAGACCTTTACAGGTCATTTGGCCCAACCTCCCGCAGGAGCAGGGACATCTTTAATCTGATCTGGGGGCTCCAAATCCCATCCAGCCTGACCTGGAGTGTTTACAGGGATGGAGCCTCCACCACTTCTCTGGGCAACCTGGGCCAGGGCCTTCCCACCCTCACAACAAAATATTTCTCCCCAAGATCTCATCTTCATCTCTCCTCTTTCAGCTGAAAACCATTCCCACTCATCCTGCCCCTGCACTCCCTGACCAAGAGCCCCTCCCCAGCTTTCCTGGAGACCCTTTCAGTCCTGGGAGGCTGCTCTAAGGTCTCCCCAGAGCCTTCTCCTCTCCAGGCTGTACAACCCCAACTCTCTCAGCCTGTCCTCATACAAGAGGTTCTCCAGCCCTGGGATCATCTCCATGGCCTCCTCTGGACTCACTCCAACAGCTCCAGGTCCTCCCTGAGCTGACACACTTTCCTAGGGTACATATGCTAGGATATATATGAAAAACCAGAATAAGTCTATTCTTTTTCTGTGATGTGCTACCTGGAATTTTAAAAATGACACAGAAAATTAGCAGCACAGCCCACAACCTTGACATCCAATTCAATGAGCAGGTTGTTATCCTCATTAAAACACGCCATTCATTTGCATGTCTTCAGGTGCAGTCCTTGAGCACTGATGTAGGACACATGTTAATAGCAAAGGCAATGTATTACCATAACAATTATTTATTCACCTCTTCACATAATAAACTGTGTGAATTCCTTGAGTGACAACTTCAGATCACTCTGCGATGTTGTGAACTGACTTTTCAAATATGTATTAACACAATTTTGTCATTAAGTATTTGCCAGTGGAAAGTTTGTTGTTTGTGGTGGCTTTTTTCACTTTTAATATCTTTCTCATCTCAGCTGTTTATTGCATTAAATGTAAGAAGGGTGAGAGAAACATGAGTCATTAAATCACCTGAAGGTGCTTCCTGTTTATGAGGCAATAACCATTTTCCTGGCCTAATAAATAAAAAGCCTGCAGCTGAACATTTATTAGCCCAACATACAGTTATTGTTAAACTAATTGGAAGAACCCTAAAGTTGTTATTATAATGAAACTTCTAATGATTAAATATTTGGGAGAAATCATCTGTTAAAGTGTGGGGTTTCTTAATGAGAATTTGAGGAGTTTGGGCAACATCACTGTTTTAGATAAGTTCCAGCACCAAAGAGAAGTGGTTGTGGCCAACTCATTCTTAGATAAGTAACACACATATTTGATGTGGAATGGCTCCTCAGGTTCTTGTCAAGTTGCTATAGACACTGGTTTTTTTCTCCATACCTTGAACACCACCAAGACTATATAAGATAAGCAGAGATATCTTCTCAATGTGAGCATCTGCAGCTCAGAGCACAGCAGAACAAACCATTCTCGTCCTTGCTAATGCCATTCTAATTCAATACAATGATTTATGAAGCCAAGACAATCTTTTAACTTGTGGTAGCATAATCTGGGACAGTTTTCATAGAATCACAGGATGGTTTTGGTTGGGAGGGACCTCAAAGCCCATCCAGTTCCACCCCATTCCATGGGCTTTGAAAACCTCCCACTGGATCGGGGGGCTCCAAGCCCCATCCAACCTGGCCTTGAACACCTCCAGGGATGGGGCAGCCACCACTGCTCTGGGAAACCTGGGCCAGGGTCTCCCCACCCTCACAGCAAAACATTTCTCCCCGAGATCTCATCTCAATCTCCCCTCTTGCAGCTGAAAGGCCTTCCCCCTCACCCTATCCCTGCACTCCCTGATCAAGAGCTCCTCCGCAGCTTTCCTGGAGCCCCTTTCAGTCCTGGGAGGCTGCTCTAAGGTCTCCCCAGAGCCTTCTCCTCTCCAGGCTGAACAACCCTAACTCTCTCAGCCTCTCCTCATACAGGAAGTTCTCCAGCTCTTGGATCATCTCCGTGGCCTCCTCTGGACTTTCTCCAACAGCTCCAGGTCCTTCCTATGCTGAGGACTCCAGAAGTGGACACACGGCTCCAGGTGGGGTCTCACCGGAGCAGAGAAGCAGAATCCCCTCCCTTGCCCTGCTGGTCCCACTGCTCTGGATGCAGCCCAGGACACGGGGGTTTCAGGGCTGTGAGTGAGATCACAATATACTGCACATATTTAAACACATTCAAAATCATCCTGTATCAAGCTTTTTTTGTGTTTCCTCAGATTTTTGGGGGGGCTTTTTTTCCCCTATATAATCATGTTTAAGAAAGCTTTGTCAATATTTCACATGGACTATAAGAAGGTGAACAGTGACATGGGCAGGGGCCCCTGCTGGGGAGCTGCAGATGGCTGGAGCTCCCTCCACAGCTCTCATAGGTGTCCCCCCAGCTCCGCAGTCCATCACAGAAGGTCTCTGCACTGGAGAACACTGAAATTAAGGCTTCATTTGTAAAATCTCTTAATAACAATAGGTTGTCATTATTTAACACAGTCAGCTTCTTGTACGTGAACCAGGAAGCCAGATCTACATCTTCAATGCAGTTTTTCTCTGCAAAATATCAGAAAGCAGCTTAACCTTGAAAATACCACTCAGCTTGCACACAAAAACGTAGTTTATTCAAAAAGTGGTAATTAATTTTCTACAGAGGCTGAAATCACTCTGCCTAAAGCAAAATCCTTCTGACATTATTAAATGTCACAGTGCAGTTAAAGCACAATTATAAACTAATTCACAGAATAAATCTCATTAGTTTCCTGAGGCCTTATGAATAAACTGAAAGAAAAACGTTACCATATTTGACTTTCATCTCAGCTTTCCTGAACAGATATACAATCAAAAAACATAATATTTAATAATTACAGATTATTAAAAGAAGATAGCTTGGGAAACAGGTAGGTAAAGCTGACTGCTGGGTATGTGCATTGAAAGGGTGCTCCACTTTTACTCAGCTGTGTAAAATTCAATCTAGAACTGAAAAACAAATGTAAAAAAGCAGTGAGAAAGTGATTTGAGACATCATTTGATCTGGTGGATCTTGCAGCAACCAGATTACAGGATTGTGAATATAACCAAGTGGTTTAAAATCATCGAATTATCTGGTTGGAAAAGACCTTTGAGATCATCAAGTCCAACAGTACCTATCCCCTTACTAAACCCTGTCCCTAAGAAACCCATCCACCCACCTTTTAAACACTTCCAGGGATGGTGACTCCACCCCCTCCCTGGGCAGCTGTTCCAGGGCTGAGATTCCTTTCAGTGAAGAAATCTTTCCTGATGCGCAGCCTGAACCTCCCCTGGTGCAACTTGAGGCTATTTCCTCTCATCCCATCACTTGTTACTTGGGAGAACAGCCCAGCACCCACCTCACCACAACCTCCTCTCCAGGAGCTGCAGAGAGCAATGAGGTCTCCCCTCACCCTCCTCTTCTCCAGGCTAAACAACCCCAGGTCCCTCAGCTGCTCCTCATAGGACTTGTTCTCCAGACCCTTCCACAGCCTCACTGCTCTCCTCTGGATGTGTTGGTCTCTTCTCCCCAGTAACCAGTGGTGGGATGAGAGGAAATGACCTCAAGCCAGGGGAGCTTTACACTGGATATCAAGGAAGATTTCTTCATGGAAAGGGTTATGAGGCACTGTGAGGTGGCTAAATCACCATTCCTGGAGGTGTTTAAAAGATGGGCAGATGAGGTGCTCAGAGATCTGGTTTAGTAGTGGACAGGGATGGTTGGACTCGCTGACCTCAAAGGCCTTTCCCAACCAAACGATTCCATGATTCCTCTCCCTGACCATGAGGTTGTCGGTACCAGATGTGGGCACACTGCAGAGTAGCCCAGTTCCACGCTTCCAGCCAGGTGTCATCTCTGCTCCAGAAGGTGCCAACCTGACAGAGTTCACTGCTGGAAGCCAGGAAAACAAGCCCCATTTCTCATTAACAGCTTGGAAAACAAATGTGTTGGAAGCAAGCCATGAGTATAAATAAATAGAAAAAGTATTTCTTAGGTTAAACTTCCAAATAAGGTATTTTCATATTTGGAAATCTATTTTGTTTTGTTTTTTTTTAAAGAAAGTTTTACTAAAATAAATAAAAATCTGTGAAGCTTTGCAACTTTAGCTGTTTACACCTCCCCTAGAATTCCTTCATATTTACCTCTTACACATCCCATGGACACAACAATAAAGCAAGGACTGGAAGGTCTAAGGGTGACAAAATACCCGAATTATTCCTATTTTCTTGCCTGTGCTCTGCACAGAGCTCTCACTTCTACACTAAGGCATTGAGGTCAAATTTTTCCATAGGGACAAGCACTGGGCTGAATCCAGATTGTTATCTTCTTAATAAGATAAATTAAATACTGCTGGAAAATTACGATGACTAAAAGTGGCCACTAAAGGCAAAAACTTGCCCTGCTGAGTTGATGAGGGATTTATTCTCCTAAAGCCTTTCAAGCTGACTTGTGTAAAAGCACTTTTATGAGCCAACTAACACGACAAAAACACATTTATTGGAAAATCCACCAATTGTAAAGACACACAATCTCCCCGTTGGTTTCAATTTCAAAGGAGTAATTTCCTCCTCCTCGGTAGCAAATACCCACGCGTTGCTGTCTCTCTTTGTTTAAATAGGGATGAACCTTCTGGGCTTGGGAATTTGGCTTTGATTCAATTACCACTAAAGGATAAGCAGCTTATCCACAGCTTAGCTGCAGCAGAGATCCAGCTGCCCCACAAAGCCCAGGTGACAACTGAAGTTTAGAGCAGAAAGTATGGATCCAAAATGTGGTACAATCCACTAAAAAAAAGGCAAAAGCCAATAGGAAATAGTGATAAGGGCTATCCCTGTGGGATAAAGCCCTGAATGGGGTTTGGAAGATGGGATTTGGGGTCCTCCTTGTCTTCAATGCAATTTAGAGCATCAGAGAGTCTCCCGGGTCCTGTAACCAGAACTGCAGGGAAATCTGGGTTTCTAATTATGGGGTGATCATAACCATCTCCAGACTGCACAGAGAGATGACCCCAAATCCCTTCTGCAATTCCTCTGCAGCACAACAACTCAGTATTCAACAAAGCAGGAGAAATGGTTTAAAAACAAAAGGAGGGGAGGTTCAGACTGGATATAAGGAAGACATTTTTTAAAATGAGGGTGGTGAAACCCTGGCCCAGATTGCCCAGGGAGGTGGTGGAGGCCCCATCCATGGAAGCATTCAAGGATGGGGCTTGGAGCAACCTGATCTGGTTAAATATGTCCCTGCTCCTGCGGGAGGCTGGACCAGATGACCTTGATGGTCCCTTCCAACCCAAACCATTTGATGATTCTGTGACTGAAACTCAAAGCCATTACTCATCATTTTCTTGTAAATGTGCACCTAAGGAGCTTCCAGTGATGTCTGTACTCTATTGCAAGTGTGGGACCTGCCTATGAAAGCAGATAAATAAAAATGCCACTCAGTTTCTAAGAGTAGAAACACAGACCCACCAGATCTTTACAAAGCCCCTGTAACCACAGACCAGACACTGGACTCTAATTTATGGCAGCAGAGAATCCTCCTGATCCCACAACCACAACTGCAGGGAAGTTTAGAATTTTAATCACAGGGTGATAACAAACAACGAGCACCTGCAAACATAATAAGGTGGTGGAAAAGTCAATTACATAAAAAATATACAAAATACATACTGCAGTAAAGAGAATGTGTTTAATACCATGCTATTAAAGGGAATGGTAACATTTATTTTTGCACCATCTTTATCGTGTTATTTATATCAGAATCGAATTGAAGGGTTTCCTTTTGTAGAAATTTTTTGCACGTGTTTTTTTTCCCTTTCAAGTGCTGTGGTCATTGTGTTAAACTTAGTTGACTGCAAATCTAAAAACATCGTACAATTGGAAATAATTGCAACATTTGCTTAAATCACTTTGGGTATAAGAGGAAGGAGAAATGTAAACCAATCTTATTTACATTGAGACTGCAATTTCCTGTAATGTCCCACTTGCCAGCATTTTTTGCCAGTATCCTAAAACATGGATAATTTTAGGAATAAAAAACTAAACCTAAAGATTTAAAACCTTGTTGTTTGGGATTTTTTTTTTGAACAAAATCAATTCCTCTTACAGGAGAAGTAATAAAAAACAGAACACAATTTAGTGAAAACTTGAATATTTTTCTTTCTGCAAAAGAAAGACATAAAGTTTCTCCAAGACAGAGAACCTGGAAATAACCATAATCAAAAGACAAGAATTTGAACCCACTCATCCAAAGAGAAACCTTAGAGAGTAGAAATCTTTGCCTCTTTAGAAACACACCAGGAATGTTAACATCATCCTATATATCACTGGTTTTTGAGGAACTGAATGAAGTGCAGCAGGTAACCTTTTCACGTTAATTCACACTTATTCCTGGACTCAGCTCATCTAAATTAGGAAACTGCGTGTGATAAATGCAGTCAACAACAAATCACAATACAGGCAGCTCCTGAGCGACTCAGATCTGATCTAGGAGTGTATCAGCAAGGCTGACCACATTAAAGCCTAATATCAGATGAGATTAATTCAATCTTAGTTCTTGTCTGGGACAACAAATTTTAGTTATTTGAGAAACCGGTCGTAATTCAGCCCATACAGCAATTGTTTTGGGATGAAGCTGCAGCTCCAGTTTAACTCAGTGGGACTGTTGCAATTGTCTTTGAAGTAGGTGGATAGACCTTACGAATTAAAATCTAATCTTTCTAAAAATATAGACCCCAGCTGGAGCCCTATGTCCAGTTCTGGAATCCCCAGCTTGAGAAGGACATGGAACTGTTGGAGCGAGTCCAGAGGAGACCACGGAGATGATCCAAGGGCTGGAGAACCTCCTGTACGAGGACAGGCTGAGAGAGTTGGGGTTGTTCAGCCTGGAGAGGAGAAGGCTCTGGGGAGACCTTAGAGCAGCCTCCCAGGACTGAAAGAGGCTCCAGGAAAGCTGGGGAGGGACTCTTGATCAGGGAGTGCAGGGATGGGATGAGGGAAATGGTTTGAGCTGCAAGAGGGGAGATTGAGATGAGATCTTGGAGAGAAATATTTTGCTGTGAGGGTGGGGAGGCCCTGGCCCAGGTTTCCCAGAGCAGTGGTGGCTGCCCCATCCCTGGAGGTGTTCAAGGCCAGGTTGGATGGGGCTTGGAGCCCCTTGATCCAGTTGGAGGTGTCCCTGCCCATGGAACTGGATGGGCTTTGAGATCCTTCCAACCCAACCCATTCTTTGATTCTAAAAATATGTGAAAAAATGTACTTGGCAACAGATTAGAAAGCAAATGCAGCATCAGAAAGTTTCTAGAACAAGGGGGAAGCTGCATTTGCTTGCATTTGTTCCCTACTGTGGTAATTATCTCTGCAGATTTCATGCCACGTCTCTGGGAAGGAGTCACTGAGAGCTGTAACACGTTATTCAGCAAGTGGCACTTTGTGGAAATGGAACCAGTGTTCATTAAAGAGTCATAAGCAGACAAATACTTTCATCCTATCACCCAAGCTGTCTCAAGCCACTTGGGAATTATCTGTACACAAAGTTTGCCTTTTATTACAAATATTGCATTAATAAAGGTAAAATATCAGTACAAAAGTCATTCCTATTGGTTTATGTGTTCTCATAGAGAAATGAAATACCTGTAGCAAAATATAGGTTGGCCTAATTTGTTATATTAGTTTTTACTCACATAAATGTACATTTATGTGAGGAAACAAAACCAGAAAAACAATTAAAATATTATTTTAATGTAAAACCACACAAAATAAGTGAGAATCTGGGAAATAAAGCAGCTAATTCAGACTACACAAAAGATTCTCAGTGTGACAGGGAAAATGAAAACCCACCTTGAGCTGCAAATTTATGAGAAAGAAATTTGGTTAAACTCGAGTCCAAACTTTAGAAGAATTTGATTTCTTTCCTATAGATTTCAAGTCTGATGGGGAGTTGGTTAATTGACTTTCTGATCCACAAAGAGAAGAGGAGGAACAAGATAATCCTTCACCGACAGAGGAAGGCCGATGGCAAGTGGAAAGGTAATTAATTTATCTTCAAAGTCAACACAGATTCATGCTCTGGGAGAATTGCATAATTAACACTGCTGCACCAAGCAATGCTATCGATGAACCTGTCCTGCAGGTGTAAATCCCAATTCAGAGCTGGCAGGAGAGTTGATGTAAATCAGCACAGCTCAACGGTTGGAGCCCAACGGCATCCACGGAGCATCTCACCCCAGACTGCAGCAGGCAGCCAGCTCTGCAAACACGGTGGTGTAGCTGCTCCTCAACAATTAAGCAAGATGTTCTCTCTTGCAAAAATTATTCCAGCCATTAACTGAATTGGAGTCTGCTCCCTCATAAATAATTTTGTTAATAAGCAGAAGTTAATTATATTCACTGGGCTCTTCTTCTTTGCTGTTTCCCAAGTTTGTTATCGGTCAAATGAACCAAGGTTGGAGAGGTACCAAATGGATGGTGCCTGGAGCAGATAACTCAGGAGTCAATGGTGCTTAGAGACTCATAATTAAGGTCTGATCATTGGACATTTTAAACAGCAAGAGTGCATGGTGTTGCTCATCTTTAAATGAAGGAATTAACTTCCCAAACCATATTGAGAGACCTCACAAAACAAATCATCACTGTTTTGGGGAAGTTGTGGTGGGGAGGCCCTGGCCCAGGTTTCCCAGAGCACTGGTGGCTGCCCCATCCCTGGAGGTGTTCAAGGCCAGGTTGGATGGGGCTTGGATCCCTCTGATCCAGTGGGAGGTGTCCCTGCCCATGGAACTGGATGGGCTTTAAGGTCCCTTCCAACCCAAACCATTCCATGATTCTGTGAAGTTTAGGGGAAGATATCTATGGACACAACTACGCAACTTAATGGAAACAGTTTTAAACAAAACACCACAACTGCTACATGTGTTAGGTACATTTTACCCTAAAGTTTCTATAAACAGGAGTATAAATGGCATAGAAGGTGTTCTTTTTACGTACAAGTTTTACTGGGTTTTCTTAGGTTTCTAAAATTACTTGAATTCTGAAAGATGCAAAAGTGCACACTGTGGACTTTCTGAAAAACTACAGGAGCAGACCTGGATTCCCAATGGTCACCTGTGTAACTGCCCATGGTATCCTAACTAATAAGACACTTCTATGCCTAGGAGGAATTAGGAACCTAAATGTCTTTAATGTTCAAAGACTATATTTAATCTGGGATTGCTTTTTATGGAGTCAGACATCTAACCCAGTCAAGTGCTCCTGAAAACCCCACTAATACCCCTGAATGTTTAGACACAAACACATCTCTAAATCTGAGTCCCAATTCCACATGGTTATATCTGAAATTTTCCATTATCAAAGCCTACATAACCATTTATGACTGTGTCTTGGGACACCCAATTCCACAGCAATTGAAATGGCTGTGGCACTTCTGCACCATCAAAGTCATTTCATCTATCACATCACTGGTATTGATTTCTGCATTTCTTACAGAGGACACACTCCCAGGCTTACTGGAGACAACAGAAAGACTGTTACTGGTTTCACTGGTGGTAGGAACAGGTATGTTACACAGAACTTCCATTGAATCCACAGACCACTCCAAACCAATGACCTCATGTTGTACTTGGGTTATCAGAAACCAGGCTGCTTGAGACAAAACAGCAGTAATTCCCACAGGTAAACTTAACATTTAATATGGTTTAACTTCATCACCAGAATACCCACATGGAGGCTTTGGAAACATGAAGTAAAACTTAACACATAACTCTTTGGTACAAACCTGATGTAGTCCAAGGCTTGATGTCTATAGAAGAGCCATGGGAGAAGTCCTCAATCACATTTTCTGCAACATAAATAAAGGCATTTTTAGTATGCAGGGAGGCTGCGAGTAATAGAGCAGAAATTGAAATGTCTGTGTCTGGTAAATAACCACGCTGGCCATTAGGAACGGCAAATAGAGCTGTTCTTACAAAATAGTCACTGTGGAACAGAGGTGTAACCACACTGGAGCACGGTTCCAGCTGTGTGCATGTATTTTTGGTTTGCTGGATCAAGAGAATTTATGGCTGAGCCTTTGAGCTTATGCAAATAATATACCATCTCACTGCTTCCAGTCGGAATTTCTGAACTTGGTTGCTCCAAGCCTCATTCACCCTGGCCTTGAACACCTCCAGGGATGGGGCAGCCACCACTGCTCTGGGCAACCTGGGCCAGGGCCTCCCCACCCTCATAGCAAAACATTTCACCCTAAGGTCTCATCTCAATTTCCCCTCTTGCAGCTTAAAATGTTTCCCCTCATCCTATCCCTGCACTCCTTGATCAAGAGCCCCTCCCCAACTTTCCTGGAGCTCCTTTCAGTCCTGGAAGGAAAAGCTGCCATTTGTGTATGCTGTTAAATCTGGTTTTGTGGGAAATCAAGAAGCTGTCGGCTCCAGCACAGGCAATTCAGCATTTTACGCATGGGGGAAAAAAAATATCCAGAGCTTTCAAAACACACTCTTTCTTTATCTCAAACAACCTTAGTGGGAGCCAAAGATCTGCTGTACAGATCAGACAGATGTGCATTTCAGCCCAGAGCAGATTGCACGTTTTCAAGCTGCTGGTTTCCATCTGATTTAATATTCAGAGTCGCTGGCACACACCAGCAGCTGGAAACGAAGGCTTTCCAGAAACCCAACTTTTCAAGTCAGCGTATAATTGTTCATGTGCAAGAAAACAGAAAAAGCATATGGGGGCGGCGTGCCAGTGCTCTCTGAGTAATTTCCCTCTCTCTTTACATTGCTGAAACACAACTGGAAAACATTTTGAGATATAGATTTGAAAAACGAAACGAAACAAAGCTTTCTATACTGTTTGTGTTCTTACATCTGCTGAGAAGGAAGCGTTTGTTCCAGGAAAGGACTGTTCGGAACGCTGTACAACTGTGAGCAGAGCTGATCTGCTTTAGAGCAAGGATGAAATTCCACACCTTCCAATTCCTGTAATTACAACAGCATTGTCATGGAATGATAGAATGTCCTGAGTTGGGAGCAACCCACAAGGAGCATCAAAGTCCAGCTCCTGTCCCTGCACAGGACACTCCCAACATTCACACCGTGGGGCTGAGGGCGTTGGCCAGATGCTTCTGGAATATTGTCAGGATGGGACTGCTTCCCTGGGGAGCTGTTCCAGTGCTCCACCACCCTCTGGGGGAAGAACCTTTTCCTCATATCCAACCTCACCCTCCCCTGACATCTTTCTGCCATTTCCTTGGGTCCAGAGAGAAGAGCTCAGCTCCTGCTCCTCCTCCTCCCCCTATGAGGAAGCTCCAGAGCGCAATAAGATCTCCCCTCAGCCTCCTCTTCTCCAGGCTGAACAGTTCAAGGGACTTCAGCCTCTCCTCACACGGCTTCCCCTCTAAACCCTTCACTGACTTTGTGGCCTCCTCTGAACACTCTCCAGAAGCTTCATATCCTTTTTATCCTGTGGTGCCCAAACTGCCCCCAGTGCTTGAGGTGGGGCTTCCCCAGTGCAGAGCAGAGTGGGACAATCCCCTCCCTCTCCTGGCTGGTGATGCCCTGCTGGATGTCCCCCAGGACACGGTTGGATCTCTTGGCTGCCAGGGCACTGCTGGCTCATGGCCAACTTGCCAAGGACCAGAACCCCCAGGTCCCTTTCCCCAGGGCTGCTCTCCAGCCTCTCGCTCCCCAGTCTGCATGGACAGCCAGGTTTGCTGTGTCCAGGTCCAAAACCCAGCACTTGCCCTTATTAAACTTCATTCCATCAGCCCCAAGTTGGGTTTAGAATTTAAAAGTTCCCCCGAAGGCAGCCATATGTAAGTCTGACTTTACCACAACAGTACCAATTTGATTCAGGGTGACATTTTTCACCATGCTGTAGTAATCAGATTAAGTTTGGGGATACAGCTGTCTCATGCAATTGAAAATCCTCCCTAAGCTGTCATTTACAGAAGGCACTCCTCCATATTTCCCATGTGGTCCTTCACGCTTGTAATTTGAATAAATAATGCTCCTAAACTTACTTTCAGCCACAATGTGATTCGAAAATTATCTCTCTGATCATGCCAAGTCTCTGCCGATCTTAACGAGCTGTCAGGATTCTGAAACCAGCAGCGAAAGAAAGGTCATTAGTGAGGGCAAGGAAATAAAAAGCTGAGGAACAGATTTTCATGCTGGCAGGAAGAGGAGACAAAATCAGAAATTCTCTCTCCTGTTTTTCTCCCAGTTCTAAAAAGGCTGCTTTGATTCCTTTCAGAAGCTGTTGTCAAAATGCTGAGGCTTTGATAGGATGGAAAGGGAAAGATCTAACAGTATGAGCTGCACCTGCCTTTGCCCTAAAAGTTTATATTTTACAATAATATTATCTCTGTGTTCATAGGTGTTGTGGTCTGAGCTAAATTAGTCAAAGTTATTTTAAAACTAAAACTACAGCTTCAATGAAATAATAATAATGATGATGATGAAAGTAATTAGAAAGTAATAAAATATATACAAATATATGAGATTGCATCCCCCACCCCACCCCTTGATGACTCTGTCACCACAAATACTGCAGAGCAGACACAAGGAATAGGTCCATGGCTAGCAGGGAGCTGAACTCAGGAGCTGGATTCAGGAATGCACAGATCTGGGACCAGGACCAACCAGAGAGACAAGGTCCTCACCGGACATCGGTCATCGCAGAAGAGAGCGAAATCCTCGTGATCGCTCAATTTACACCAAGTGTGACAGATATGGGATGGAATCCTCTGTTGGTCAGTCTGGGGTCACCTCTCCTGCCCACCCCTCACATCAGTGTGACCTTTTTTAGCTTCTTTGACCTACAGCATCACATCAGCCTGAGGATGGCCTTGGTTTCTGTATTCCATGAGGATAAGCAGTGGCCCTTCTGGATCCCCATGTCCCTTGTTATCACTTCTAGAGAGAAACTGCCTGAAAAATGTGCAGTTAACTTTCAGAAAATACAGTTACTTAGATGAGACTGAGTTAGAGTCAGAAAACTGACTATAATTTAGCTCAAACCACACCACTAGGTAAAAAAAGCCTCCTGAATGGCAGATTTTACATAAACAAAGTGAAAAGGACACTGGAAGGATACATAAGCACTCAGATGAATTCCACCTTTTGCTAAGACTTTACCAAATATTCAGGCAGACTTTGTCATGTAAACCTGAAACAGTTTCCCCAAGGTAGCACCGACAGTGACAGCAGAGAGATCTGAAACCTGTTGTGCAGAAACCAGGCTGTCCACAGACTGATTTAGCAACACATTCGTATCTTCATCCTTTTGGATTAAATCAAAAGTTTCTGCTGTCAGTAAACTCTGACATTGACTGTTGAATCAGGTGTTTCACCTTACCTAGGCAGAGCCTCCCAAACAGCTCTATAAAGAGAACGACAGCAGCTGCTGCCTCGTGCTCTCCGTGGTGCACTATAACTAAAGACTTTCTCCCTGACAGCGTGCACCAACCACATCATTATATTACCCTGAGCAGCCAAACACTGCGGATATAAAGAACCCAAGACACAACCTTTGGAAGCACATTACAGATGAATAAATTGCCTTTGACATTCTCTATTCCTCTTACGCTTCCGAAGACAGGCTGAATGTTGGAGGATGATGAATATTCCCAGAGATGTTCAAGCTAATTTAATAGGAATAATCTGTTTATTATAATACATACAGCTCCAGCCCATCAATTGAAGAGTGGCTGCGAGGCAAGGCTGCTCCCCTGGGTACCATCACCACTAAGCCACGGTGTGTGCTTCATGCACACTTGTTGACTAATATATTATGGAGTGTATCTCAGCAAGGAACTGTTTTCCCAGTGCACCTCAGACTCAAAAAGAGAGTCTGTGTGTGACCTGTATGAAGCAGGTGTCGAAGAGGGAGAATAGCACAGATCCTTTTTATACCACAGACTAAAGAGAAGGTTACAAACTGGGGAAAGGGAGAAAGACAGAAAATACATCATACAATCACAGAATGGTTTCAGTTGGAAAAGACCTTTAACATCATCATATCCAACTATTGATCCAGCCTTGCTGAGTCCATCACTAGACAACATCCCCAAGCATGACATCCACTCATCTTTTAAACACCTCCAGGGATGGCAACCCAGCCACCTCCCTGGGAAGCCTCTGCCAATGCCTGACAACCCTTTCAGTAAAGAAATTCCTCCCAATATCCAACCTAAATCTCCCCTGGTGCGTCTTGAGGCCATTTCTCCTTGTCCTGTCACTGGCTACCAGGGAGAAGAGACCTCCCCCCACCTCATCACAACCTCCTTTCAGGCAGTTGTAGACAGTGATAGGGTCTCCCATCAGCCTCCTTTTCTCTAGACTGAACAACCTATCATTACAGACAATCCATGGTTGCAGACCTCTGGTTAGATTTCATTCCTGGGTAATCATAGGATAATTGTCACACCCAGAATAACACAAAGGCCCTGTGTTTCTCTGGAACTGGAATTTCACCAGTATAAGCTCCTGACCTCAGCTGAGAATCCAGCTTTCATGAAACTGAGGTGCCTTGGACTCCGGGATTTGGTCTGGCGTGGCTGTGAAATTCAGACATGCAACCAGCCCCATAGAATCACAGAATGTCTTGAGTTGGAAGGGACCCACAAGGATCATCAAGTCCTGCCTCCCTTAAAGTTTGGAGAGTGTTAAAGCATTAAAGCTTAGATCAGGTCCTAACTCTGCAAAAGGAAAAAACAGAAACTGAGTTTTCCAAGTCCAAAAGTTATTTGGATCTGAGAGTTCCAGATTTACACTCTTGCAAATCAGAACCAGGCAAAACATTGGGAGCATTCTGATTTGTAATTGCTGAATTGCTGTCATTTCTGCCAATAAAGCAAATATGAGAACGTACTTTCTCCTAACTACATGGGATGTAAAGAAGATTAAATGTGGTGTTTTCATTTCTACAGGTTACATTTTCATTGCTTGTTTTGTATGGAGACCACTCTCCTCAATAGAGAGAGAAGCTTCCTCTGGGAAGCTTCATGAGATCTCAGATCAAGCCCACGGCTCTGAAAAAAAATGAACTTTAAAAAGAAATTCCAGTACTTCTACACCACCTGTGTTTGTGGGGACCAATTAAAAAGAACAGAATGCAGCATTGTCTGAGAGGGACCAAATTTCTGTTCTGCAACAGTATTTTATAGAAATGCATCCCTTTTTCCCTCTCCAAACATGCAGGAGGAGGAACTACAACATATGTAAAAATTGAAAATACTGCAAAGATTCTCATGTGAGCTTAAATGTTTGGAATAAGAGTGTATTTAGATCGACAGTACTTAGTGATTGGCTTCTTCCCAAAACCAACAAACCAGGTATCTCACCACTTCTCCTCTTTAATGGTACCGTAAAACCTGGCGAGTGGAGCCTGAAAGAGCCTGGAGAAGAGAAGCTGCAAGCAGTGAAAAGGTTCATCTATCATGATACATGGCTCAAAGCTTTGTATAAACACTGCTCCAAACATTCCAATACTAAATGAATGGAAGAAATGTTCACACTTTGCATTCTTTACTACTAAGACTAAACCACTGAATCTCAAATTGTACTGGAGTGGTTTTCTTCTAGAAGAATGTGTAGATGATACCCACATGAATGCTTAAACTCCTATATGGGATTTGTAGACAAAAGCATTTGCAAAATAGTTATTGTATCATGAATATACAGAACCTCTTTTTCTTTGCTGTGTGCCATTCCCCACTGTATTGCAGCCAGATTTTAGCCCCACCCAGGTGGGGATGTGAACAATGCTTTTCAAAAGGTCACAGTAACCTCTAGGGCTGCTCAATTACACTTGTATTTTTTAAAAAAATAAGAATAAAATAGCAATCCACCACCTACTTCCTGATGTTAGTTCTATAAGTCTCTCGAGCCTCTCTTATCTTCCATAAGATAAGGCAGTACCCCAAAAGTGTTAAGAAAGCTTTGGAAAATATAAAGACCTAAACATAAATTCATATATATTTGACATAGCAGAGCTACAATGGGGTTTCATCTTCACAGGGCAGCTTTGACATCTTGCAGAAGAAATACTTATGGACTTAAAAAATACTTATAATTTCTGCTTACTCAGTGGATCCAAGAACACATGCAGAGGGTAACAAGGGTATTTCTGCATGTATAGAATTTAGGACTAGTGGGCAAGAGAAATTACAGCTAGATACTTTTTTTCTTTCAAGGAAGTGAACATTTAAGAAACCCAGAGAGACAGAATTTCAATGCCATTTTCGTAGCTGAAGCTTTTAATTCATTTTAAAATCTTAGTCGAGTCAGAACAGAAACCCTGTAGGAGAGCTCTGGCTTTCCTCACAGAAATCAAATGCCAGTTTAGTGCCTAAATCATAAACTCAACCCTTCATTTAGCACTGGGCATAATCAACTTACAGTGTTTTCATCTTTGTTACGTGTGAACTCCAGAGGATGGAGAACATGCAGAGAGCTGTCTCTGGAGTCCATGTGATTCATGAAACACGAAGATCAAAAAGCTGGCAAACAGACAAAGTACCATTAATTGATGCAGCTAAAAACTATCAAAAAGAAGAGATAAAAAAGTGACTGATGCAACCTATCCAAACAAAATCTGTGATATTTTAAGCATAATTTTTGCCCTGAAACAATGGAATGGGTAAAAAAAGAAAGGCTAGAGCCTTTCTGATTGTTGCTTTAACTAAATAAATAAACTGCAGTGATTGCCATCTCCAAACAAGGCACTTGTATCCTGCAGTATTTGTCATGGGCTGGAGAAAGGATCACACAGCCCCTTGAGGAAGGAGCACTAGGATCTACCAGGTTCACCCTGTCCATGCCAACAGCCCTGCTCCACAGCTGGCAAAGGCTGATGGAAAGAAGGTGAGGAAATTTAACCTGAAAGATGGAAGACTGAGATGAGATCTTGGGGTGAAATGTTCTCCTGTGAGGGTGGGGAGGCTCTGGCCCAGGTTGCCCAGAGCAGTGGTGGCTGCCCCATCCCTGGAGGTGCTCAAGGCCAGGTTGGATGGGGCTTGGAGATCCCTGATCTAGTGGGAGGTGTCTCTGCCCATGGTAGGGGGTGGAATGGGATGATCTTTAAGGTTCCTTCCAACCCAGAAATGCTTAAACAACTCTGATAAAGAGCGCTGAGATGTTCAGGCACATGGAGAGCCACTGAGTTTAATCTCTTTTTAAATGACTCTGGTTTATAAACAAGATTCTGTACAGTACATCTTTTTTGTGTGTGTGTTAATGGATAATAAACTGGAATGGATAGTTAGAAGATAATTAGCCAGAGTGCTTTTACAGTTAATTGGCAAGACTTATTTCACTCTGCACAATGCCAGGTGCTGTCTAAAGTGCTCATCTTCTCTGACACTTCAATGAGACGCTGTGCAGAGATCAACAGAACCACAGAATGATATAGAATCATAGATGATCCAGTTCCAACCCCTGCCATGGGCAGGGACACCTTCCAAGCCCCATCCAGCCTGGCCTTGAACACTTCCAGGGATGGGGCAGCCACCACTGCTCTGGGAAACCTGGGCCAGGGCCTCCCCACCCTCACTGCAAAATATTTCTCCCTAAGATCTCATCTCAATCTCCCCTCTTTCTCCTCAAAACCATTCCCTCTCATCCTTTCCCTGCACTCCCTGATCAAGAGCCCCTCCCCAGCTTTCCTGGAGCCCCTTTCAGTACTGGAAGTTGAGGCACAACCAGCTCTACAGCAAAGGATGTGTAGACATAGGAAGGAGTAAACCCACAAATGTATTTATGCCAGGCTAAAACCAGAGGTATAAAAGAGCCTCTTAACTGTCTCTGAAAGATTCAACGTAATCAGTCGGATTTGGTTTGGTCAGTGAGAATTTCAAACAATCTCACCACAAAAACGAACGAGCATCAGCAAAATATGGATTGTAAATTGAAAATGAATAAGAAATTCCACTGCTCGGTGAAGTTTCTGGCTGGGAGTATGGTGCTCATGCTGTCAAATGCTTATGAGTGATTAATTTTCACACTTCAGGAGATTACAGAACGTTTTTTTTTATAACATTCGTCACCACCTCAATCCTTGTGAAACTATTTATAACCATGAAACGGGTACACATCATTTTTATTATGATCTCATATTATACTGCAATGGCTTTTCACTAATCTGGGCAGCTCTACAAAGTATAGAACCCCTCAACTTTTCTTTCTATCAGTTATTTAAACAGTGATTTCCATTTTTTTTCCATTGACTGCTAATTAACATTAATTTACTGCTTTTATACAACTTTCTTAGGCAGAAAGGCATCGAGCAAGTTCTTAGCGGGGCTGAAATTGCATCAATAAGTACAGTTTATGTTTATGCCAACACTGCAAAAAGAGAAGTAGCTATTTTAGGTAACAAATACTCTACTGATAACTTATTTTTTGTGAATGTAATGATGGACCAGCTCATTAAAGACAATGCATCACCTAAAGGCTAAAGTCTAATTGCCTTGTACATAGCAAATATTCAGAATACAAAATCTACAACATTTTCAAAAGAAGTTTTAAAACTTCCAGGTTAAAGGTTTAGATTTAAATCTTTGTGGTTTATTCAACACCTCATCACTGACCATAATAAATCAGGCGCTGCAGAGGGATCTGAAGAACTGTCACAAAGGGGTCTCTACCAAATTTCTCCCATTTACATTGTCCCAAACCATTGCCCAGAGCAGTGGTGGCTGCCCCATCCCTGGAGGTGTCCAAGGCCGGGTTGGATGGGGCTTGGAGTCCCCTCATCCAGTGGGAGGTGTCCCTGCCCATGGCAGGGCTGGGACTGGATAGGCTTGGAGGTCCTTTCCAACCCAACCCATTCCATGATTCTGTGCTTTCCCTCCCTTCCCTAGAACCTTTCTCCAGTTCCTGCCTGCAGTTCCTGCATCTTGCAGCTCTCTTAGCCCAGCACAGAGCACAAAGGCTTCTGGAGCATGTCAGGCAACTTAATTATCTGCCAGTTTTAGCAGATATTTGATACAATCAATCATAATATAAATTGCTTCTACAGGGAGCATGAATGTTCCATTAAAAATACCACAATGTACAAACACCAGCAGTTCCCAATTATTAAGTGCAAACGTAGGAGGCTTCTTAACTGCAATTAGCAGCAGCCATATTAGTTTTTTTCATATTTTCTGTTTATTTTGAAGATATTAGAGCTTAATTTATGTCTAATATGTGAAATCTGTTTTTTGAGTGAAGTTTAGAGAACTAGGAAATCCCAAAGTAAATCATCCAAATTAGTCACAAGGCTTGTAAGAAAATTATATGTCATCAGTATTACAGTTCCAAGAGAAAGAAGTCTTCTGTTCTACATCAATGGCACATTAGTTTTATTAGAGGTGATTGTGTTTATTTGTTCTAACTACCAACAAGTGGGTGAAAGTGGAGTGAAAAAAAAAAACTGGAGAAAGCTCTTTTTCCCAATTTTTTTAAGTCATGATTTAGAGTATAATATTGCTTGATTAAAAGTACAGTTTGACTCAAAATGAACAAAAATCAGGGAGTGCAGGGATAGGATGAGGGGGAATAGTTTTAAGCTGAAAGAGAGGAGATGGAGATGAGATCTTGGGGAGAAATGTTCTCCTGTGAGGGTGGGGAGGCCCTGGCCCAGGTTGCCCAGAGCAGTGGTGGCTGCCCCATCCCTGGAGGTGTTCAAGGCCAGGCTGGATGGGGCCTGGAGCCCCCTGATCCAGTGGGAGGTGTCCCTGCCCATGGCAGGGGGGTGGAACTGGGTGAGCTTTGAGGTCCCTCCCAACCCAAACTAGTCTGTGCCTCCACGACTCACCTGTGTGCATGACTTGACCCACATGTTTGGCTTTGTTTTTACCACGCGACCACAGATGCTGCTTAGCACAATAAACTCTTCATTCTAAAGAAAGGTTAAACTGAATAAAACCCCAAACCCCTGCAAATCTATAAAACAGAGAACATCTATCGTGTACCTATCTTCAGGCAAGATTTTTAATACAAAATCACTTTTTGAATTGCACAAAGAGATGGGATGAAATGAGACAAGGCCATAACGAACACGCAGAGATTTCCTCACCACCACTGTAACGCCGCAGCTTTTGGTTGGTGGGTGATGAGTGGTTGATCATCTATTGCTAAGTCTTCCTGAAAAAACACACTTAACTTCCATCAGAAGTTCTCATCGGGATCAGTTCAGGAGTAATGAACGTTTTATCAGCAAAACTAAACCGAAGCAGCCTGTGCTGACCTGAAAAATCCAGGTGCATGGCACTAATCCTGCCAAGGCATCCGGTTGGATGTTGTGGGTGAGGACAACCACGTGCTTTAATTTTTATGGGAATAAGACCCAAGACTGTGTGATGCATCTCACCTCTAATTAAAACAGATCGAAAACACCTCTACACCCTTCAGTGACAGCAATGACTGAGGCTGTCACTGCCTCCAATTTGGCTCACGTTCCCAAAACCTTGCAATAATTTTAGAGCTGGGTACTTAATGGGAATTATTTCTCCCACAAGAGCAATGTGTTCGTGACTCTCTGAGCTTCTGATTTGCATTTAGACTGCGAGGAAAGAAATTTTGTTCGCAACAGTCATCTCCCAGTTCTTCACCATTGGAATATTTCTCCCCTAATTAATGTCACTTAATGTAAAATATTATTCTGCATTCCGCAAAGTGGCTGTAAATTATTTACTTGTAAAACATGTTGACTTTTCATGAGTTGTTTGTACAGTAAGCACTGCACCATCTAAACTGTGGGGGGAGAGAGAAATCAATCATCTGTAATAATACCCAATAGGAGGTTTACCACATGTTATATCAATTTTTATGTCTGACACAAAGAGCTGCAGCCATTACTTTGGATTTTTATTTTCTGAAGGGAATTAGAAATTCACTGTTACCTTCTGCTTCTCTCATGCTGCCGTGGAAATAACACAATTTAAAGGTGTTTGGAGCCTTTTTTATCCACTAATTAAGGCGACACATTAATAAAACACCATTTTAGAATATTCATTAAGCACACATTCTATATGAAGAGCTAATTTGTATGTAGCTTAATGAACCCAGCATAAAACAACGATATAACATCAAGTTAATGAAAGGCTTTTAAAAAACCACATTTAAACTTACGGCTCATTCCACATCCTCCACATTCTCTGTTACTTTTTGCATGCATTAAAGTTTTAGATATTGATTGCTTTCAGTGAACTAATTACTCTTCTTATTAGTTTTGTTATTGAAAGGTATCTATATTTGCTCACAAACAGACACCCTTCATTGGTAGACCTATGAATAAAAAGCACAGGTTTATTGGCTTGCCAAGTGCTTCAGGTGGGTTTCCTTTAGGTATTTATGCTCTTCAGATTCTTCTGCACCTACAGTGAAAATATCCATGTGGGATAAGGGTAAACCCATCACAATAATGCTATGGATGTAAGGATTTCCCACAGCAGCAAGATGCAGGTACGCTGACTGACGCATGATCTGTGTTGAGTGATGGATCTGAGGCTGTTCCTCTGACAGATATTAAAGCTGTCACTTGCCTTGGGCAGCTCTGGCCATCTGAATACCTAAAAGTTCCTCTGAAGCTCTACCACCAAGACCACGTTTGAAGGGTGCACTCCTCGGACACAAGGAGGCTTTCTGGCATTCAGATGAGCTTCATCTCTCCTGAAGTCAGGGATCTCAAGGAACGGATCAGAGACTCAGAATGGACAAGGAGGAGTTAAAGCAAGCTGGCACGAGCCCCTCTACACCAAGTCAAGCCATCTTCTGAAACACCAGCACCGTGTACATGCATAGAAAATCCTGCCAGTGCACTGTTTGTGAGAGGGAAAAGAACAGGAAAATCAGAATAAGAAAAAACAGTAGAAATAATAAATTTGAATGGCAAAATTGGATTCATTCCTCCTCCCAATTCAAGCTTGCCAAGGGATGAAAGGCTTTTAGACTGCCCTTGCAACACCATTGTCCTCTGCCAAGTCAGACTGATTGTCCAAGCCACAAAAAGGGGGAAGAGTAAAGTAAGTCCATTAAATCTCTTCCACTTTTAGGCAGAAAGTCTCTTCTGAAGGTTGATTCCATTTGCAATGTCACGCCTTAGATGTTCCAGATGCGCATCGATAAATGCAATTGAGAACCAAGGTTGAAAGCGATGGTGCATATGTCTGTAGTTAAGATCTAAACTTCCACAGCAATATTTCACCTTAATTCCAAACCTGAACCAGAATTCGTGGTGATCAGTGCATACAAAGCACCCTGTCTATAAAGCACTGAGCACCTTCTGCCTATGACCAAAAGACCCCACTCTCCATCCCCCAACGTTCTGCTGTTCAACAAAGGTCCCATCTCAGCGAGTTGTCAAGAGCAACAAACAAACCATGACCCGTTCCACACTGGTATTTTTGCAGCAAAGGAACACGTAAGCGATGAATTTTGATGTGCATTAAGCTGATGACACTTTATCATCCCGAGAAGCTGTTAGATATTTATCAGTCAACTCAACGGCTCGCTGTCAAAATGTTTGTTACGAAACTTAAACACCAAATAGATGTACGAAACCACAACTCCAGATGAATCACCAATACCTTCTGTGTTTTTATCAATATTTCTGCTTTGGTGAAATGTAAAAGCAACAAAAAGAGATGTTGAAACTGTAACTGAAGCAGCAGGAATCATAGAATCGTTAAGGCTAGAAAAGACTTCCAAGATCAGCAAGTCCAAACATACAGAACTCAACAGAAGCTTTCCATTTACTTGGAATATTTTAGAAGGGTCCTCAATTTTGTCCTACAGGTAAAAGCATTTTCTGTGTGAGAATTGGCATAAATTTAAATTCCATCAATGCTTAAAGCATCATTTAATCCTAATTCTGGTGACATTTTCACCTGTTCCCGCAAGGTTTTTGAGGACTTAAGTGACTGCAGTACAACCAGCACAGAACCAAGAAGGTGTCTGATAAACAGTAGTTCGACTGTTCTCAAAAATTGTCCCTATAAATACACAACCTATCCAGAATGACACTGGGTAGTTATTTTCCTCCTATTACACTGTGCGTTCTTACACTAATTCTCATAATATGATAAATGTTTTAAAAATCAATTTCAGTTACAGAAAGTTCCATTTCCCCACTACTTACAAAAAAAAACATTACAGATACTTAAGTTTCCTATTACAGCCAATTTAATTTATTACAAAAAGAGCAATGTCATACAATTTTGATCTATTATATGTACCAAGTGATAATGGAATGCTAGAGAATATTATGACCATGAAACATGAAGAAGGGGAAAAAGTGATTTCCACTTATACTGGAAAGTAAATATTTAAGATAATAAACTGGACAGCATAACTAGGATTAGAATTAGAAAGGGAAGAGAAGAAGTAGAAGGATTCCGTTTGTAACAGCCTCTTGGTTATTTATGCACGTGCTGTAACTGCAACTCATAAAAGGAAGAAAAATAATCTTGTGATAAAAGTTGCTTATTGGAACTAAATCTGAATTCAGATTCTGACTGCTCCTGTATGAGATTGTGTAAGTTCTTTCAACTGCCTGTGCTAAAACTCCCCAGCCATAAAATGGGAACAATATTTCTTTCTTTGCCCAGCCTTCACTTCTCCCGCGTATTTAAACCCGACACCCTGTACAAAGACACTGCTGCTCTCCACAAAGACAAAGTAACGACATCCCAATCTTGGGAGGAGGATTTATCATCCTTTAGTTGCATTTCCTATAATGCTCATAGGTTTCTTTTAGCAATTAACATATTTTACCTTAGTTCATAGGATCCTAGAATGTCCTGAGTTGGGAGGGACTCACAAGGATCATCCAGTCCAACTCCTGCCCCTGCTCGGGACAACCCCAACATTCACCCCATGGGGCTGAGGGTGTTGGCCAAATGCTTCTGGAATATTGTCAGGCTGGGACTGCTTCCCTGGGGAGCTGTTCCAGTGCTCCACCACCCTCTGGGGGAAGAACCTTTTCCTCATATCCAACCTCACCCTCCCCTGACATCTTCCTGCCATTTCCTCAGGTCCCCAAATTTACTGCCCATCTCTATTCAGAGCTTTCTAAAACAATTCTCAGTTCCAGTAGACATTTCCAGACTGGTGGCTGGTGGAGACTGCACCGTGGCAAATTCCACATCCTTCCTTCCAGTAGGACAAGGCTTAAACATACAGAAAAGGTCAGGTTAGCTAAATAGTCAAACACAGTGCAGAATCTCTGTAGGTTTTCTTGTCCACTGATTTTCTATGCAAAAATTTCCATGTCCTACATTTTATTTTGCTTTCAGTTATCCAGCTATTTTACTGATTTGCTCGTTAGTGGGTATCTTGATTGGGCTTAGCAAAAAGGATGTGTTCATTTACGTTATCCAATACTGGGCAACTGACAAGTTACAACAAAAAAAAAATGTTATTTTAATCAAACCACAAAACCAGATAGGACCCAACAACTTCAACAATGAAGGGAGGCTGAAAACCATTCTACAATTTACCAAGCATCAGCAAGCAGGCTCAGGACTGCACTCCAGCAGCCGTTTTTATCCCTACATTAAAAAATTCAATGCTTTATTGCTGATGATCCAAAAATGGCAATTTGCTTTTCTTTTCTTTAAAAATTACATACTGAAAATGAAATGGGGCAAGAAGTCAAAGCAATAACTAAATGAGTGTTACAGCATAACTAAGGAAACATCCTGTAAGTCTGTTCTCTCTGATGAGTTTTCACTTAAATACAAAGCCCTGCTTATCACGGTTAATGCTTCAGCGTCCTGCTCAGCACTGGGCTGAAATATAATAAAATATTTATCCTTATCTTTAGATTTTTATCTAAAGTTAATTCTGTTACAGTCTAGTCTTTAAAAATAAAATCAGTTCTTAACTTTAGGCATTAAGGTACTTTTAACTTTAGGCATTAAAGTACTTCTCCTGTAATAAAATGGGACAATTCACCTTCTTTCATTTAAGGAAATTGTATGATTGGAATATTTGAGTTATGCAATTTTTTTAACACTATTCCTATTCAGGCTTACATCAAAAATGGTGTGGCCAGCAGGAGCAGGGAGGGAATTGTGCCCCTATATTTGATGCTCGTGAGGCCACACCTCGAATCCTGGGGTTAGTTTTGGGCCCCTCACTACAAAAAGGACATTGAGGGGCTGGAGAGCATCCAGAGAAGGGAATGGAGTTGGGGAAGGGGCTGGAGAGCAAGGGTTCTGGAAGCAGCTGAGGGACCGGGGCTGTTCAGCCTGGAGAAGAGGAGGCTGAGGGGAGACCTCATCATTCTCTGCAGCTCCTGGAAAGGAGGTTGTGGTGAGGTGGGTGCTGGGCTCTTCTCCCAAGTAGCAAGTGATGGCATGAGAGGAAATGGCCTCAAGCTGCACCAGGGGAGGTTTAGATTGGATATTGGAAAAAAATTCTTTACTGAAGGAGTGGTGAAGCCTTGGCCCAGGTTGCCCAGGGCAGTGGTGGAGTCTCCATCTCTGAAGGGGTTCAAAAAAGGTGTAGATGCAGCACTGGGGGACAGGGTTAAGCAGGGAAAGTGGGGTTGAACTGATGGTTTGACTGGATGAGATCAGAGGTCTTTTCCAACCTTAATAATTCCTTGATTCTGTGGTTCTGGATTGGTACTTGGAGAGATTGGCCATTTCAGTTCATGGCTGCCTTGCACCAGAAGCTGTACAAATACAAAACAGATCACAAAGAGAAATGGAAAAGCCAAGTATTTAGTTGTGTGGGGTTTTTTTCAGGGTCATGCAGTTCAAACCTGATGTCAGTGAGAATTTCAAGCCCTATATCTACATCTCAGCCATAAACCCCTCCTCCCTATATGTGGCTAAGGGTGACCACATTGCAGTTGCTTCAGTTCATACAGCAATGAAGGGGCAATGTGATTTCAGAGGATCTGAGTACAGTCCCTCTCCCTTCTACAACCCTAAAGAGACTCAAGCCAAAGATAATCCACTAAACATGGCATCTACAGGTGGACAACAGAGCAGCTTCTGCTTTGAACAACCTAGACTGTGACATCAGCAGAAACCGATTGTCTTTAAACATCGTACAGGTTTGTATTTAAATATTCCAAGTTAAACACCCATTGCCCGAGGGGTGCAATCATTTCCTGAATGGAAAGTGCGTAGCAATGAATCTGAATCACGACTTGATGCAGGTTGTGGTTTGGCAAGTGCCGCAATATTGATGTTGGTTTCCTCCTCTGATCCCACCTATTAATTCAGATAAGCTGATGTTAGCATCTTCTTGGCAAGCAATCCCTAGACAATCAATACATCAAAAAAATGAATACTTTATTTATGCAGTACAACTTAGCATAGGAGATTCATTTTACTTCTCCACCTGACATTTAAGTTAACATAAGTCCATAATAACACTGATGCCATTATCTGAAATGCTATCTCGCCCTTTTTTCTGTATCATTGAGAATAACTTAGTCAATACGTTTGCTTACAGATGGCAATTTTCCAGAGGAGGCAGAGAAATTAACCTAAAGCCAAATGTCACTCTGTAATTGTTTACATATTGTAAAATATCCATTTATTTTGTTTGCTCTTTGTGGTCCAGCTAATTTTATCATTGCTGTTTATATGGCCAGGGCGAAGGTAAAAATTAAGGACCTGACCAGCTGCAAAGTTTCTCTTCCAAGAGTTCTTAAAATACCCTGAGAGTGTTTTGATTTTTTTATTATTTAGACTCATACAATGTTTTGGGTTGGAGGGGACCTCAAACTCCACCCAGTTCCAATCCCCTGCCATGGGCAGGGACACCTCCCACTGGATCAGGGCGCTCCAAGCCCCATCCAACCTGGCCTTGAACATCTCCGGGGATGGGGCAGCCACCACTGCTCTGGGCAGCCTGGGCCAGGGCCTCCCCACCCTCATTGTGAAGAATTTCTTCCTTATATCTAATCTAAATCTTCTCCTTTTGAACTTAAAGCCATTCCCCCCATCCTATCACTCCAGGTCCTTCTAAAAAGTCCCTCCCCAGCTTTTGTGTAGGATTTAAGAAAGATTCTCTTTTTAAAGGCAGCCAATAAAATCGAGATATGGTCTAAGTAGGCTCAGCAAAGGTTTGAGTGACAATGCTGAGGAGATGGCCCTTCCCACAAGGTCCCAGATTGCCTTTAAGAAAGCAAGTTCTATTTTTCTCCCAGGCAACCAGAATGACCCTCTGCCCACTCATTAATTCCAGAGGCTGTGGAACACCAGACGTGATATTTTGCTCTTGGTTAGACACCTTGTAGTATGAATGGCCCAAAGCCTGCCAAGCTCTCCTCGTGGGCTTAATCCAAATCCCTTGTACAATCCAAGAGAGATGTAACTTTATATGTTGAATATGTCTAGCAAAAGTGTAGCTGAAGGGCCTAACCATAAAAACCATGATCTATCTCCAGACATCCCGTGAACAGAAGACACAGATTTATTTCTTCTTCTTAAACAAGCATCTTGGGACACTGCTTGTCTAGAAGACCTCACGGGAAGCATCCTGAACTATTCATATGCTCTATCAGTGCCTCTTTAAAGAATCTTCTCTCCAGATTTTTATTTACTTATTGATTTTTACATGAACACAACAATCATCTCCTAAATTCTGGCTTTCCAAATCAGTGAATTTTCTCCAGCCAACACAAATAAACACAACCAAGCAGCTTCTCGTGTAGAAGACACCCAGCTTCTGCTCTGCAGAAGCCTCAGTAGTATTTTTAAAACACCAATATGGAAGTCAATATCACATCAAAATAAGGCGCTAAAGTGCAAACTTTCCAGTAGCAACTCGAGGCCCTTAAAACTTATTTTTCACAGTCACTTCAGGGATAAAACTTCAGACATTCAGACATCTGGAGAGGAACGTTGCCAGAGTAAAACTTCACAAAATTTTGCTTAGTAGCTGCAACCAGCAGCTCCATTTCTGGCTTCCAACAGAGATTATATCAGCCATTGATTTTAACTCACACAAGAAAGTACCTGTTGAGATGCCTGCAACAAAAGCAACTGATTGTACCTTTCAAAAAAACACCACTTGAAAGGGAAAGAGAGAAGAGCTTGACTTCTCAGAGGCAGAAGTTATACCTATCATGCTATTAACTTAAAAGATGGAAAAATCATCTTATTGCAGTGTTGCCAACTTTATTCTTTCTGAATTGCTTTGAAATACATCTTTCCAGTGGAATGAAATAGGTGTTTTTGTGTATAGTAATTTCTAGAGTGCAGGGGGGGGTGTTCCTCTTTTCTTTGCCTCTTTTTTTTCTTCCAGTTGAACTCGTTTCTGGCAATTTACTGCTGTCTCAAGATTGCTGAATGCAGAGCACAGCATAACATTTGCTGAGCAACTGCAATTCCTAAGAATTAAGTGCTAAAGTTTTCTAAATTGTGCAGGCTTTTATCAGTCACTGGTACCCTGAATATGTTGAACTGAAATGGCTGCAGCCAGAACCAGGACACAGCAGCCTTCAGGGAATGCCCTTGGGATGAACTCCTGCCCAAGAGCCGTTTGAGCAAATGTTGTCATTTCGTATAATCCCGTGAATGACTGGAAGGAGCTATGGAAGGGGCTGGGAAGATGTTATTTTTGAATCATAGAATGCTTTGGGTTGGAAGGGACCTCAAAGCCCATCCAGTTCCACCCCTTGCCATGGGCAGGGACATCTCCCACTGGATCAGGGGGCTCCAAGTCCCATCCAACCTGGCCTTGAACACCTCCAGGGATGGGGCAGCCACCACTGCTCTGGGCAACCTGGGCCAGGGCCTCCCCACCCTCACAGCAAAACATTTCTTCCTTAGATCTCATCTCAATCTCCCCTCTTTCAGCTGAAAACCCTTCCCCCTCATCCTATCCCTGCACTCCCTGGGGATTTTTATAAGGGCCTGGAGGGAAAATGGCTTTAAATTGGAAGGGGGAAGATTTAGAATAGAAATTCTTCATGATGAGGGTGGGGAGGCTCTGGCCCAGGTTGCCCAGAGCAGTGGTGGCTGCCCCATCCCTGGAGGTGTTCAAGGCCAGGTTGGATGGGGCTTGGAGCCCCCTGATCCAGTGGGAGGTGTCCCTGCCCATGGCAGAGGAGTGGCACATAAAGATCTTTAAAAGTCCCTTCCAACCCAAACCACTCTGTGATTTCGTGTATATAGATAAATGTGCAGACATTATTTCTTTAATTATTTATTAAACTAAAGGTAGCAAACACAGCCACACAGAGTTTCATGATCAGTTGCCTTGCAACACGATGGGCTGTGTTCTCCATATGGATTTTTATTTAAAATACAAAAGCACAGATTGACATTAAAAGATTCTCAAACACCGAGTAGTGGTTGAAAAGTAATTTTGCCTAAAGCCTGTATCTTATTGATATTTTAAAATGTCATTCAGATCTTGCAAAACACATATGGAAAATAAGTGAAAACAGGTTTTCTTTTCAGAAGAAAGATAAATTAAATAAAACAAAGAAAAGGTTTTGATGATCTTCTCAGTTATTTTTTCATACGTAACAGTATTTTAAAACTCCGACTGGCACATACAGTAAATGGGCTTTTTTAATTTTTGGCTTTCCTTAGTAATACATTAAATTCCTGATTTATCCAAGTGGTCACTCTGCAGGGACTAAAATTCTTCCAGTTTTGGAAGCAGGGCTATGAGGGATCTGTTTGTGTTTACAAGGAGATGGGGATTTTCACATCCAGAGGAAAAGAGGCAAAGCCACATAACTACAATCCCACACACTACTGAGCTGCCTACATACAAGACTGAGGCAATGGCAGGAAGATGCCAGGGAAGGGTGAGGCTGGATATGAGGAAAAGGTTCTTCCCCAGAAGGTGGTGGAGCACTGGAACAGCTCCCCAGGGAAGCAGTCACAGCCTGACAATATTCCAGAAGCATTTACCCAACACCCTCAGCCCCACGGTGTGAATGTTAGGAGTGTCCTGAGCAGGGGCAGGAGTTGGACTCAATGGTCCTTGTGGGTCCTTCCAACTCAGGACATCCTGTCATCTCCTCTGAGGGTTCCTCATCATTCACTACCCACTGTTCATCAGCGACAGGACAGAGGTGAGGATGGCCCACCAGGCATTTCTTAGGTCCTTCCTACAAGAAGAGACCAAAATTTCAATCTGCTGCTGCTATTTCTGCCCCAATCCTTTGTCTAAAGCCCCCTTCCACAACATCACCTTCCTTTCACCTCCTTCACGTGCCGATATGACGTTTGTGGAAACTGAGGCAACAATGTCTATTGAACTGATTGTAAACTCACTGCTGGCAGAATGGTGGAGAGCAACTACTGTTCTGAAATAGTGATTCCTAAATAGATTCCTTTTTTCATAAAACCCTGTGTGGACACCAAACTTGCTCAAAAGATTCTTTATTTACTAATACTTAAACTAAGAAAACTCTATTTAATGCTTTGGTTGTTCGGAAATCAAAGGAGGAATATGCCAGACCAAGGAAATTTTTGGCTTCTTTTTGATGTTTAACTATCAGATCCTGAGATTTTGCTATTTCCCTTTTGCAAAGCTCCTTTTCTTCAGCTGCCTTCCAAAAGGTGCAAGTTGCCATGGCAATCCCCATCTCCATGGCAATGCACCACACAGCGAGACATCGTGGTGTCAGCACACAGACCACGGAGCCCACACCCGGTGGGATTACTGGGAAACAGGCTTGGAGAGTCTGTGTTTGCAAACACATCACAGTATTAATTGGGCTCAGTCTTGAAGGCAGGAGAGGAAGAAGGTGCAGGCAAAACAGCAAGCAAATAAAAAACAGAACAAGGAAAGAAACCCAACTGTTCGAGTCTGAGACCTGTTCTACAAAAAAGCTTGTAGTTCTTCAGCCTGTTTAAAGTACAGTTGCACATTGAATAGTTGACTCTTAATTAACCTTCTCCGTGTTCCCTGTGGGGCCTTTTTAGTAAGCTACTGAGAACCTCCTCACCATCAATTACTTGCAAACCTTCTCTCTTCTGGTACCAATCTCTTATGTGCAATATACCACGGGTTTGGCTTTTATTCCCCAGAAGAACACTGACTGCCAGTGACACAATTTGTTTTCCTCCTTGGACTCTCTTTCCATCCTCTAGCTTTTCTCCTCTTCCCCAGCACAGGCTGGGGAATATCCTTCCCTCTTAACTTTACATCCACAGTAATTTCACCCGACCTCCTGATCACCTTCCTCACTCCTTGGCCCACTCTTCCTCTTGATCCAGTAAACCCACTTCCCTCCCCTTCTCTCAATAAATCACAGAATCAAGGAATGGTTTGGGTTGGAAGGAACCTCAAAGTCCATCCAGTTCCAGCCCCTGCCATGGGCAGGGAAACTTCCCACTGGATCAGGGAGCTCAAAGCCCCATCCAACCTGACCTTGAACACCTCCAGGGATGGGGCAGCCACCACTGCTCTGGGAAACCTGGGCCAGGGCCTCCCCACCCTCACAGCAAAACATTTCTCCCTAAGATCTCAGCCCAATCTCACCTCTTTCTGCTTAAAACCTCACCCTATCCCTGCACTCCTGATCAAGAGACCCTCCCCAGCTTTCCTGCAGCCCCTTTCAGTCCTGGGAGGCTGCTCTAAGGTCTCCCCTGAGCCTTCTCTTCTCCAGGCTGAACAATCCCAACTCTCTCAGCCTGTCCTTCTACAGGTTCTTCAGCTCTTGGATCATCTCCGTGGCCTCCTCTGGACTCTCTCCAACAGCTCCAGGTCCTTCCTCTGCTGAGGACTCCAGAACTGGACATAGTTAAGAAATAAGATTGTTTCTCGAGCTAATGCCTCCTATCCATTTCTTTTTTAAATTCCTACAGATTTGCTGAATTCATAGAGATTATTTAATTGTTTCTGCCCTCCCACATCATCTCTCTCCATGGAGAGGAACAGCTCCCCGTGTCCTCTTCCTGGTACACCCTGTCCCTGGGGAATGTCATTCAGAAGTACAGAACCAGCTCTGCCTACAGCGCATGGATCTGCCTGTACTTCTCCCTTTTTCCCTTAATGAAAGTTCCAGAGGCTCTAAAGATTAAATCGCTTTGGGGATGGGATTTTCAAAACTGTTCACTTGCTTGGAAATAGATTAGCAGATATTTCCCTGCCCATCACCCGTTCCTGTGTATAAATTACTGACACTCATTTTAAATAAATGGCTGGTAAGCACTTCATATGCAACGTAAAACCACCTGTGGTGTTATTTATAATTTATTAATCACCAAGCCCTAGAAATATGGTAGAAATATGGACCAATAATTTTTACAAGGAGTGTCTTGTATATCTTTTGTCAATTCTAACTCTCCAGACTGCATGGAAAAAGAAAAAAAACATAAGGATACCCTATATTTCGTCCACAAATCTGTGTAAATCTAATCTCTTTCCAGTGCTATTTCTCTTTCTAAGCAAAAGTGACATTTATTTGCCTAAATATCCTTTCAGTTACCCAGGTACCTGGCCAATATTTGATCACAAATATAAATAAAAGTATATGTAAGATACTGCTGGAAAGCACCAATAAATTTGCCACTGACTTACAACTAAATCCATGGCCCAGAAAATTGTTTTTTTCCTTATGTGTGGAAAATCTGTTGGAATGAAGTGAGCAGGAACCAAAGGGATTAACAAAAGTTATAAAATAGAGAAAGTGAAAGAAGATTAAACCTTGGAAGGAAATATTTACTTATTTACTGATATCCTTACACTAGAAGATAGCAGACCTTTCTTAAATGTATTAAGGAATATCATATTCATGTCCACTGTTATAATTCCACTGCTTTGAATCAGGACAAGATTTCACCACAGAACACAGCACATGATTAATTCTGCATGCACTGAAAACCAATTGCCAAACTTAACCCTTGTGGGCTTTCTTTTCTGTATCGTAGAGCTTGCAAAATCTGCCTGAGAGGTAATAATAGAAGAGTATAAAATAGAACAAACCTAGATGTGAAATGGTATTCAGCTCCATGTACAGACAGAAAAGGTCCTTGCAGACTCTCCTGTAGCTAATTAGCCTGGTAGCCCCCAGGACTGATCACCCTTGAAGATCAGCCTCAGGTGCACCTCCAGACTCAGCCAAGGTGGCAGCTGCTGCTAAGAAATGCATAACAGCCCCAAGGGCTGAGCAGGGAAAGGAGGGGACCTGGTTCTCCTGCCTCTGGGAAAAGAGAGGAGGGTGAGTTTGGATTATGGGAGAGAAATCATCATCTCATTACACCAACAGTTCCCCTGGTCGTACAGATTCCCAGCTGCTCTGTGACGCAGAGAGGCAAAACAGCCAAGAGATTGCCAGGAAATCGTCCCTTCATGTTGACACACAATCTCAATATTTGCAGAAATGTCATTAAAGGCAGGGACAGTGTCATTTAGCTTTCCAAGGAGGGAGAGAGAGTACACAAATACCTCTCATTGCTTTCCACTGCACTACTCAGCCATCCTTCTAAGCTCCTCTACTGAATGATTCCCCGTGCTCGGAGCAAACACCATCAGAGCTAACGAGCATTTGCCTAGAGAGGGGTTCAAATGCCCAGGCCATTGAATTATTGGAAACCGTGTTACCACTGCCACAAGGGGCCCAATTAGAGCCAATTGTAATGGCAGCTTTTATAACCTGGACAACCATCCACCGGGAAATGAACTGGGACAAAGCCCCTAACGGTCAACTGAAAGTAATCAGGTCCATGAACTTCATTAAAGTCAATTTCTTGAATTCAGACTTAGTTACACTGACGAGCTGCTGTGGCAGAAAGAATTTAAACCTCGCTTGGCTGTTTCACAAACAGAACAAGGGCAAACATATATCTAATCATGTAGGGACACCTGCATGCCCAGAATAACCAACCGGCTTCTAGGAGTTCGAATTAAACAGCACTGAGCCAGGTTCTGGCCCTATAATATTGCCCAAGCTTCAGCAGCTGGTGGTGCCACCAGCTCGTACATCAGATTTTCCTCCTACTTGTTTTCATTACTAATCTAAAGACAATTTTTATTACTATTATGTGAATAATTGACCCAGAAGAGGAGAAAAATAACTGCACAAGGACAATTTCCCTTTTGGCAACTAAAAAACTAAGAAATCATAGAATGGTTTGGGTTGGAAGGGACCTCAAAACCCATCCAGTTTCACCCCCCTGTCATGGGCAGGGACACCTCCCAGTGGATCAGGGGGCTCCAAGTCCCATCCAACCTGGCCTTAAACACCTCCAGGGATGGGGCAGCCACCACTGCTCTGGGCAGCCTGGGCCAGGGCCTCCCCACCCTCATCGTGAAGAATTTCTTCCTAATGTCCAATATAAATCTCCCCCTTCCAATTCAAAACCATTGCCCCTCATCCTGTCACTCCAGGCCCTTGGAAAAAGCTTCTCCCCAGCTTTCCTGGAGCCTCTTTCAGTACTTGGAGGCTGTTCTGAGGTCTCCCCCAAAGCCTTCTCCTCTCCAGGCTGAACAACCCCAACTCTCTCAGCCAGTCCTCAAACAGGAGGTTCTCCAGCCCTTGGATCATCTCCGTGGCCTCCTCTGGACTCTCTCCAACAGATCCAGGTCCTTCCTGTCCTGAGGACTCCAAAACTGGACACAGGGATCCAGGTGAGGTCTCACCAGAGTGGAGCAGAGGGGCAGAACCCCCTCCTTTGCCCTGCTGGTCCCACTGCTCTGTATGCAGCCCAGGTTGGCTCTGTTACATTTATGATCCTTCCAGGTGAAGCTGAAACAAGAATTCTATTGCAGAGCAACCCTTGCATGGCATTAGAACCCACTGCAGCCTCTGCTTTTCTCCTCAGAAGCTATTTTATCTACAGAGCAGCACATCAGTATCTGCATTTCAGTCCCTGGCTCCAGGGTGCATTTATTGTTTCAACATCAATCAACTTTCTGCTCAAAACGTTAAAACAGCTCCTGCCTCCTTATTTCAGTTTTCTCAACTGCACTTTCCCCCCTGCTGCTCCTGCAAGATCTTCCCCGTGCATCCCTCTGCTGTGGGAGCTGATTGTTGCTTTCTCCAGGAGAGAACTGATTAATCACAGCCAGTGCTGCATTCCCCTCCTCTAAAGAGCTACCATAGACCTGTATCAACCTTAACCATGAGGGCTGAGGAACCTTTCACCTGAAGGCAAGTTATTACAAAACCACCTATTGCTGCTTGCTTTGGTCACTGATCAACTGAGAAGTCCAACGAGTAACTACTGACAGAGCGAGAGGAAACGGCCTCAGGTTGCACAGGGGAGGTTCACATTGGATATTAGGAATAATTTCTTTACTGACATAGTGGTGAAGCCTTGGTCCAGGCTGTCCAGGGCAGTGGTGGAGTCTCCATCCCTGGAGGGGCTCAAAGAACATCCAACTGTGGCACTTTGGGACACGGTTTAGCAGGCACGGTGAGGTTGGGCTGATGGTTGGACTGGATTAGCTTAGAGGTCTTTTCCAACCTTAAAGGTTCCATGATTCCATGCTTATCCAATGCACAAATCACTGCTTTCACCCAACTTTCATCTGCTACAACACAACAAAATCAATACATCCCTCCCTTTGGGTTACTGTCTCCATTTCATTTCTTTTTGGGGTCCCTCTGTTTTGATTCCTTCCCTTTCAGTTCTTCACCATTCTCAGTATTTCACACAATGCTCAAACAAGGCCATAGAGTTTACAGTTTTTCTTCCTTTCCAGGGGACATTGATTCGTTGGAAAGCTTTCAGCACGAGTTGTAGCTGTGCCAAAAGGATGGAAAATTATAAAACCTGGGAGATTAAATCTATCTTTCATATTGAAGCGAGTCAGTCCTATGATACTTTTTTGAAGGCCTGTGCCTTAAAATGTGAATTTAGAGCTCAAAAATCTATAGCTGAAAGATCCCAATAATAAAACACCATAAGCAAATGGGTAAAATTGAAATGGTGCTATTAAACTTTATTATGCCCCAGGTGTTTTGTGACTCAAATGCATTTTGACCAAGTGTCACATATTTACAGGACATGTCAAATCCTTATTATAATTTGTCAGTCAGCTTCTGCCAGGTGCCACTTAGACACTTCTCTGCATAACATTTTTATTGCCAGTTGTTTGGCTTCATTTCCATAAGCCATTCCATTCGCATAATCTACCACGTATTTCAGAGTAACACAAATACAAATTATAAAGGATTTTTTTTCCTTTCTCCTACATCTACCTGACAAATACTTGAGCTTCAGAAATCTCTCCACAGTTCAAATTACTACGTCTTAAGATGGTATTAGCAAGAAAAAGCACATCTGAAAAAGCCACTGTACAAAAAGGATCTACAGCTACTGGAGAGTGTCCGTGAAGCTGGTGAAGGGTTTAGAGGGGAAGCTGTCACTTGGTCTGTTCAGCCTGGAGAAGAGGATGCTGAAGAGAGACCTCATCATGGTCTGAAGCTTCCCCACAAGGGGAGGAGGAGGAGCAGGTGCTGAGCTCTTCTCTCTGGACCCAAGGGAATGGCACAAAGATGCCAGGGGAGGGTTGGGTTGGATATTGGGAAGAGGTTCTTCCCCCAGCGGGTGGTGGAGCACTGGAACAGCTCCCCAGGGAAGCAGTCACAGCCTGACAATATTCCAGAAGCATTTGGCCAGCACCCTCAGTCACATGGTGTGAATGTTGGGGTTGTCATGCGCTGGACTCGAGGGACCTTGTGGGTCCCTCCGAACTCAGGACATTCCATGATTCTATGATCTCACTTTGATCCTGTAAACGTCAAGCACCCACATCACCCTACGGCTCTTGCAAATAAGTAAAAGGAAATTTAGAAAAAATTGTAGCTATGACTTACTATTAGATGGGCACTATTCTCTCATTCCATCAGCCCAACTGACACAGGTTCCCTGTTGTGCATTGAGCAGGTTCTGAGGGGTTGGGAGTTTTTTTAATACTCAATTTTTTTTAAACTCAATTTTTACTTGAGTTAATTAAAGTGGAATTTGGCATTTAAAAAGTAGAACCTACATTTTATAAAATAATATATATGCACTATTAAAAACTAACTTGTTCAAGGTACAGTTGGCATCAAAGAGTCAATTAATTTGTTCATGAAGTGGTTGGTTCTGTAAAGTCAGTGACAGAATTCAGGCTACAAATCAGATATTTGTAACACACCTGCATTATTTGGTTCTATTTATTTATTTATTTATTTTTCACACAGTTCTGTGGTTTCAAAGTCAATTCTGAATTATTTCACGGCCTGGGAAATACAAATACAGCAAGGAATGACTGATGTGCAGTCCCAAGGTTTAAAAGATGCAATAAAGACGTGGAATAACAACCTCGATGAAGTATCAGGCTCTGAAATCGTATCAAAGCAAGTTTCAGAGCAAGTTGCTGAACTATTTGATGCACACAGGAGCCTCCACAGATTTTATAGCACCACGAAGGTGAACTGAGCCTAAAGTCTAAAAATGTTCTCAGACAGAGCCCCACCTGAATCTATTTTCGTTTCTTGTTTTCCAATCCTGTCCATAATTAACAAGGCTGAGGAGGTCAGCGCTTAGACCCTAAGGGGAAGAACTCCAGCACCACACAGGTTTTTCTGGCTGATCCCACAAGGAAACCTCACTTCAAGTACCTGTTAAAACCCCAAGAAGCTGCCACAGCCCCGTGCAGCCAGGGAACTGGCAGCTGCTGATTGCCTCCCTGTTCAGTTTGCTGAGAGCAGCATCTGCTCGATGAAAGAGTGCTTGTTCTGATAATTAAATTATAAGGGGGAGGTGACAGACACTTGTGAAATTTACATTTTTATATCAAAGATGACATTTGATAGCGACAATCCAAACGCCTTGAAATCTGTCTTTTCAGCACTAATGACTCTTAGAGTAAAAAACACCTTGTGCTGTGACCCTTGCCAGGCTCTTTGTAAAGCTGAGGGGACGTTTATTGCTATATATATGCACATTCTATTGAAGTTATTGCCTAAAATAACCACATTCCTTCAGCTACCTTGGTGGATTTATCCGAGTTTTCTGCTTTTATACCTTTGTGGTGGAGAGACTGCTTGCAGGACAATTTAGTGTGCTCTATAACTCCCCATGAAAAGAGATCTTGCAATATCTGCAGATACACAGCAAGGAGATTATTAATAATACTCCTGTAGCTAAAGGCTACAGACAAAATTAGAGACCCAAATACTGAGCATTTTGCACACACGTAAGGATACTAAATAACTATTTCTGGATATTATGCTTTTTGCTAAATTAGTTATCTGCATCATTGAGCAAGGATATGACTATGAAAATAATAATAACACAAAAGCTACACAGACATGAAAAGGTCCTTGTTTAAGTGCAAGCACATATTTCTTTGGGAAAACTGTTCCAGGAGAGAACAAAAAAAAAAGAAAGGAATAAGTATGTGATTTTTTTTTTTATTATTAAAACCTATTCCAAATCTCCATTTCCTCATCCGATTGCTGCTTGGATACGAATTACTGAAAGCAATAAAAATCTCAACCAGAGCTCCAGATCCTTGGTGTGGTACAGACACAACTCCCATGGGACCAATTCTGCCCTGAAATCGTCACAACTATAATTAAGCAAAATAAAATCAGCACAGGAAGGACCTGGAGCTGTTGGAATGGATCCAGAAGAGGCCACGGAGATGATCCAAGGGCTGGAGAACCTCCTGTATGAGGACAGGCTGAGAGAGTTGGGATTGTTCAGCCTTGAGAAGGCTTCGGGGGGACCTCAGAACAGCCTCCCAGTACTGAAAGAGGCTCCAGGAAAGCTGGGGAGGGGCTCTTGATCAGGGAGTGCAGGGATAGGATGAGGGGGATCTTAGGGAGAAATGTTTTTCTGTGAGGGTGGGGAGGCCCTGGCCCAGGTTGCCCAGAGCAGTGGTGGCTGCCCCGTCCCTGGAGGTGTTCAAGGCCAGGTTGGATGGGGCTTGGAGCCCCCTGATTGAGTGGGAGGTGTCCCTGCCCATGACAGGGGGTGGAACTGAGTGGGCTTTGAATTCCTTTCCATTCCAAACCATTCCATGAGTCTGTGAAGTAAAGGAGAGGCTACAGAGCAGCTCAGTGGCAGGAGGAGGGAAGAGAAGTGCTGTGGATTTCTGTCTAATGGACAGTAGGGGACCTGAAACAGGTCTGCCTGAGACCTTCTGAATTCCTCTAGCAGGGGTGGGGGAGAAGTGAGCAGGAGGGGAAGATAATGTGGAAGACAAGGCAAAAGAAAAAAAACAAATAAAACCCAACGCTTTGAGTAAGATTTTGATTAATTTTAGGGAAAGATTAATTGGTGTTGACATTTAAGATGGGACAGGGGATAAAAAGAAATGAGTAAACCACCCAGCTTGCTAAACTCATTCTTTGCACCCAGGCCTTTCCTGAATGTCTATGATGTTCTGTTCCTTTGCAAATCGCCTTTGAAATTGCACCAAGGCAGTGAGGTTTTATTTGACAGAAGGAGGATGCGACCAAAGAAAGGGGTGCAGGACATGTCCTTAAGAACAGAGGAGCAGAGAAGGGATGGGCATCAGGGCTAATGAACCATCGAGAGAAACTCATCAAGAACGGAACAAGGAAGAAATTTACTCAGAGAGCCTTAAGTAAAAGAAATAAAGAACATGTCAAAAACATTTTCCTAAGCTGTGAAATATATAATGTCAGTAAAAGGCAGATAAGGCAGTGTTATTGAGCTGAGCCTTTATTAGTGCCGCCAGGAAAAACAAGAAATTCCACATTGGAGCTCAACATTATTTTTGCATTGACCTTGATAACTCGTGCTTAAGCTATTAGCAAACCCCCTGACGAGCTCCTGATGAGCAAGAGAGACTGGTGAAAGAAAGCCTAGGCAGCTGGGTGCTAATAAATACGTTTGGAAACAAGTTGTTTTGACAAAGCAATGGAAATCCAACATGTCAGCGTGTGAGGATTTGGAGTGTGGGGAAGAGGAAAGCAGAAGAAAAACTCCAAAACTAGGTTTTTCATCTTTCCCTCATTCTTGGCACCTCCTTCTCAGTCATTTCAGTCTCATCTGCTCTACTCCACACTAGAGTGGCCCCACCGTGAGCACTGGGGGCAGTTTTGGAGCCACAGGATAAAAGGGATCTAAAGCTACTGGAGAGGAGGCCACAAAGTTAGTGAAGTGTTTAGAGGAGAAGCTTTGTGAGGAGAGGCTGAAGGCACTGGGTCTGTTCAGCCTGGAGAAGAGGAGACTGAGAGGAGACCTCATCACACTTTGCAGCTTCCTCACAGAAGGAGGAAGAGGAACAGGCGCTGAGCTCTTCTCTCTGGACCCAAGGGAATGGCAGGAAGATGTCAGGGGAGGTTGAGGTTGGATATGAGGAAAAGGTTCTTCCCCCAGAGGGTGGTGGAGCACTGGAACAGCTCCCCAGGGAAGCAGTCCCAGCCTGACAATATTCCAGAAGCATCTGGCCAACGCCCTCAGCCCCATAGTGTGAACAATGGGTTTGTCCTGTACAGGGACAGGAGATGGACTCGATGATCCCCATGGGTCCTTTCCAACTCAGGACATTCTATGATGCTCCCAAGCTTGAGAGAATCCCTGAGCTTTGGGGAAAGAGAAAGGGAAGATAGGAAATTGCAGCAGTTGGTCTGATCAGCCATTTCATGAACATCGTGACATCCCCAGGAGTTGAGATCTTGGCATCTTGTGGCATCTGCTGTCAAGTTTATTCCTTTTTACATGATTTGAAATCAAACCTAGAAAATTCAGGTTCCAGCTGGGCAGGGGAGTGGGGTGACACAACCCTCCAACCACCCTCAGAATCACAGAATCACTTGGCTGGAAAAGACCTTTGAGTTCGAATCCAGCCGTGCCTGTCCACTGCTCAACCAGATCCCTGCGCACCTTGTCTTCCAGTCTTTTAGGTTTCTCCAGGGATGCTGACTGCCTTGGGCAGATATTTCAGTGCCTGAGAACCCTTTTAGTGAAGGAATTTTTCCTGTTGTCTAATTTGAACCTCCCCTGGAGCAACCTGAGGCCATTTCCTCTTGTCTTGGGTTTGGGTTCAGTGTCTGGTGTGCCTGAGCATATCCAGGATCTCCAGAGCCATGGGAACGCCCCAAGCACTGTGTCTGCCTGAGGAATTTAAACCAGGACACCACCCCACGATACGTTTATTTTACAAGCAGGGAAGAAATAACAATAGCCAAAGTGCCCTCACCTTTACTTTCAATATTCCACTGTCACAGATCAGATTCTCCTGAGCTTAAAACAAATATTCCTGGGCAGAAATCAATAAAATCAAATGCAAACAGCCAACAAGGCTGATGAACACCTGTACTTCAAATGCTCACGTTCTTATTTATTTAGCAGCCAGCTAAAGCCTTCCTTCCAGAGGAAAAATCAAATGGCAGAGTATTCCCCATGGGAGGTGGATTTTTTCCTCTTTCTCGTGTGATACCAAACATTGCTTACATTATTCCAGAAGGCATTTGTCAGTGTTCCTTTTATTGACACCAATTAGTCCTTTATTACATTTCCTGAGATTCATTATGTGCAGTAATTAATATACCAGGCTACCATTCGAATCAGCATCTGTTTAACATTTATGTAGGAAGTAAACTAAAACCACAAAAATAAACCCCAAAACCCCCTTACACATAGGAAAAAACCCAACTCAAACAGCCATCTTCCTCGAAGACAAATGAGAATTGGCACAAAGAAAAAAGCACTGAAAACTAATTTGCTGATAAGGTTGTCCTACATAAAATATGTGCAGGGGTTTTGAGTTATTAGCAGTCTAATTACTGAGCCCCAAATTAGCTAATAGGAGATAATTATCTGAAATTATATTAACATATACATATTTTCCTGCTTTTGAAGTAACTCTTGAAAATTTTTAATCTCTCCTTCCATGAGAACTGGCAGCTTGTCTGCTATTCCTCCTCTCTCCTTTTCACTCTGGCCTTATATACCTTGTGTATATTTTCACAAATGACTAAGTTCCTTTTAATATTCTCCAAGAATAAAGCCTCAAAAGCTCCCTGAAATGAACACTATTCAAGAAAGCACTGGCACTTTAATTGTGAACACATTTTTTCAAGCTGCTTAATTACAAATCAAAAATATATGATAACAGAACCATTCATACTGTACATTAAAAAGATTTCATTATGAACAAGTTCTCTCAAGAAATCAAACCCTGTCATTAAAGAACCCCCATATTTAAAATTATGTTTTCTTAATGGAAGGAGAAATCATTACATAACAGTTTGTCTTTCTAATTTGAATACTAAGCCCTTGACACTCTTCTCAACATGAAATTAACACTCACATCTCAGTGGAACACCCTACCTCAGTTCAATGCAAGGCTGGGCTGATTTTTAAGGAGCTGGCTCAGATTTCTCCATGACAAAACATCTTTCCCCCTCCATGCCTTCAAAAGATGTTTGTTTTCTCCAACTCTCAGACTTCCCCATCTCTACTTTGGGATGATTGAACTTCAGTGGTGAGATCACAGAATCATCTGCTTTGGAAGGGACCTCAAAGCCAATCCAGTTCCACCCCCTGCCATGGGCAGGGACACCTCCCACTGGATCAGGGGGCTCCAAGCCCCATCCGACCTGACCTTGAACACCTCCAGGGATGGGGCAGCCACCACTGCTCTGGGAAACCTGGACCAGGGCCCCCCCACCCTCACAGGAGAATATTTCTCCCCGAGATCTCATCTCAATCTCCCCTCTTGCAGCTTCAATCCATTCCCCCTCATCCTTTCCCTGCCCTCCCTGATCAAGAGCCCCTCCACAGCTTTCCTGGAGCCTCTTTCAGTACTGGGAGGCTGCTCTAAGGTCTCCCCTGAGCCTTCTCCTCTCCAGACTGAACAACTCCAACCCTCTCAGCCTCTCCTCGTACAGGAGGTTCTCCATCCCTCGGATCATCTCCATGGCCTCCTCAGGGCTTACTCTCTTGGATGGGAGGGCCATTCCACTAACCCAGTACTGCCATGAAAGGCATTGTGTGGATATGGACCGAGGGCTGCTTTAGACTCCAAACTGTTCACCTGCTTCTAAGAGCCAAGTGAATTGCACGAGTCAGAGCACACCCAAAACAATTCCTGTCTTTGCTCCTCACACAATTCGTTCAACTCTCACAGAACCAGCAGGCTCCTGACAGCTTGTTTGCTTTCATTGTTTTACTCTTTCTGGACTGAGATCAGTGCAAGATGGAAGAAGGGAAGTGCTGAATGTGCTTATTTGCACAGCGCCGTGCGTGGCAGATGACAACAGCACCGTGTCACGATATTACCTCAAGCAGCTACACCAAACACAAGGTTCTCCGCAAGACAACACAGGAGAGTTTTCAAAACTCGACAGACACACAGAACAGGAGTTTGGAGAGAGGAATTCAGTAAGAATCTGCTTCTCAGCAGAGCCTCACCAATATTGTGCCAGGTGTTTATTAAAAGCTGAAGAAAAACTAGAGCTGAGTATTCAATCCATGACTTGGAACTGGTGACAATATTCTCCTGTCTGTACTATACATCTGTAGTCCCTTTAATTAAACACCTCATTCTTCACACAGCATGGAAAACTCTTGCTGAGGCTTGCTTGGCTGGCTGAGGGTCAGTTCTACCAGGCAGCTCACAACTGAATATTAAGTTTATTCATCTTCTGTCCAGGGCTTCTCAAAAGGAAGATGGTCCTTTCACGAGAGTCAGCTCCTAATAAGACACATGGTTCCTGACCATATGATGTGCATGATGTGCATTGATTGCGTTCAGCTTTGGAGTAGTTTTCCCCAAAGTCAGAAATGTACACCCAGGTATTTTGGATTTTGGAAGAGAGCAGTATTTGAAAGGGTAAATTACATACATCCCACTGCTCTTTACATTAAAATTAGTGGTATTTGAGCAATAGGGATGTTCAAGAACGTTAGTACTATTCAGTAGGAACTTTGGGGTCAAAAACCCAGCTGAGAATAATAACAGAATCATAGAGTTATTACGGTTGGAAAAGCCCTCTAAGCTCATCCAGTCAAGCCATCAGCCCAACCCCACTGTCCTTGCTTAACCATGTCCCCAAGTGCCACATCTGCATATTTTTTGAACCCCTCCAGGGATGGAGACTCCACCACTGCCCTGGGCAGCCTGGGCCAGGGCTTCACCACTCCTTCAGTAAACAAATTTTCCCCAATATCCAATCTAAACCTCCCCTGGTGTAACTTGAGGTCATTTCCTCTCATTCCACCCCTTGTTACTTGGGAGAAGAGCCCAGCACCCACTTCACCACAGGCTCCTTTCCGGGAGTTGCAGAGAGCAATGAGGTCTCCCCTCTCTCCAGACTGAACTGGTGTGTTAATGGTAATGATGCATTTGCCTAACGAGACCTGACTCCAGGGTTAGTAAGTGCAGACAAACCAATCCCTCAGCCGTCACACTTCCCCACAGTCCATGAGGTGAACACACAGGGTAAAAGCCTTCAGCTCACACATAATGAACTGCTTAAAAAAAACTAATTGTCAAGAAACACTAAAACTGTTCAACACTTCATCTAAATCTATTTAATTAACAGTGTTTCAAAGACAGCTTTCCTTCCCAGTCCCTGACAAAATGTTCAAGAGTGAAATTTAATTACAAGTCACAGGACAGTTCACTTGCAAATGCTTTATCTTGAGGGGAGCACGATTGATCAAAGGCATGAAAGCATTGGCCCTGACACGTGCGTCTGACTTGCAAACCTGAAGCTTATCTTAAAAAGGCAATGATAATTTATACCAAATAGCTAGAAGCCAGGCAGCCTGGTCCTGCAATGTGTCATTGTTGTGGCAACATCAGTTAGTGGTACCTGGTTGATGTCATTAAACTGCCTAGAAATCAGGTACAATAATACTGCTGAGCCTTCCTCTTCACATCTGGTTTTTGTTCTGCACTGTTCCATTATCCCTTGGTTCTCATTTGGTTATGAGTAGTGTCTGAGCATCTGATAGACATGAACAAATTTAGCCTGACACGAGGAACATGCTGAGAAAGATGATACTGAGGGAATTGAAATTCATAGGATCACAGAATGGTTTGGGTTGGAAGGGACCTCAAAGCCCACCCAGTTCTACCCCCCTGCCATGGGCAGAGACACCTCCCACTGGATCAGGGGGCTCCAAGCCCCATCCAACCTGGCCTTGAACACCTCCAGAAATGAGCACCCAACATTTCTGTAGGTCAGAGAAGGTAAAAGCCTTATCTGGGGTCACACAGGGTACCATGGCTGAGTGCAGAGCGGAACGTTTTGCTCTCAAGTTCCTGAAGGTTGGCTTAAAATCATGAAGAGTTTTCTTTGGTGGACTGAGGTACTCAGCTCCGAGGACATGCAGATTCCCAGCGTTTCCTCCTGCAGCTCTGCTCTTCTTAACATGCCATGTGGCAATTGAGATTTTCTGCTAAGACTACTGGGAAGGATGCTTTATGAATTGTGAATACAGAAGCCCTGCATTTCAAACACAAGCTAAACCAGCTGAAATGAGAAGATATATATGTTTAATGAAGTGGGACCATCAGAAGAAATGAAATGTGTGCATAAAGTGAAAAAAAACCTCACCCTTGCATTTTCTATACATGTGAGTTTTACAGCAAAGCATAAAGTTCAAGCATTAATAGATGAGTTAACCTGGACTTTTAATAGAATCTGCAAAAATATTTTCTTTCTATGGGAAAGTTCCAATCATTGCACTTTCATAGAACCTTTCTTACATCAAATTGATTCCTGTCCGAGTCTGTCAGGAAATGCCAAAGGGACAATCAGATGAAGTGTTCAAAGTGTCAAAGTTATTTTTTCCCTTTCTTATAACTTTTGCATGATTCAACCCCTCATAGATTTAGTTCCTGTTAGAAATCATAGAAACATAGAATTATTTGGTTGGAAAAAGACCTTTGAGATCATCAAGTCCAGCCATCTCTGTCCACTACTAAACCACATCTCAGCACCTCATTTGCTTTTTAAACACCTCCAAGGATGGCAACTCCACCCCCTCCCTGGGCAGCTTCTGCCAGTGGCTGACAACCCTTTCAGTGAAGAAATGTTTCCTGAAGTCTAATCTGAACCTGCCATGGCGCAACCTGGGGCCATTTCCTCTCATCGCCTGTCACCTGGGAGAAGAGACCAACACCCACCTCACCACAACCTCCTTTCAGGCAGTTGTAGACAGCGATGAGGTCTCCTCTCAGCCTCCTTTTCTCCAGGCTAAACAGCCTCAGGTCCCTCAGCCACTTCTCATAAGGCTTACATCCTCCTCCCTGAAAATTATCCCTCTTTTCCCACTTCTAATTACCAAATGAGAGGTGTTCACTCATATTTCCCTCATGAAAGATAAAACTCTCATTTTGTGTGAAAAAGCAGAATTTGGAAGAAAGCAACACTGCAAAATCATATTGAAGTAGCAGAAAATTAAAGCTATTACCATGTGCCAAAGAATAAGTCACACTTAGAGTAGCTTCCAGCCAATTTGCTGGGCTGCAAACAACCCCACTCCCCACTTTAATGGGCCCTTTCATCAATTTTACAGAATTGTGAGCATATCCCCTTAAATTGCATTATTTATTTTGGATGGTATCGCTAAAACCCGATCAAACTTAGAGGAGAATAAGGTTTTCTGATGGAATCTGAATTTCCTGAAAGGGAGAGAATAAAGATGGCTTCGCTGTCCATTTCTCTGCCATAGGTTCCCTTCACAACAAGGTCAATTACTCCCTCTTTTTACCTTTGGCGTTGCTGTCACCATTACATATCTGCAAGTTTGTCATTAGTATTTCTAAAAACCATTGCTTGCCACAATATCTCTGCATTTCAGTGAGATAAGAATAACTCCACTCTAGGTGACAGAAATTTGTTCATTCTACTCAATAATAATGTCTATGAAAAGAGAATTAAGCACATTGTCCGCCTGGTAATTAATACTTGCAGTATGAAGTTAATGGCTGTAATCCTCTGACCTGTGCTCTGGGGGAGGTCCAACTGTTGCACTGTCTCTTTATAGACTTTATTTCCAATTCTACCAATGAGAAGAGACTGAACTGCACTTCCCATAAACTGGAATAGAAAGTGCTATTGTGGGAAAGTTCAGCTTGGTGCACCCGAGATGACAGCCACGCATGCTCCAGTTTGGAGAAGAAAGCAATTTCTGGTGCAAGCAAGGGGTAAAAGGAGAAACACCAACTGCTGCATTAGCCACCTGTAACCAGACAACTCCTCTAATGCATGAGATACAAGCAACACTTGCTATTCCTGTCCTTTCCACACCCATTTACCACATATGGGTCGCAGCCATGAACCAGAAGCTTATTTTCCTTCACCAGACCTATATAACCCCTTGAAGAACAAATGGAAGAAGTCAAGCGTGTGAAACCTCAATGACCACACACCTTCCACCTTCACCCACAGGTAAACCCAGTCAAATTCAGCACATCCTAAGCCTGGCCTGGTGTCCACCATGGCCTGGATCACCACGTATTCCCACCTGCCTATGTCTCATCCTCTCAAAAAGCCTCATAGAATGAGTCGCAAAAAAAAAATTCTACAGATTTTCTTAAGACAATTGCTCACAAAATAACTTCCTTGGCTAAAAATACATGACCAGATTCCTCAGTTTAAAGAATCATAGAATCACAGAGTGGTTTGGGTTGGAAGGGACCTTAAAGACCATCCAGTTCCACCCTCTGCCATGGGTAGAGACAACGTCCCACTGGATCAGGGGGCTCCAAGCCCATCCAACTTGGCCTTGAACACCTCCAGGGATGGGGCAGCTGCCACTGCTCTGGGCAAGATCCTAAGATCTCATCTCAATCTCCCCTCTTGCAGCTCAAAACCCTTCCCCCTCATCCTATCCCTGCACTCCTTGATCAAGAGCCCCTCTCCAGCTTTCCTGCAGCCCCTTTCAGTCCTGGAAGGCTGCTCTAAGGTCTCCCCAGAGCTTTCTCCTCTCCAGGCTGAACAACCCCAACTCTCTCAGCCTGTCCTCATGCAGGAGGTGCTCCAGCCCTTGGATCATCTCCGTGGCCTTCTCTGGACTCTCTCCAACAGATCCAGGTCCTTCCTGTCCTGAGGACTCCAGAGCTGACTCCACATGAGCCATTCTAAATACTCTAGAAATCCCAACTTTCAGTTTCTGTTAAAAATGCCTTTTTTAAGACAAATAACCTCTGCAATGATAATCAATAGAAACAAATCAGAACAGTGAACATGGCTTTCTGTAAAATACTAAAACAGAAGACCCTCTCCTAGCCAATATCCTCAGTTCCATGATGTGATTCTTCTGGATAAACATGTTCACAGAGTCTTAATTAGCCTTTTGTCCACTCCCAGCAGTCCAACTGGGAGAAAAAAAAATTACACAATGTTTAAAATCCTCAACTGTAGTTTCCTGAACAGACTTGAAAATAAACCAATTCAGGCACTTTGTCTAATAATTACCTCAGATAGATCCAGTATTTTCAAAAGACATCATGCTTCTAAGAGTTAAATATTCTGCAACACAGCCTCTCTGCATCCAGTTCTTTCTTTATTAGATAGTTTTCAGACAAAAAGTACTCCACGTGTGTATTTTAACCAGCAACTTTAGGTCCAAGGATTTGAATCAAGAGGAAAGCAGATGTTTAAAATGCCTATAAATACAGAACAAAGGATCAAGTTTTGATCTGGAGAGAGAAAGAGATTGGAAATAATAAAGTATTAAACAGCTTTTGCATGAAAACAATGGATTCTTTTTATTCCACTCTCCTTTTTCCTCTTTTTTCATCAGTCTTGGGTTGGTAACTCGAAGCATATTTGCAGTCAGAACATTTAATATTTGTTGTGTCTCAGTGCAGCTCAGTCCAGTGCGATGAGTTGGGACAAATACTATGAACCAGTTCAGTTCCATCAAAACCTCAAGATGGGCCTGAAATGAGGCTGGTGAGGGGTTTATTTATTGCTTTATTATTACACTACCCCAAGCAACTTTGCATATTTATCTCAAAAATGGCTCAAATGGGACACTCAGGCATCAATCACCTCTAGGAACACCTAGAAAGGTGCTGAAGTCAGCAGAGTTGAGCCGATGTGCATACACAGACTTTCTGACTCTGGACTCATTCCAAACTACACTTTGCCAGTCGAACATCACAATACAATTTGATCTTTTAGGTTCTATAATTTCATTGTACCCAGTTAACGACCATAAATACCACTCCAAGTGAGTCCAACTAGAGGAGCTGCATTGCAGCTCTGTTGAATAATTTGATCTAAAGCCATTTCATTACATCTTTCTTCACAGTTTTGGGGGGGTTTTGTTTGTTTTTTAAAACCACACCAGACATCTTCATTTTCTTTTGCAGGCAATGTAGAGAGACATTAAGTACTGCAGATTCAAAGAGCTCCTCCTCAGTTACTCCCTTCTTGGTGCGAGTTCCTGCGTTCAGAGAATTTAAGATCTAACTGTACCATCGCCTTTATCAAACTCCACATTCCTTCCTGTGCATTCATATTGTAAATCCACAGGGCAATTAAGCCACAGCCACTGAACAGCCTCCAGAATTTGCATTTATGCTTGTAAGTCTGCATCTTCTCATGTGAACATCCTCCAGGACCCATGAGGGTTGCTGGTGTCACCTAACATAGCAGAAAGAGATGGATGTCCGACAAATTATTTCTGCTCTGCATGTCTATATGCCAGCCACTGCTTCCTTGCAGGGAGCATCATAAGCAGAAATCTATACCAGCTGAGCTGCCAAAACCTGAGCTGGCACCACGTACAGGAGCCAAACCAAGTGACTGAAGCCCTGAGATAACATTCAGGAAGGGACTGCTCTGCTTGGTCCAAATGGGATTTGTTTTGAGGGCGTACGTGCGAGGTGAGGATTAGCTTACACTGCTTTCATGTTTATACTGTTTGAAGTGAAAAGAGAAAACAAGGAATACAAAGGAAAGCAGCAGGTGAGATGAGATCAACAAGCAGATGAAGGATGCTGAGGACAGAGAGGAAACAATCACAGAGAGTGGATTCTGCATTTCAGCAGCACCCCTACACCTCCAGTGGGAGAAGGAAGGGTCCCACGAGGCACTGCACGAATGCATTAAACAGCAATCTTTGCCCCAATAATTAGCAGAGCCCATGGAAATACCATGAGCTTCGTGTGAACACTACTGTGCCAGGGAAGCAACCAGCCCAGTGGCCATGCTCCTCAGCAGCTGGAGAACATCCACCCTGCACAGACACCGGCTCACTGCAATCAGGGCAAGAGAGATCTGTTCCAGTTTGAGCTAAAGCAGAATCAGTTTTCTGACTCTAACTCAGTCTCAGCTAAGTAATTTCATTTTCTGAAAGTTAACTGCATGTATTTCAGCTATTTTCTCTCTAGAAGTGATAACAAGGGAGATCAGGATGCAGAAAGGCCAATCTTGTCCTTATTCCTAGAGAAACCAAGGCAATCCTCAAGCTGATGGGATGCCTTAGGACAAAGAAGCTAAAAAAGGTCATACTTACAGTGAGAAGTGGACAGGAGAGGTGACTCCAAATTGACCAACAGAAGATTCCATCCTATATCTGTCACACTTGGTATAAAACTGGGAGATCGCAAGGGACAACCTCTTTTCTTCAATGGCCGATGTTCAGAGAGGACCTCGACTGTCTACTTTTGCCCCGATTCTAGATCCGTGCGTTCCTGAATCCAGTTGCTGAGTTCAGCTCCCTCCTAGCCCAGGACCTTTTCCCCTGGGCCTACTCTGCAGCATTTCTGGTGACAGAATCATCGCTGAGGGGGGGAAATTTCATGTATTTGTATATATTTTACTATTTCTTATTAACAGTGTTGTTGTTATTATTATTGTTGTTGTTATTGTAATTATTATTATTTCATTAAAGCTGTTTTAGTTTGCAACCCACAAGGCTTTTTCCTCTCACTTCCCTTTCCCTGGGAAAGGGAAGGGGATTGGTCCACAACTGCTTGGGTTTAGCTGCCGATCAGGCTGGGCAGGGGCTAAACCATGGCAAACATACACGTATCTCATCCTGATACTGAAATAAAACTCCCTGTTTTGTGGCAATGAAATAAGAACAGGCAAGGTCACTCTGGGTGAGAAGGTGCAAGTGCTATCCTGCCTCTCCAACTGTTGGTTTAGTTCACATCACATAAACATGAAAGCTGGGATGAAGGAGTAGAAAACCCAACCCTATCTCTGGCAACCTGTAAGAAATCACATTCCTTTCTATCAACAAATCTTTCCTACCCAACCCTGCACTCCAAACTGCCCCATCAGGATGGAAATTTAAAGATTTGAAAGAAAAAGCCAAATTCACTCACTTATTCAATATTTTTCTTATAAAGAAGGTGTAACTGAACAACATCAAGGTCCCAATTTTTAAGTGCATCCTACTCACAGTTCAGATGAGTTTTTTTCACAGCTTCTTAGCAACAGATTCCAGCTCTTGTATTCCAATTCTGAAGAAGAGCTGAGCTCTATGGAAACCTTGTCCAAATGCACATTCATTCTTCATATTTGTTTGCCACATTTTCATATCAATTGGAACCAAAGTCAGGTAAGAGCATCACATCAGTTGAAATTACATGAAACAGGTATAAAACTTCCAAGTCTTAAAGCCTATGTAATCATAAAGAGATGTTTCTTGACTCCAAAAGTAAGATTAAACCTCAAGGGGGTATCCAGGTGGAATCTCAATTTTCCTAATTCTTTCCTGGCCAGCTTTTCTCCTCAAAAAAACCAAGCCCAGCTGTCCAAGCCTGCACTAAAGATATTGGCCATCACATAATGGTGTCTGTATCTTATCACCAAAATGCTGGTTCTTGATTACCCCAAACTTCATTAATCAGATGAGTTTCAACACAGACAGGCATTTCACCGAAGAAAGAATTAGTGATCAAAAGCTGGAAACAGAAACTGGGACTTTTGAGGCAGAATGAAAAGAAATCTGAGGCCAATCGACTTTGTAATCACCTGAAATGGAGAGAGACTGAGTCTGAAAGGCTTTTTCACTTTCCTGTTCCAAATGAAAAGAGAAGAGCAAGGAGAGACTTGGATGAGCAGTCAAAGGCAAGAAGCTACAGCCTGTTAGAAGTAAAAAGAGGGAAAATGAGGTACAATTTTGGACTCCAGAAAGCTTCTGAAACCTGGATGCTTTGGAATAGCAACAGAGACAATGTGAGTAGATGTCACCAGACCAGCCAGATTGCTGGCACTGAGCTCAAAAGCAACAAGAAATCTAAAATATGCGACACTGTATGAAATCAAAGGTCTCTCCACAGAGCTTTCTTTAAAAATAGAATAACTATTGAGATACCTGGAGGCAGCCTGTCTTTGCACACACTGTGTTTGCACCAGTTGAACAAAAAGCTCCTGTTGCTCAAAGTTATTCAAATAATCGTAATGGGTCATCTCCACTTACAGATCTGATGCTGAGGTTCAGTCAGGAACTGAATCACAGAGAGCCTCACTGTGACTCCAAATGCCCCATCCCTGGAGGTGTTCAAGGCCAGGCTGGATGGGGCTTGGAGCCCCCTGATCCAGTGGGAGGTGTCCCTGCCCATGGCAGGGGGTGAAACTGGATGGGCTTTGAGGTCCCTTCCAACCCAAACCAGCCCATGATTCTATAGTTCTATATCTGAACCATGCGTTGCTTCAGTGTCAAACTCCATCAGGGCTTTAGCTTATATGGTATTAAATAAAAGGACCCTCTATTAACACAGTAATTTTTATAATTATCCATCCAATTCTAACAATGACATTAGTGGAGGGCACAAAATAGCCAAGACAGATCAGGACATCAAACGTCTACTCTAGATGTATGAACTGACACAGGAGAGGTGTTAGCTAGCAGAGCCCAGCACTGAGTTTGTCTTCCCTGGCTCCATATAGTGCCTTGATGACTCTCTCAGCAATTATAAAGAGGGCAAAAGGGCACTATGCTCAAAGCACGCAGCTGGAAACACAGGAATTCCCTTTCCTAGCATCAGGATTTAATAAACACCTGCAGCTCCTATTGATTTAGGCACCTCTGGAAATCAAAACACCCCTACATTATATTCTCTCTCCTCACTCTACTTCCCTTCTACCCTCCCTCTTTCCCAACTCCCATAAATAACTCATCTCCTTTTCACATTCATAAAGAGTATTTCCCCCCCCTTACAAAGCATGACAGCCCCTGGGATATGTCTGCTGGTAGCCCTGTAATGATGCATTCCTTTCATACATCATGAAAACAATAGTACCCAAATGATGCATCGCAGCCATGGATTATCCAAGTGACAGCAGCCTGATGACAAAGCGCCGCGGTGCTATTAGAGCGGTGCTGGCAGCAATATTGCAGGCCTGCCAGGAGAGTTACACTTTGGTCAAAACAAGGATTAATTTTGTGACGTGGGAACAAGCTCAGAGGGGAAAAGGAACTCAGTCAGAGCACATTGAGCAATTACTATACTTAACACGGTAATGAAATTACAATGTCGGTGTTTGCTTGGCAAATGCATCGCCATCGCTCCGTGCCTGGGTGTTAAGAGATAATATTGCTCATTCGCCAGTGACAACCACTTGAAGTTTATTGGCTTCTTATTCCATAGTCTGATTTGAAAAAAAATTAGCCAGAATAAACTCGTATCCAAATCTGTCGCTTTAAAGCTACAGACGCCTTCAGATTACATGGATACAGAGAGATAAAATGATCTCCTGATTCTTATCTCACTCATTTAATGGTTGTTACATTTGTCTAACTTTAATGCCTTAAGCTGTTTTTCTATAATTACACCACTGTAATTAAGACTGCAATTAGTCCTGTCATTTAGAACATTTATAACACTGCAATCACAGAATCAGAGAACCACCCAAGCTGGAAGGGACCCACAAGGACCATCGAGTCCAACCCCTGTCCCTGCACAGGACATCCCAACATTCACTCAGTGGGACTGAAGGCATTGGCCAAATGCTTCTGGAATGCTGCCAGAGTGGGTGCTGGGACTGTTTCCCTGGGGAGCTGTTCCAGGGCTCTACTATCCGCTGGGGGAAGAACCTCTTCCCAATATCCACTCTACCCCTCCCTTGGCACATCTTCCTGCCATTCCCTATCACAGGTCACCAGAGAGCAGATCTCAGCCCCTGTTTCCCCTCCCTCCCTTGGGAGAAGGCAGCTCTGAGATCCCCTCTCAGTCTCCTCTTCTCCAGGCTGAAGAGATTTCTTCCAGCCCAAACAGATTTCTTCCAGCCCATCTTCCACCCACAAACAACTGCTGTTATTTTGGTGGCATTGCCACGTTTTATAACTTCAGGACCTCAGATACCAACACAATCAGGACGTGGCCTGTTGTAGAAACCAGTTGAGGCACTGGTGATATTAATGAACAGTGGTGGATCCTCTGGTAACCTGCCCACCACAGAACACAAGGCTTTCCTGTTCAGTTCCCTTCCTCTCAAATAATGGGTAAAAAAACAAGAAAAATTGCTATATAAATAATACTAGAACGGTGGACAAATTCCATTTGGTGAGGCCGTCCCTTGAATTGTGAATTTGGTTTTGGGCTTCTTAGTATAGAAAAGATATGGAGGGGCTGGAGCACATCCAGAGGAGGAGAACGCAGCTGGGGAAGGGTCTGAAGGAGCTGCTGAGGTTCAGTCAGGACCCTGATCGCAGAGAGCCTGACTGTGACTCCAGAGGCCCCATCCCTGGAGGTGTTCAAGGCCAGGCTGGATGGGACTTGGAGCCCCCTGATCCAGTGGGATTGAACTGGGTTATCTTTAATATCCCTTCCAAGCCAAACCACTCTGTGATTTGAGGTCTACCATCTGGCTGCTGGCCAAAGCCTTAGTGGTGGTGTTAAACGGAGCTTTTTCTGCTTGCTTCAGGGCACGCCTGACTTTTTGTTTATGCAGAGCTAAGAGCAGTGGTACTACTTATTTCCAGAGAATAAAGCCATGACAGAAATAGATTTGTGAGTCTGTTTCAACTCTTCCATTGCCTTCAGTTATCTTCCTTTGAACTTCTTGATTTCTCTGATAAACGGGTTGCTCAGATAAAAACTAATTTCTGACATTTAAGCAGCTGAGATGAAAAATCTTCAGCATTGCATGTTGGCTTCAGATTTAAAAAAAAAAAGAAAAAGGGATTTAATTCCACTCTGCAATGACAAGTCGCACTTTCAGAGTTCCCCAAGTAATCTCAAATCACTTTACAAGCTTTAATAAAGGCACAATGCTAAAGAGATTTCTACTCTAATTATTTTAAAATCCATTTTTATACAAAACACTTTCAATTTTGTAACCTAGTTTTTCCCTTCCTTCCCATTTCTTTTCAAACTTTCATTATAAGCTATTATTCAATTTGCTTTTTGTCTGCTTGCAAAAGTCTTCCTTTTAGGGAATTAATTTTCAAGGAAAATGATGAAACTCACATACATACAAATAAAGAAGCTAAAGAGAAATTGGCCAATGCTTTTATATTAATCTCAAACTTGATTAAAATATCATGTGAAATTCTTAATGAGAGCTGCTGAGTATTGAACATCAGGGTGCTAAATCCATTTGCTACATCCTCATGTAAATGGTAAAGGTAATATTTTATTTTTCCATATACAGCTCAATTTGGGTCATTTTTAGAAAATGCAGTATCTGGGACAGGAACAATGTCAATGTACAATTTCTAGCACAGCAGATCTCTGATTTACTTCAGTTATCCAGACATATATCAGTTAGCATCCCCCACAGTTCAGGCACGTGGTCCTCGTCCACCGAGACACCGAAATCCTTGCAGGTTGTGCCATTGACCCAGAAAATGACATTTTAACTTCACTAATTGAGTCAGATGTAAAGTGGAAGAAGGAGATAATGATGTGCTCTCACAGAGAAGCTCTCTGGAGCACCCGAGTGGCCTTGTTCCTCCCAAAACAACCCAGGGCCAAGTGAATGTGTTCATTAGTGTCCATCTGTTGCTATTTTCCCTATTCACCAGCACCCAACCCGCACGGAGAGATGGCCAATTTAACCAAAAGCACTAACCCTTGATTTTTGGAGAACCAGGGCTTAGAAAAATTTTCTTATCACCCCCAATGATTTTGCATCTCAGGATTTTGCATCCCTGCTGCATCCAAAGCAGTGGGAACTGTGTGTGTTGCTGCTGTTTCTCAGCATCAGGTTTTTATTAGTTCTTGGTTATAAGACAGCGTTAGAAAGTTAAATTACAGTTTCCATGACATGATTGTGTTTTGGCAATTGCTAAATTTAAATCTGGAATAAGGAGCTGTTCAATTCCTGAAGCTCTGCACAGTCTATTAGTCTCTTCTGTGTAAATATTCATTTATTAAACAGTATTTTCTTGAATCATTTTTACTAAAAAGGTCACTGGCAATCCAGCTCTTTGCCACTGCACTGATGGCAAAGTCACCCAGGATGCTACAGATTTCCACCAGCTTCCCTAATTTCTTTTCTACTGAATCTCCAGCTAAAGATCGTGATGGATGCACTTGACCCCCGTTGCAATGGTTAATGGGAAATTCAGGATACTGGCTTTCTCTGGACTCGCTCCAACAGCTCCAGGTCCCTCCTGTGCTGAGGACTCCAGAACCAGACACAGGGCTCCAGGTGGGGTCTCCCCAGAGCAGAGCAGAGGGGCAGAATCCCCTCCCTCCCCTCTGGTCCCACTGCTCTGGATGCAGCCCAGGACACGGGTGGTTTCCTGGCTGTGAGCGCACGTTGCAGCTCACTTTGAGCTCTTCATGCACCAGCACCTCATAGCCTTCACTTCAGACTTCCTACATAAAAAGTCAGCAAAGCACACACTGAGGGAAGCAGCCAGCAAGATATGTGCATTACCATACAGATCTGCTTTGTACAGTTTGTTAAAAAGATCACAGACCTAAGAAAACAGGACCTACATAGGAATTTCCAGTACCTGTTATAGGAATGGATTAGTGGCCAAAACTTAAGCCAAGATTCAAACCCAGCACCTATTCCCAGATCTACAGGCTGTCTGTGTCCACGCAAAAGAAGAAATGACCTAGGATAGCCTACAAGAAAAATCTAAATATCCCCTTTTTAATGACCAAGGAGAGCCAACTGGGGGCTCAGACAGCAGCAGTCAGGAGCAAAGACAATGAAACCATCATTCCACATCTTACATGAGTCCAAATATAAATGATACAACCTGCAAGGATTCAGCTGTGTGCAGACTTTAAATTTCATCGAGGAAAAGGAAAATCATTTTGATTCATTGATTTTCTTCCTCCGTGTTTTTCTTACAAAGTTTGGACTTAACCCAGCTCACTGAAGCTCAAGAATCACCACCTTTAATAAACACAAAGTGCATTATTAAGTTTGCTATCTGCTGTTGCATAGAAACCTCTGGGTGCTGTTTATAATGAGGTGCTACGGAGACAATAGTGACTGGGATTTTTAGCTTTTCCTACTAGTAAAGCCAGGGTTAGGACATATTTGCAATGCAGGTGCTTGGTCAATACCAGGCTGCACAGATTCGATCACTGTAAGTCCAGAAGGGATCAGATCCCTTTGCACCTCTGTAAAACAGACCTACATTCAGTTCTTTGTCCTTTTTTTTTTTTCTCTTTTTTAAGCTTTCAAAGCATTTTCAGAGTCTCTGAACTGTGTTCAGTTTTGGGTCCCTCACTCCAAGAAGGCCCTGGAGGGGCTGGAGCGCGTCCAGAGAAGGGAGCGAAGCTGGGGAAGGGACTGGAGAACAAGTGCTGAGAGGAGAGGCTGAGGGCCCTGGGGTTGTTCAGCCTGGAGAAGAGGAGGCTGAGGGGAGACCTCATCCCTGTCTGCAACTGCCTGAGAGAAGGCTGTGGGAAGGTGGGTGCTGGGCTCTGCTCCCATGTGACAGTGGATGGGAAGAGAGGAAATGGCCTTGAGCTGTGCCAGGGCAGGTTCAGATTAGACATAGGAAACATTTCTTCACTGAAAGGGTTCTCAGGCACTGGAACAGCTGCCCAGGGAGGGGGTGGAGTCACCATCCCTGGAGGTGCTTAAAAGAGGCACACAAGGTGCTCCAGGATGGTTTAGTAGTGGACAGTTACAGTTGGACTCAGTCTCAAAGGTCTTTTCCAACCGAACTATGATTCTTCTCCAGAAGCACCTACAAGAAGTGATTTCTCCTGCAGTCTTTCTTCCTGGGCACATCATATCACATCTTCCTGTATAAAGACACTGCATTGGAAAGGTCTTGGCAAGGCAGAGGGAAGCTAGAACCCTGGTGTCCCATTCAGACAACGAATGTGTGACCCACATTAGTGTCAGGCTGGTGAAGCAAGGCCCTAACTGCATTCTCCAGTCCAACCAAAATAACAAAAAGGACCCAGCACCTTGCAGGATGGAGCCTTAATGCAGAAGATAACAGGAGCACCCAGCATGATTGATGCAGTCAACTGAAAAGAATTGCTTGACCTGAACATCTAAATCAGCTTGTCACACTGTGTGGTGCTGGAAATAGAAGGGTGCTTTTGTGCAACTTCTGTTCATCCCTTTCCAAACATCTGTGACCTGAGGGTTTCAGGTCAGGGAAATGAAAGACAAAGTGGTTCAGCATGAGAAAAACAAGATCAAGAGGGCAGGGAAACAATGCAACTCTCTGCAACTCAGTCTTCACACTAAGGCTGTCATGTCTTTTCAGGCTGCTATTTAAACTGGTGGAAAGAGCTCTCTAAATAGTCATCCCACCTCATTCTTTTGCATGTCCTACATGAAGAACAGGATCTTTGGCCACCACAGGCAGTTCAAGTGAGCCCATCAGAGTAATAGACAGGTGTTACAAACCACAAAATCACAGAATGGTTTGAGTCGGAAAAGACCTTTAAGATCATCAAGTCCAACCATTGATCCAGCCCTGATCAGTCCATTACTAGACCACGTCCCCAAGCACAACATCTACTCATCTTTTAAATACCTCCAGGGATGGTGACTCAACCATCTCTTTGGGCAGCCTCTTCCAATGCTTGACAACCCTTTCAGTAAAAAATTCCTCCTAATATCCAACACAAATCTTCCCTGGTGCATCTTGAGGTTGTTTCCCCTTGTCCTGTCACTTCTGGGGAGAAGAGCCCAGCACCCACCTCGCCAGAACCTCCTTTCAGGCAGTTGTTAGACAGCGATGAGGTCTCCCCTCAGCCTCCTCTTCCCCAGGCTGAACAACCCCAGCTCCCTCAACTGCTCCTCATAAGGCCTGTGCTCTAAACCCTCCACCAGCTTTGTTGCCCTGTACAACCCCACAATTTCTGCTCATAGTTTGCAAAAAAAAAAAGCCATAATTTGGTTTGAAAATAAAACCACGTGTGAGAAAAAGCAGGAAAAAATCACCCAACAGTCACATTCCTTCTTCCCTTGCTCACAGCAGCACCGTGAGGCACTCAACTGTTAAAGCTCTTCTTTTCTGTCTGGTGTGGAAAAAGTCATTCTAGCTTGCTAGCTTAAGAATCTGCATTGCTACCCTGGTTCCATACGAAATCCGAGCGCTCCCTTCGGTAAAATATTAATGCATTCATGTTTCCCACCTCTATACGCTGCAAGAGAGTATTAGCAAAGAGTGCCAATAGAGAGTGGAGGCAAAGAAAATATTTAAATAATGTATCCGATACATAAAAATATTTGGCAAAGCTGAAAATTGTTTCGAGGCTGCCTGTGAGTGAGCTGGATTCCTGGAATCAAAGATTGCTCTTCTCCCATAAAGGAAATAAAGAAACCCACATCACCACGCTGCAGTTTTATTCAAGCCTAGCAACAGTCATTCCTCACTGCCGCTACATTTTAGACTTTGCCTTTCTCCAAGCAGACAGAAATAAATATATTTGGATTAAAAAGGGTAAACATTGCAAACCCCACACAGATAAACTATTCCTTAACCAGCTTCCCTGCTCCAGGACATACAACAAATTGCAACAAAGCGATGTCACTGCAGCAAGCAGGAGATAAAATATCAGTCTGACACAAAACTCATCCACCTCCTTTACATTTCAGAAAGCTGTGTGGAAAGAAGTCACTCTCTCAGAACGACCTCACTGTTTCTTTGGGCTTCCTCTCTGTCTCTACCTCTTCTCAGCTTTTGCTTTATAGATTATCATAGAATGTTTTGGGTCGGAAGGGACCTCAAAGCCCATCCAGTTCCACCCCCTGCCATGGGCAGGGACACGTCCCACTGGATCAGGGGGCTCAAAGGTCCATCCAATCTGGCCTTGAACAACTCCAGGGATGGGGCAGCCACCACTGCTCTGGGCAACCTGGGCCAGGGCCTCCCCACCCTCACAGCAAACACTTCTTCCCAAGAAGTCTCTCCTCTTGCAGCTCAAAACCGTTCCCCTTATCCTATCTCTGCATTCCCTGATGAAGAGCCCCTCCCCAGCTTCCCCAGAGCCCCTTTCAGTCCTGGGAGGCTGCTCTAAGGTCTCCCCAGAGCCTTCTCCTCTCCAGGCTGAACAACCCCAACTGTCTCAGCCTTTCCACATACAGGAGCTGCTCCAGCCCTTGGATCATCTCTGTGGCCTCCTCTGGACTTGCTCCAACAGTTCCATGTCCTTTCTGTGCTGAATATACACTACTCTTAACTCTAGGATGCTGCTAAATCGAGTGGTGCAAACAAGAGCCCTGTACTCTCCAAGCTGATCCTATAAAGCAAGAAAACTCTTTGAGTTCCCAAAACCTTCAGTATTTGTTTCATTTCTTAAATAAACAATCTACGTTCATTTCTGGTTCTATCCCAAGGGAAAAATGTGAAGGTATAACTACACAAACATTCCCTCTCCAATAAAGTCGCAATAACAGTAAGGTGGAAATTAAGCATTCCCTGCTTTAACGATGGCAGGCTTGGATGCTGCACACAGCCTGCCTGGTCTCTCTGGAGATGTTATACACAACAAAAGTGCAGGATTTGGAAGGGGCACAAGCAACAGATTTCATTCTAGGCATCATGTTGTGTTAGCAAGGTAAGCCTAGTTGTTAGCATCGTATTTCCTACAGGGTAAGCTTAATTAAAATATAAAATGTCAAAAGCCAATATGAAATACAATGTCCCTGTGGGTACCTGGAGCGTATTAAGCACATCAGAAACTGAAGAGCGGGCAGCGACCCCTCCATTTGAAGAGAAGATTAGAACTACTGAGCAGAAAGTGACTCTTGCTAGCAGACAACCATTTGCTGAGCCTCGTGTTTGACTGCACTCGTCAGCCTTTTCTACAGCATGCAAGATGGGCCAACATCCTTTCTCTGTAATTTAAATCATGGAATGGTTTTGTTGGAGGGGACCTCAAAGCCCACCCAATCCCATCGCCTCCCATTTGGATCAGGGGCTCCAAGCACCATCCAATCTGGCCTTGAACACCTCCGGGGATGGGGCAGCCACCACTGCTCTGGGCAACCTGGGCCAGGGCCTCCCCACCCTCACAGCAAAACATTTCTCCCTAAGATCTCATCTCTTTCAGCTGAAAACCCTTCCCCCTCACCCTATCCCTGCTCTCCCTGATCAACAGCCCCTGTCCAGCTTTCCTGGAGCCCCTTTCAGTCCTGGGAGGCTGCCCTAAGGTCTCCCCAGAGCCTTCTCTTCTCCAGGCTGAACAACCCCAACTCTCTCAGCCTGTCCTCATGCTCCAGCCCTCAGGTAATCTTCGAGGCCTTCTCTGACAATATCCAACATGCACATCCAACTCGTGTGTATCACACTGTTTCCAACCCCTTTACTTGCAGTGCTTTTCTGCACGACAATTTAACCACGAACCTAGCTAAAGGTTTTTGGGAAAGAAAATATCACTTCCTGAAATCAATTACTCACAATGAAAAGGAAATGCCATTAAATGAATGGCAGGGACCCACGGGATCAATGCAGCCTCACTAATGGAGGCACTTTTCACAATATTTGGATGTTCCAGTGAGACTCATGCAAAGCACTTTGCTGTGTTTGCTGAAATTAAGCAAACCAGGGTTGGCTCCCCTCTTTGCTTGCCCTTTTTCTCAGACAGGCTCAGTGCAGACAAACACGTTGTTAGAAGACTGACACCCTCTAAAGTACAGTATAAAGAGCCACACGTGTGCCCTCCAGCTTGACAGGGAGGAGAGATACTGCTGGAAGTATCAAGTTCTAAAACCTTTGAGCTCTTAACTTGATGTTTGAAGCTTGGTTGTATGAGAGAATAGTTTGTACTCTGAGAATTATTGGAGTGTCTTTCAAGTTATTGGCACTTCTTAGCAAGGAAGCTGGCTGGAATCCAGCGAGGATCCTCACGGTCTCTGTGTTGCACAGACCATGAATACAGCGAGGCAATGGCAACCCCTACTTGATGTTAACTTGCATTCCCATTCCAGCTGATGGATGCTCACAGGGGAAAACCTTACTCTCTTCACTGTTCTTCTGACCTTTGTCATCAAATGCATGGGAGGACACAAGTGGAAGGGATGGCACGTTTTAGAGCAGCAACTCACAGCCTGCCCAGAAAAACCACGTAAGTCTACAAAGAAATTCTTCACCGTGAGGGTGGGGAGGCCCTGGCCCAGGTTGCCCAGGGAAGTGGTGGCTGCCTCATCCCTGGATGTGTTCAAGGCCAGGCTGGATGGATCTTGGACCCCCTGATCCAGTGGGAGGTATCCCTGCCCATGGCAGGTGGAACTGGATGGGCTTTGAGGTCCCTTCCAATCCAAACCATTCTATGATTCTATGAAAGCACGTTTTTCATTTTCATATTTAGGATTTTTTGCAGCAGAAGATGCCGTTCACATGAGAAATGCATAGGGATTGTTTGACACCTCCTCCATAACTGTTCAGAGCAGTGAATTCCCTCTATTTATTGCTGGAGAAAGACACAAATTAATCCTGGAGAGCAACCCCAGTGAAGCCATCAGTGATATTTTAATGGATTAATTTAACACATTGTTTCTGTAATCATAGTGCTTGATCGCCCTTTTATTTATAGCACTGTAGACTGGGGGAATGCCATCAAATCAACCAAGTGGTGTGGTTGCAATGTCCCATTTCTCCTTCCAAAACCCTTATAGGGAACTTTTAAGAGTTTCAAATGGCGTGGACAAATGTTGTGATATGTAATGCATCGTGCTGAACTATTTATTAAAGATGTCCTGTGACATAACTGTGGCTTCCAAACAATACATCATTAACAACTGAATATATAGTACAGATGAAGAATGAAATATTGCTTTACATCCATGTAACGACATTCACCAGAGCTGTGTTCAAATGTCTTTGCAGCCTGAAAATAGCCAGAGAAACGCTGTCATAATTGCGATTTAGAGAGAAGCAGGCAAAGGACAGGCTCACAAATCTGAACTGTATCCATCTGGAACTACAGCGAGAATTTAAAATACATAGCATGTAATTATGCAGATTTGATTTTAATGAGGGCTTCCCAGCTATGTGTATTTTCAGATTTTTGTCAGGTTCAAATCTAAGAAAAGGGCCTTCATCCAGACTGGGTTCACTCGTGCTAGGAGCATCCTAATTTGTTCCATGGTTGCCATGACACAACAGAGCAGTTAACACCTGAATTCTCATCACTGCCAACCTGAATCGAATTCAAATTTATAATATCCTACCAGCAATCCAGTAGCACCTTAGCAGGGCAGAATTGACATTGCTTAGCACTAAAGAAAAAAATTCAAATTACTGTTCAGTACGGTTAAATTCGATGGGAAAAATGCATAAAGATGGATACATCTGACATCCATTTTATTAATCAGACTATTTTTAGTAGATAAACCAGTCAAGGAAACAGCAGGAGTTTAATAAAGTATACATTAGTAGAACAATTATGGAGCAGTTGCAGCAGACTGTTCCCTCTGATAGAGAGCAGCGGGAAATATTGTTCGCTGGGAACACAATATAGCAATGCAGTATTTAAGTGAATAATAAATTTCATGGGGAGTTAGCCTCTGGGTTATATTCTGTAAAGCAGGTCTTGAAAAAGTTAAGGAATGTCTGATATATTTCCATTTTCCACCCGCCCTTTCAATAGTGCATTTAGCAGTGAAGGATCTCAAAATCATCAAAGGTTTTATACTCTTCCTCCCATATAAGGAAGAACTGACTGTGTCTCCTTTGCAGGAGGGGACAGTCTGGACTTCATGACTTAGTCAAGTGAAGACAGTCAGGAACTGAGCTTGTACGTCTAGAGTTCCTCTCCTTCTGTGATCACCTCCTGTTCTGCACACAGATGTCTTTATCAGAGCACGGCTGGGGTTGGAAGGGACCCCAAAGCCTATCCGGTTCCAAACCCCTGCCACGGGCAGGGACACCTCCCACTGGATCAGGGGGCTCCAAGTCCCATCCAACCTGGCCTTGAACACCTCCAGGGATGGGGCAGCCACCACTGCTCTGGGCCACCTGGACCAGGGCCTCCCCACTCTCACAGCAAAACATTTCACCCCAAGATCTCATCTCAATCTCCCCTCTTGCAGCTCAAACCTTTTCCCCTCATCCTGTCCCTGCACTCCCTGATTGAGAGCCCCTCCCCAGCTTCCCTGCAGCCCCTTTCAGTCTTGGGAGGCTGCTCTAAGGTCTCACCAGAGCCTTCTCTTCTCCAGGCTGAACAACCTCAACTCTCTCAGTCTGTCCTCGTACAGGAGGTGCTCCAGCCCTTGGATCATCTCCGTGGCCTCCTCTGGACTTGCTCCAACAGCTCCAGGTCCTTCCTGTGCTCAGGACTCCAGAACTGGATACAGGGCTCCAGGTGGTGTCTGACCAGAGTGGAGCAGAGGGGCAGAATCCTCTCCCTGACGGTCCCACTGCTCTGGATGCAGCCCAGGACAAGGGGGGGTTCTGGGCTGCGAGCACACATTTCTGTCTCTTGTTGACCTTCTTGTGTACCAGCAGCCCAAGACATGTCAAGGGAATAGAAATACAAAAATATATCAGGCATTTTCTTCAGTTGCAAAGCAGGCCTTTACATACAGAGGTCTGTAGGTCCATTTCACTATTACACACCTTTCTACCTTTTAAAGTACTGTTATAGTCCTCTAACCAATAGAAATACTCAATGTGAGAGATGTCCTAGATAATTTCTGTTTATGACACTCCTGGAAACAACATGCTTTCACCTTCCAAAATGCCAACTGGGCCAAAGCTGAAAGTTTTGATACATCTGGTGTTAATCCAGAAGCCCCTAAAGATAATAGATGTCCTTTCATCTGCATCAGCTGGTGCTGGATGACTCCCTATGAACTCAAGTGCAAACAGATGCACAAAATTACTGCAAGAGAGGAAACATAAAGGAGCTGCTCTGGCTGTGACATCTCGCTTTATTATTTCCTAAAGGGTAAGGATTTGTTGCAAGGTTACTTACAGAGCTTCATTGCACCAAAAGATGCCTGAAATGCCGCCTCGAGGTTGAGTCAGATTTGTGCAAAACCACAGGTTTATGGGTACCTCAACTCTGCAGCTTTTTTAAAACACACTTGCTAGTGTCCAAATGAAGGTTTTGTCAGAGATTAGAAGAGTCTTTGGGGGGAATGGTTTTCAGTTGAAAGAGGGGAGATTGAGATGAGGTCTCAGGAAGAAATGTTTTGCTGTGAGGGTGGGGAGGCCCTGGCCCAGGTTTCCCAGAGCAGTGGTGGCTGCCCCATCCCTGGAGGTGTTCAAGGCCAGGTTGGATGGGGCTTGGAGCCCCCTGATCCAGTGGGAGATGTCCCTGCCCATGGCAGAGGGGTGGAAATGGATGATCTTGAACATCCCTTTCAACCCAAAGCATTCTATGATTCTATGACATGCTGGTGCTTCACAGAACCAAACACCAGCCAGACCTCACCCAACCAGTAAACCCGATCTCCCTGAACTCACAGAAATTAAGTTTTATTAGCATCTGTGGATCCCAATAAATCCATAAGATCTGGAGAGGTGACAAAATCAATGGAAAAAAAACAGACTTGACAGAGAAATCTTCATGTAAAATCTCAGCATAAAGTAAAAGGAAACTATGGCAAAGGGGAAAGTGTACAGTGACAGTGTGATGGATGAGGGAAAAGCCCCTTGCAGCGATCACTTTGATAATAAGGAATTTCTGAGTGCTGGGCACCAGCAAAAAGTAATGTTAATTTAAGGCAGAGCACAACCCTGGGGAGCGGAGGCCGACAGCGCTGACTCAAGTGACAGCCCTGCAGTCTGTGGCTGTCGTTGTACTGACACCATGAAATATAGATAACAGCAGAGCATCCTGATCTCTGGTAGAGCTGCTCTGTGCTGCTTGGCTGAAATCAGACCCATTTGGGAAAAAAAACCCCACAAGGCTCACCTGGAGAAAGTCAACTGTTGCTTTTTTTCAAATGCTGTAACTGGGGTCATGCTACCTAAACATGTATCAATCTTAAACTCAAGGCTATATGAAGAGGAGACAAACTACAAGATGATTGAACTTAATTAAGCTTGCATGCCTAGACCCATGCTTATTTTTATTTATCCTGATGAGACTTTCCTGAAGACCTTCCCTTCCACAAGGATTCCAAGGATGCATAGTTCTGTTCAAATCAAAAGACAAGTTTGTATGCAACTTATTGCCAAGGAGGAAGAAGAAAATCTATTCATCAAATTAAACTGTTAAAGTTATTTCAAAATATGGGGAAAATAAAAAACCCTGGCTTTGCCACTTAAACTGGATTTGTAGTTCATCATTCAGACTGGATAACAGGAAGAATTCCTTTACCAAAAGGGTTCTCAGGCACTGGAACAGCTGCCCAGGGAGGGAGTTGAGTCACCGTCCCTGGAGGTGTTTAAAAAAAGGATAGATGAGTTTTTGAGGGACATGGTTTAGCGGATGATGGGTGCGGTTGGACTTTAATATCTGAAAAGTCTTTTCCAACCAGAATATTCTATGATTCTACACCAAGCCTGCAGTGATGGCAATGGACTCATGTACACCCTTGTATCCAAGGCTGCTTGTGAGCAAATCACCACACAGCACCTGTGGGGTAGGGAAATACAAATTCTTAACTCCTTTCTTTCCTGTCTACGTTGGAGTCCTTTTCCATCTTGGAGTCCTCAGCACAGGAAGCTGTTGGAATGAGTCCAGAGGAGGCCATGGAGTTGATCCGAAGGCTGGAGCACCTCCTGTATGAGAACAGGCTGAGAGAGTTGGGGTTGTTCAGCCTGGAGAAGAGAAGGCTGAGGAATATTCCAGAAGCCCTTGGCCAACACCCTCAGCCACACGAGGTGAATGTTGGGGTTGCCCTCTGCAGCGACAGGGGCTGGATTTGATGATCTCTGTGGGTCGCTTCCAGCTCACAATATTCCAGGGTTCTATGATTTTAAAAGATAGATCAAAGCCTAGAAACTGTGTTTCTGATACCTTTCATCCTTCCTGTTGCTGCTCGTTTGGACTGCTCTACATATCTAATCAACTGTCCTCAGGTTAACACAACACCTGCACCGCTGGAAATTACTTCAGGTGTCACACTCTGGCTGGGCTGAAAGCCTCTTTTAGTGAACACTGGGTCCAAGTTTACGAAAGCAAGAGGGCATTTTGGCAGCAGCGGGCCTTGAAATCCAATTTTACTGTCAAACTGATGCTACCCAAGTTCAGTCTCAAAAGCAGATCCCATGGGAATAAAAATGAAACTACTGGTTGTAAAACTAGAGACCCATAGAAATTCCTCTAAAAAAAAGGCAAATTTAGTTGATCTAGTTTTCTCTGATTGAATTGAATAATTGAATTATATCTCTGCTGTAGAAATCAAAGAAATCTTCATCTTTCCTTCAGGAACTGCAGTACACAAACCCTTCTCCAGCTACCCAAGTCTGCCAGCTGGCAGTGAAGGAGTACAATCCATTCACACAAACTAAATGAAATAAATCATGTTTCATTTTAAGCATTCAAACCAGTCCCTAAACAAAAAGCTATTTTGAGGTTGCTTGAAAAATGTTGAGGCTGTGCCTGAAGGTAAATTACAGTAAAAGAAAATAATCCCAAACTTTTCATCTTGAGTTTTGCATTTTAGACAGAAAAAAAGTAGTGATTCTCCCCCTTTACTCCATTCTCGTAAGACCCAGCTTGGACTCTTGTGTCCAGTTCTGGAATCCCCAACATAAGAAGGATATGGAACTGTTGGAATGGGTCCAGAGGAGGCCACAAAGGTGATCAAAGGGCTGGAGCACCTCTGCTGTGAGGACAGGCTGAGGGAGTTGGCGTTGAGAGTGATGTGGTCGTGAGGTCTGAGCTGTGATGGGGCTGATCCATCAGAGGACTTGTGCTCCTCACAGCTCTAGGGAGTACTGTGTCCAGGTAGACTCCAGCTTACGGACGCACTGATGTCATATCTTTAATCAAGGACATAGCAGCTTTGTTTTTCTTGTGCTACAGAATATGATTGCAGAGTTGAGAATGGGTACCTGCAGGAGATATAACCTATAATAATTTTTCAGTTTCTGGCTACATTCAAACCTATTCATATCCATCTCATTTAGTAAAATTAACTCTAGTCCAGTATTTTTACACCAGTTGTTATAATCTAATTTAGTCCGGTTACTGATTAGGGATCTTAATTTAATATGTATTTTTTCATGGAATCATAGAATGGGTTGAGTTGGAAGGGACTTCAAAGCCCATCCAGTTCCACTCCACTACCATGGGCAGGGACACCTCCCACTGGATCAGGGGGCTCAAAGCCTTGAAAACCTCCAGGGATGGGCAGCCATCACTTCTCTGGGAAACCTGGGCCAGGGCCTCCTCACCCTCATTGTGAAGAATTTCTTCCTAATGCCTAATTTAAAGCTGTTCCCCCTTATCCCACCACTCCAGGCCCTTGTAAAATGCTCCTCCCCAGCTTTCCTGGAGTCCCTTTCAGTCCTGGGAGGTTGCTCTAAGGTCTCCCCAGAGCCTTCTCCTCTCCAGGCTGAACAACCCCAGTTCTCTCAGCCTGTCCTTGTACAGGAGGTGCTCCAGCCCTGGGATCATCTCTGTGGCCTCCTCTGGCTCCATTCCAACAGTTTCATCTCCTTCTTATATTGGAGATTCCAGAACTAGACACAACACTCCAAGTGGGGTCTCACAAGAACGGAGTAGAGGGGGAAAATTAAAGAAATTAATAACTTCATTAAAATCAATCCCAACACACCTGACTACCAAATGAAAGTATTGGTGTTGTGAATTCTGGTTGGAAATACAGGAAAACAGAGTTTGATGTTTATTCCCATATAACTGGTATCCAGATGTGTGCCAGACGTGGCTTTGCTGGGCCCCTGAGGATTCCTTAAGCACAGCTTAAGGGCAGCTCTTGTGCTTCTCTGCCGTGGCTCCCAGCAACCAGGTTTTTAATTGAATTTCATTCCCTAGTTCTCGTCTTTGGATGGAAATACATAGATTAATTTCCTGTATTTATGGCAGAGCTGTGAATAACCACATGGGAACAACTTCCAAGCACAGTATAATACTCTGAACTGCAATACCTCAATGGCAGAATAACCTCAACCTTCTTCCTACTCCTATTTAGCTATAAAGATGTGATTGTGTATTGTTGCCTTTGGAAAGGTGATGGCTTGAGAAGACTAAAAGGGATATAAACTCTCCATATTCATAGTGTGAACCAATTATTGGGAGATAAAAAGAAAAATCTGCAGGTAATTTGCCCACACCTCATCCACAGAACGGAAATGACAGCACTGCTGCTCTGTCCTGCTTGGTATGAAAAGGAGAAACACTCTGACAGCCTTGAGAGACATTGAAATGGGAGGCATAAGGATCCCCATGGCAGTCAATGGTTACTGATGGGTTCCATGCATAAAGCTGGGCATCCAGCATGGGCCAAGCCTGCAGCAAAGTGCCAGGGATGGAGACCCTCGTTCTGCTCCAGACTGAATCCCAGAATCATACAAACACAGAACTGTGGAATCATACAATGTCCTGAGTTGGAAGAGACCCACAAAGACCATCGAGTCCAACTCCTGCCCCTGCTCAGGACACTCCCAAAATTCACACCGTGTGACTGAGGGTGCTGGGCAAATGCTTCTGGAATATTGCCAGACCCGCTGGGGGACGAACCTCTTCCTAATGTTCAACCTCACCCTCCCCTGGCATCTTCCTGCCATTCCCTCCAGTCCAGAGAGAAGAGCTCAGCCCCTGCTCCTCCTCCTCCCCTTGTGAGGAAGCAGTGAACTGCAATGAGGGCCCCCACTCAGTCTCCTCTTCTCCAGCTGATCAGACCAAGGGACTTCAGCCTCTCCTCACACCACTTCCCCTCTAAACCCAACCTGTCTTCTTTATGGCTTCCTAAATGATGCCTCTAAAATATGAATGTAAAAAATACCCTTCTCAAACCTTCATTTTCCCATCAGTCCTCAGATGTCTCTGTAAGTGTTGGGGGAAACTCCTCCCTTTTTGCATTCAACTGACCCAATTTGTCTTAAGTGTCGCTCTTTAACCACCCCCAATTGAGAAGCAGCAATGCAACATTTTGGGCTGGTTTCAGGACTAAACTATGACAGATTTATAAGGGAGAGAGCAATGAGATCTTAACTACAGAACTGTTAATGTATTGGTACAGTAACCCCAGAAACACCGAGTGATTTTTATTGGAACATACATATTTCCTCAAAACAGTTCATGACACCTTCTCAGATTTGCTTCTGTAAAGAAAGTTTTCGTAGTATAACGAAGCCATTTTACTGTTGCTGTGGTAACTACAGTATGAGTTAAAAAAAGGTAACTGCAGAATAAATGCAATTGTCATGTAAAACTCAGCCAAGTTTGCTTTATTATCTAAACAAGGAATGAGTGGTGCTAGAAATATATATATGAATTCAAATTCAACAGCAACAGCAGTTGGAAACCCAAAATTAAAACTCAGCCTTTCAATGCATAGTCCTGCATCAACTGCTGGTCTTCTACTTGATTTTTATTGCAGCAGAGTTAACTGCTGCTTGTGTTTTTTAAATCACTACGTATTTTCAATGCTGAGAGAGTCTGACTTCTTCCAACCACACAACTTCACAACCACAAGCCATCAGGTTGGTGATCTATCTCATCTGTTTTTGACAGTATTTTTGATACTACTTTGCTTTAAGGGAATATATTCACTGCAAATGTATTTTCTCTGCCTTGTTGCCATTTAAAAATACCCTGCTTTGCACTGGTTCTGTATTTTTATTCCCAAGCCTCAAACATTGCACAACATAGGACACAATGGTGCGCAGAATCTCCTGGCTCCATCCAAGTCAGTTGAAGTTTTTTCCATCACCTTCAGTGGAGCCAATATTTTTTTTTAAATTAAAAATAATATCAAGAAAGCACAGGAAGGACCTGGAGCTGTTGGAGTGAGTCCAGAGGAGGCCAGGGAGACCCAAAGGCTGGAGAACCTCCTGTTCGAGGACAGGCTGAGAGAGTTGGGGTTGTTCAGCCTGGAGAAAGGGGCTGCAGGGAATAGGGGACAGACTCTTTAGCAAGGCCTTTAGTGACGGGCCAAGGAGTAATGGTTTTAAACTAAGGGAGGGTAAATTTAGACTGGATATAAGGGAGACATTTTTTACAGTGAGGGTGGTGAAGCCCTGGCCCAGGTTGCCCAGAGAAGTGGTGGCTTCCTAATCCCTGGAGGTGTTCAAGGCCAGGTTGGATGGGGCTTGGAGCCCCCTGATCCAGTGGGAGGTGTCCCTGTCCATGGCAGGGGGTGGAACTGGGTGGGCTTTGAGGTCCCTTCCAACTCAAATCATTCCATGACTCTATAAACTTATATTTTTAAATAAAATAAATATTATGAAAAGAATAAAAAATAGTATAAATAATATCAATAAAAGTATCACTAGCACTCCTCTAGGTTCATTAGAGCCAAAAAGCCCAGTAGCTTTCTCTCAAGGACCGACTGTTTCTCAGTACAATCAGGGCAGAGGTGAAAGGTAAGGAGTGAATATGCAGGAAGACTGGAATGATGACAGGCAGAGCTGTCATCATAGAAATTTTCAGATCCGACCTTTAAGCAAGTCGAGAATAATTTCATAATCATGCCTGCTCTCACTCAGCAAAATTTATATTGTGGATTAAGTTTGAGGAAGGAGAGCTGCTGAACAGCACAGCAGCACCCTCTAGAACCAACAGCATCTCCTTTAATCAAGGAAAATAACATTCACAAATCATTTGGTATTTTAACTTACTCAACAATGATGGTTACAGTCAATGAATGCTATTTTACAGCCTCTGTTGACTCTCACATGCAAATGATTTCTTCTTAGAGATTCTGACAATAAATATTGGGTACAGAACTATTAGATTGCTTCCACTTCATTGAAACGAGCTGTTGCACATGGTTATACATTAATATCTGCACAACAAAGCCTTTAGGACAAAGAGTGTTATGTGCAAAATTCAGCCATAATTTCCTGTTTTCAGCCTACCAAAAAGCTGTCATTTTCCCTCGGGTTCTACAGGAGCTCCCTGAAGGGTTTGCCCATGTGTTCAGTAATGACACAAGTTCAATTGCATGGTGGCTGAAATAATGCCTGAGTCTCTGGGAATGAGACCTCGGAAAGGTCATGGACTCCCTCATTATCTCTTGGCTTTCTTTTGTTTCTGTGCTCTGCCCTTTTACATCCTGAGAAAATGCTGCTGAATGTTAATGCCAAGGCGCTTGGCATCCTCTTCGCCAGTCGTGTCAGCATAATTAATTAGGATGGTAGAACAAACACCACCTCACACAGGTCAGGTCAACCCATTTTGACACCAAAGGAAGAGGAGATACAGCAAAACGATACAAAAAAAACCTGAACACATTGCCAGGAATCTGTAAATAGTAAAATGTACAGCAGGAAGGAATGGGATGAAACAAAGAGAAACACAGCCTGCCGATGGCTGGAAAGGTGTAATAACTGTGGAGTCTCTTCCTGGGAAAGATGTTGGAAACCACAGAGATTGGAGGTTACAAGATCTCCACAGGCAGAGTTAGACCTTGCCCTTAGGCACGACATGAACACAGAGTGGTGAATGAAAGCAGTGAGTCCAGAGGAGGCCACGAAGATGATCCAAGGTCTGGAGCACCTCCTGTACAAGGACAGGCTGAGACAGCTGGGATTGTTCAACCTGGAGAGGAGAAGGCTATGGGGAGACCTTAGAGCAGCCTCCCAGGACTGAAAGGGGCTCCAGGAAAGCTGGGGAGGGGCTCTCGATCAGGGAGTGCCGGGACAGGATGAGAGGGAACAGTTTTCAGAAAGAGGGGAGATTGAGATGAGATCTTAAGGAGAAATGTTCTCCTGTGAGGGTGGGGAGGCCCTGGCCCAGGTTGCCCAGAGCAGTGGTGGCTGCCCCATCCCTGGAGGTGTTCAAGGCCAGGTTGGATGGGGCTTGGAGTCCCCTTGATCCAGTGGGAGGTGTTCCTGCCCATGGCAGAGGGGTTCAAACTGGATGGGCAGAGGTGCTCCAGCCCTCAGATCATCTTTGGGGCCTCCTCTGGAATTGTTTCAACAGTTCCATATCCTTCTTGTGTTGGGGATTCCAAAACTAGCCACATACTCCAGGTAGGGTCTCACAAGAGCTGAGTAGAGGGGGAGAATCCCCTCCCTCAACCACATCTTAGCCCAAAACAGATGATGCCAAAGAAAACTGGTTTCAATGGAGGGTTATAAGCAGCATGGATTTCCCCCAACCTTGCAGCAGCTGAGTGGGCACAGTTAGGTCTCAAGATCTTATCTAAAGGCCAAAGGCACCTTCCCAGGATGGGCATCGTTTTCTTTTTTGTCAATCTCCCTGCATAGGGAAGGAAAAATTACTCCAAATCTCTGGAAAAAGAATCCACTCACTAACATGAACATCATGTTTTAAATCTTTCTTACACAAGATGAAGTTTGGGGAAGGGATGCTAATTTCTGGGTCTCTCATAAGCCAAATCAAATCTAAAAATTTTAAATAGAAACTGTAAACTAAACAACTTCAAATGTCACAATGTTTGCTTTGTGGTATTAATATATTGATTCTTACATCCTCCAACACACAAAGAACACAATTCCATTGCCAGAGTGACAAAGCACATTTTTTGATTACTTTAAATGTCAATATGGTCAAAATCCTATGTCTGATATCACGTTGAGGAAAGATGTGATAATCCCTTTCTGTGCATCAGAAACAGAGTGTACGTGTGTACAAGAGGGGAACACCCGCTCTTGAGACCACATTGTTGAAGGAAAACATGAAAGCCTGAAGAGACAGCTCTGAATTTTGCTGTCATTTGTTCACTGCCTGTCAGCCTGTAAAAGATCAGGCTGGTCTTGGAGCAGAAGGTATTCTGGAGAAGGAAACTGAGATCAAAGCAGAGAATGGACATGATCCTGTATGAGGACAGGCTGAGAGAGTTGGGTTTGTTCAGCCTGGAGAAAAGAAGGCTCTGGGGAGACCTTAGAGCAGCCTCCCAGGACTGAAATGGGCTCCATGAAAGCTGGGGAGGGGCTCTTCGTCAGGGAGTGCAGGGACAGGATGAGGGGGAAGGGTTTTGAGCTGCAAGAGGGGAGATTGAGATGAGATCTTGGGGAGAAATATTTTGCTGTGAGGGTGGGGAGGCCCTGGCCCAGGTGGCCCAGAGCAGTGGTGGCTGCCCCATCCCTGGAGGTGTTCAAGGCCAGGTTGGATGGGTCTTTGAGCCCCCTGATCCAGTAGGAGGTGTCCCTGCCCACGGAACTGGGTGGGCTTTAAGGTCCCTTCCAACCCAAACCATTCCATGATTTCCGTTTGCAGTTGTCTCCACTGCCATTTCTGATACTGTTATTATAGAAATCCACATCTCTCTTTTCCAGAGCCTGCACGAGAACCTCTACCCCAGCTTCTCAATAACCTGCACTCCCTTTCACAGCTCCGTGGGAATTTATTTCTCTCTCTCCAAAAGATGCTTTTCAGTTTCAAACAAAAATGGGTTTGTCAACTGGATGGATTTGATAGTCAGATAAATGAGTTTTATCAACAGAATGGATTAGGCTCTTTGCATTTTGTCACCACCATCTCAATCCAGCCTGCCAATAAAACATATTTCATCAAAGCTTTAGGCCACCATGCTAACAGAATGTGTTTTGTCAACAGCCTAAATCCAACCTGTCAACAAAATCCATTCAGAAGGAAAATAACTCAATCTCTTCTGTCAACATCAGAAGTAAAAATCTTGGTTGTTAGTGACTGAAAAACAAAAACAAACCCCACAGTTAACAATCCATATTTTCAGGCCAAAATAAGAAAAACACAAATATATTCATCAACTTAAGGTATGCAAATTAAAACACTGCACAACATTAAATAATGATTTAACAAACTTTCCTGGTGTAACTGGGATGTGATCAAGGTATGGAACTGTCCAGGCTGAAGCCTGAGGTTTCTACCAGCCCAACCTCAGAACTAAGTTTAATATCTAGATCCAAGAATGCTAGATATTGAAGATGTGTTAAGGAAACGCAAAGACTCAGTAGGCAAATTACAAAAGTTCATGAAAGACCAAGACCCAGAAATTTCTCTGCTGACAGAAAATCACAGTGGTAGAAACAAATAAAATTGCATGGTGGGCTCCATCCTGTCCTTCATGCTTTAATTAGGACTTGCAAATTAAATGGACTGATCCAACTGTTACAGTCAGTCACAGCATCTGTGCCTCCACTTGCTGTGGATTTCTGTGCTCCCTCTGAAGGACAGAGTAGTTCCTTTGTACTGGATAATCACAGAATTATAGAATCTTTAAGGTTGGAAAAGACCTGTAAACTCATCCAGCCCAACCGTCAGCCCAACCCCATCGTGTCCACTAGAACATGTCCTCAAGTGCCACATCTTCAGGTTCTTTGAACCCCTCCAGATTCCATCCCTGCCCTGTTCAGCCTGTTCAGCCACACAGTAACTGCTTTATTTAGTAATTCTTGTAGCTGTTGATTTCAGAACAACCTTAAGGAGGGAAAGATGAGCGAGGAGATGGAAGACATTGAATAATGAAAGGCAGATAGAAATCTAACAAATCATCTCTTTTCAATAACTAAAATATATAAATACACAATCCTGGGGCCACCACAAAGCAAGTTGCGTTCTGTATCTTAGCCTGTCCCAGCTCTTGATGTAAGTGCAAATAAAACAGACCCGTGTTGTGAGAGATGCTTTTGAGTACTGCATACATAATTAGAAATTCATCTTGTCCAACAAGATGTCACACAAATCTCTCCCCATTAAGGAAAGTCTGGCATCATCAGATTTACTCCATTTCTTCAGCATTTCTCTACTTCAGGTGAAATTCCTGCTATTTTAAGAATGGCTTCAGCCTCTTATTAAAAGGAGCCTTCCCTTCCTCCATATGCTCTGTGCTAATTATCAGCCTTTTGAACAGCACTATTTCAATATGTATTGTGAAGTGAAAGGATTCATTTTAATCACACAAAACAGCATAATAACATGATCTCCACAGGGCATTCCACAATGGGTTTTTGCACCTACAAAATAGACTTTAGTGGTTAATGATTTATTGATGTAGTTCCTTTGCCTTTCAATTTAGTTCAATGTGCAGATTGTCTTCCAGATCTTTGATTACCCCACTCCCCCGTGATCCTCCTCATCTCAGATCACCATAGCAAGCTCTTTCCCATCTCAGTTTCATAACATCTGGCAAACAGATATAAACAATAGCAGCAGGTATTTCTTTTTCCTATTAATGGAGTGCTTGGGTGCTGCATTGTTACCCCTGGAAATGTGATGCTGCACCCTCATCAATAACAGGACTAAGTTATTTGGGACAGGGATCATCTATTAATCACCTGCCAAAAATTCATGCCACAGCAGAAATGCTTCTTCTTCTGATCAAAATAAATGGCTTTTCTGCCTGCCAAATCCTCATGTGGGTCACACAAACACTAATCCATTGACAGTTTTGTAGAACGACTTCTGCCCTCTGTTATTAAATTCTTCTATACGTGGACTCACTCATCCCCTGTAACTCGTTAACAGGGGATGTCATTCAGCTCCAGGAATATCAGAGCTGACCTGGCCATGAGGAATGCAAAGCTTTTTTTGGTGCAGTCAAAGCTATCAGACACATTGACAACACGAAACCGAAGGAAAAGTCCAGGGACAGGATGAGGGGGAAGGTTTTTCAGCTGAAAGAGGGGGAATTGAGATGAGATCTTGGGGAGAAATATTTTGCTGTGAGGGTGGGGAGGCCCTGGCACAGGTTGCCCAGAGCAGTGGTGGCTGCCCCATCCCTGGAGGTGTTCAAGGCCAGGTTGGATGGGGCTTGGAGCCCCCTGATCCAGTGGGATATATAATATCATTTCTAAAAACAAGGAAATAATTCCAGGGGTTCTGTGAAGAGACTAATTTCAGACAGGAAATCAAACAGAAGAGGAGTGAAAGGACAGCTGTGACAGTTGAGCATCCAGCAGTTTTCTGGTTTTGGCTGAGATATCCTCAGACCCGTGGTGTGAATTTTGGTGCTGCCCTGTGCAGGGACAGGAGCTGAACTCAATGATCCTTTCAACTCAGGATGTTCTGTGTTTCTCTATAATGGAATTATGTTTCCACTTCACCCCTCTCTGCACTGCAGCAGCCTTCAAAGTAGACCAACATTCCCCCCACGATCAGATTTCTCCAATATTTAGAATTAACCTCCCCTCCCAAATGAGAATATTCATATTCATCATCTCATGGCCAGAACACGTAGATCATTTTACTTCTAAGAATTTACTTATAGCTCATACTCAGCGCCTGTGCATTTCTGTATTTGCATTTTTATTAAAACCTTATCAGGTCTAACGCCTCCATTTGTCATGGTACAATTATATGAAACTGGAGATTAGGCAGGGTCTTACATATCCCATTTTTTTAGGTATTTTATCATGCCCTTGTAGCAATGGCATTTATCAAGTCAACACCAAATGGCCCTCTCTACCATCATATGTACTAACAGTTATTTTGCTCCTACTGCCTATAACTATTGTTTTTCCATTGATGTCTCCTGGACAAATTCCCTCTCAAAAATATCAGAGCTGCCATTAGAAAACCAGCCCTGTGGTTTGTTCTATGCATTTGCAGAAGGGCTGGGTGAAACAGACTCTGATTAGAAGTGAACTCAAATAGAAAATATCCAGATAAGAAACCACAGGAATCACTTTTAGCCTTTAATCCTAGCAATTTAACAAATAGAAGCAGCAGGTGTATAATTCATGGAAGCTTCCTCCACCACGGCAAAGGACGTTGTGTGTCCCTGCAAAATCCACAAGGTTCATTCAGTTTTGAATCGCCTCAGCTCCATCAGACAAACACCTCTTGGTCTTTGCTTTCTGGAAACAAAACACTGTGTCTGTGATGTTCTCCTGGAGGAAGGATTTGGCAGTATAAATTCATCCATTCTTTGGGATCGTAAACCGCAGCTTCGACATCATCGCTGCTTTCTACTAAATGCATTTTTGCGTGTCTTGTTAGACTGTAAATTAAAAGCCCTTTAATATAAACAAAGCAGAAGCAGTGCCTAAGCTGATTTCACACTAGTTCATCAGTAAACTTGAGACACTATTTCAGCCTTCACAGACCCTCCATCACTTTTGTCCTCTCTAAGGCACTACCTGTAGTGGCCCCATCCTTGAAGAAGTGCAAGTACATAGAATTGTCGAGTCCAACCGTACCTGTCCACTATTAAACCAGACTCCTGAACATCCCATCTACCCCTCCAGGGATGGTGACTCCACCACCTCCCTGGGCAGCTGCTCCAGTGCTTGAGAACATTTTTGGTGAAGAAATGTCTACTCTGAATCTCTCCAGGTGCAACTTGAAGCCATCTCCTCTTGTCCTATCACTTGTCACTTGGGAGAAGACCTCAGCACCCACCTCAGGCAGTGATAAGGTCTCCTCCCAGCCTCCTTTTCTCCAGGCTAAACAACCCCAGTTCAAGCTTCTGTGTTGAATCCTAATGTCATTTTTAAACCACTGTTGCATTTGTGCCAGAACAAAGCACTTTGTGAGCTGCTCCCTGCAGAAGTGAGAGTGGGAGATGAAGCTTTTGCTGCCATTGCATGTACAGACAAACCCTGCCCTCATCTGATCACCAAACACTGCCCCATCATTTCGCATACGCAGATAATCAGAGACAAAGCAGCATGTGAAGAATCACAGGCTGATTTGCACGCAGATGGTTTTATGATAGAGAAAGCTTTTTCCCACAAAGAAAGGATTTTGCACGGCACACGACTGTGGTTTTCAGAAATAAATGCAAAGAAATTGCTTGCTGGAAACCTCGCTGCTCTGCAAGGGGCAGATAAATAGAGGAGCCAGATGCCATCAGCTCTGGGGAAAAGATGTCAGATTGTGCAAAGTGCCTTTGAAAATTTACCCATCAAGACAGAAGATAAGATAGTGGCCAGGTATTCTCAACAGGGAAAAGTTATATTCAAACCGAAGCCCTTTTCCTCAGGGTTCATGCTATTAACCTCAAAACAATTCAAACCCAGGTGCAATACCAAAGATACTGGTGCAGTCAATGGGAAAGCTTGAACTTAGATTATTAAGGGAAGAGCTGAGCGGGCCCAATTCCCCTTTTTAGTCTGATGTGAGTCCATTAAACTCAGCAGAGTAACTCCCAGGTGAATGAGAAACTCTCTTTATCCGAAGGCTGCCTGCCCCGGTGGCTTTGTCAAGAGGAGATACAATAAGGGGTGGCAGCAGTTCTCTGCTGTGGAAGCTTTACCAGTTTGCTCTCAAAAGTGCTTGGTTCAGAGAGCAAAGATCCATATTACTGGTACAGGAAATTGCTTAACAGACTGAATATTTCCAAGTGGGTTCTACAGGTAGGTGGCATCATACTCTCTCCTGAAATCTCTAGGGAAGGAGGCACCTCTCACCTGAGCTGTTGTTTAAGTTTAATGAAAGACAAAAGAAGGAAAAGCAAGAATGTGTGACTCTGTATTTTTATGCGTCCTTTTATCCTTTTGGAGGGTCACATTAAAGACAAAGTCACAGAACAACACCGAAAAATGACAAAGAGCTACCTCCTCTCTCTACTTTGAGCCCAGAAAGCATCTATAAGCTCCATGAAAAGGATTTCCTGGATTGAGAGGAGATGTAAATCCATCCACAGCTCGTACAGAGCTTCCAGCTGATGGGGTTGGGGAACAAAAGCAGGATGACATCCCTTCCTTCTTCTCATTTCAGTCACAAATATGCGGTTGTTGTCATTTATTAACATTCACGTTCCATTGAACTTCACCTGGAAAGCATCTTCCCTAATTCCTGCTCCTAACCAAACTCTTGAGGTCAGCAAAGACATTTTCAATGTGAGCAAATGCTGTTGCACCCCCCAAAAATAAGCAACAAATAGAGAGGGGCTGATGGTGCTTTGAAGCAAACAGTGGCTAAATCGTTGAGAAAAACCTCACTTGGCAGAATATATTCTAAGCAGCAAAGCAAGTTTCTAGCAGCACAGAGGAAAAGAGGCTTAACAGACCAAGCATTACATTTCCAGCACCGTAAAATCTGGTCAAATAATGGAAAAATTTATGCAAGTCTAAAGTCATTTGGTGATAGATGGGGAGGATTAAGCTCTGTTGAATAAGTTATCCTCTGCAGAATATATTTCAACTTTACCCTACTGCTTGACAAATAATGGACAGATTAACTGGCTAAATTTTGCATAATGTATTGTTTCCTAGGGTTGTAAACCACCCCTTTAACACACAAAAAAGAAGGTAATTTTGTTTAGCTTGAAACTAGTTTTCTGAAAATTCTTCTCCCTCACTTAAAAATCTTAGTCTTTACAAAAGAACACAGTAAAACTAATCTGTATCAAGTCCTAAAATGGATTTATTAAACTGTATTAAATCCCCATGAAGACTATTTGTTCACTGCAGTTTAATATCCTTCATAAAAGGAATATGATAAATTCACCTAAGGCTACTCAGAATCTGGACGAGAGTTAACAATGGGGTTTAATTAATCCACTCCAAGTTAAAAATTTCTGCTAATTCAAAGAACATATATTTTTAGCAGAGTTTTTGGAAGTTTGCCTGCAATGTGGTTGTCATGAAACACAGTGGAAGCTGGCTCTTAAATCTCTTACTTGTTTGAAAATATCAACTTTAAGACTGACTTCATTCCACATTATCATTGGACAACCCCTTGCATCTTGGAGTTAGGTCAGGATGTGTGCAAAGTTGGACCTCAAGGTTCAGGTATGACCTAGCGTTGCCTCATGAAACCTCATGGAAGAGGTGTGAAGTTATAAATCAAAACCACTAAAACAATTTATATTTCTAAACACAGAATTGAAAAATGTTATGATTTATTTCCCATCATAAGGGCACATCAGTGAAATTTTATGGGTTAGGCCACAGCTGCATCTACAATTGTTATCTAAGGTGGATTTTGTTTATTTAAAAACTACACTTTCATGCATAGAGTGTACTTAAAGCTTTTAATCAATGCATCTCACGGGACTGTACTAATACATATTAAAGTTCAGAATATTTTTACTGTGAGGCAAAATGCATAAGTATTACTCCAATTCCTACTACACTATGGAATATTTTCAATTGGAGTCCTTGTTATGCCAGAGCAGTGTAAAAGACACCCACAATAAATGATCTTGCATACATCTTACTTGAGTCCTCTGGCTGAAAGTGAATACCAGGAGCATCACTTAAATTTTCCATAAAGGGAGCAAAGCCATTTTTCTTGCCTTCCTGTCTTCTTTCTCCTCCCAAATCAAATAAATTTTAGATATTTGAGTGAATTAAAAGGTAATAAATTCTCACCCGAGAAATGGTAGAAGTGCATAGCAAACACTGTGCTTAAATAATTTAGAAAAATGACCCGCAGTGATGTTCTGCCTTCTGAAGTTCAGGTATTTATTAGATTCCCTTCCTTTGTGCTTTGGTTCTTTCATGAATATCATTACAGCAGCAAAGGTGCCCCACACTAAGGGAACGGTCTGATGACTTAGTGAACCTTTAAGAGCTCCTCACATTCCTTTCTGATGGCTGTGGCATCTTGAAAGAAGAACAACGCTATGGTCCATAAATTACATAAGGCCTAAACAGGTACAGAGGTAATGTTTCTGCTGTGCAGCGTTATGAATCTTCTCAAAAGCCTCCCCAAAAACTCAACAAAGCCCCAAGGTTACCCAGGTTCTCCTTCAACTCCAACAGAACCACATGAGCAACAACTTCCATCCAAAGCAAAACACATCCATGAGGGCCAATTATCCCCAGCAAGACATCGTAGCTCATTTCTGCAAAGGTTAGAAGAGATCATAAAACCCCAACTTATTTATAGAGCTACAAAAGGAAGGTGGCGACAAGGTGGTGTTCTCCTGAGAGGGTGATTGGTAACATCATGTTGCTCCCCATGCAAATGATGTCCTTGCCTCCGAAGGCAATAAGAAGCTGAATAGAGGCAAAATAAAAGCAGAGCCAAGAGGTGGAAGGAAGGTGATTTCACTGTTAGGATAAATCCTTTTAAAAATCCTAGAATCATGGGACCCCAAAGCCCATCCAGTTCCAACCCCTGCCATGGGCAGGGACACCTCCCACGGGATCAGGGGCCTCAAAGCCCCATCCAACCTGATCTTGAACACCTCCAGGGATGGGGCAGCCACCACTGCTCTGGGCAACCTGGGCCAGGGCCTCCCCACCCTCATTGTGAAGAATTTCTTTCTAATATCTAACCTAAATCTTCCCCCTTCCCATGTAAAGCCATTCCCCCTTGTCCCTCCAGGCCCTTGGAACAAACTCATCCCCAACTTTTGGAACCTGTACTAGGAGGCTGCTCTTAAGGTCTCCCCAGAGCCTTCTCTTCTCCAGGCTGAACCACCTCTTTCAACCTGTCCTCGTACACGAGGTTCTCCAGCCTTTGGATCACCTTCATGGCCTCCTCTGGACCCACCCTAACAGTTCTACATCCTTCTTATGTTGGAGATTCCAGAACTGGACATTTTAAGCCTCATCAGTAACTTTATTATTCCATATATCAGCTTGAACTCCCACTGATAAGCCAGCATCGCTTGCCTTGCACAGGCTGTTGGCTGGGTGTCAAATACCATTCCCCTTCCTATCTCACTCATCTCCCAGACTTCAGTCAGAGCCTTCACATTGCTCACAGTGCCAAACAAGATGTTTCGCACCCATTTTATAATAAACGCTCCCTGACAGATATTGAGCCCACACTGGTAGGTAACTTAATCAATAGTCAAGGCTCCAGCAGTCTGCAGAGCAAATTATAGCTGACATTTAATAGAACTGCAAAGCAGAAATAGCTTTAAATACACCAGTTGGTGTTTTAAGCCACATAATAAATTCCCTGCTAGCTAGTTACATATCAATTAATAGCACTAAACATCCTTAATGTATCAACAAAGATGTCACTCAGATATTAAAATTCAGTTTAATTTAAATAGCAACGAGGTTTTAAGCGCCTGATATTTTAAAATTCACCTGATCTCTTTTGTCATTACATAAAGCCCTTGAACTAACACATAACTGCCTCATAAAACTTAAACTGCAGGTAAAATTAAAACATGTGCTTGCAAATATTGCTACAGCGTGACTCCAGGTCAGCATAGAACAAAACAGCCAGAGCCAGCAGCAGCCCAAAAGCCACAGAATGAACCAAAGAAACTGTATTATTATTTGACATGATCTGTATTTGAAGCAGTTCCTTGCACAAATGGAAATCAAGTCAACTATTCCACTCCTAACCTCACCAGCAGCTCTGTTTGAGTATTTACCCAGCAGTCTCTGGCTGGGCTGCAACAGGCAAAAAAGCAAACAGGAGCCCAACAGAGCCGTGTTTTAAGTAGCACCCGCTGACTTGTAAATATTAAAGCAAAGAAAGGCAAGAATAATCAGCCAGGCTTATCCTGACAGAAGCCTTTTATAGAGAGTTACCTCCAAGATGGTTATGGCCCACTCAGAGATGATGTTTTCCAGTTTCCAGAATCACAGAACGGTTTGGGTTAGGAGGGACCTCAAAGCCCACCCAGTTCCACCCCTTGCCATGGCAGGGACACCTCCCACTGGATCAGGGGGCTCCAAGCCCCATCCAACCTGGCCTTGAGCGCCTCCAGGGATGGGGCAGCCACCACTGCTCTGGGAAACCTGGGCCAGGGCCTCCCCACCCTCACAGCAAAATATTTCTCCCCAAGGTCTCATCTCAATCTACCCTCTTGCAGCTCAAAACCATTTCCCTCATCCTATCCTTGCAATCCCTGATCAAGAGCCCCCCCCCCAGCTTTCCTGGAGCCCCTTTCAGTCCTGGGAGGCTGCTCTAAGGTCTCCCTGGAGCCTTCTTTTCTCCAGGCTGAACAACCCCAACTCTCTCAGCCTGTTCTCATACAGGAGGTGCTCCAGCCCTGGGATCATCTCTGTGGCCTCCTCTGGACTCACTCCAGCAGATCCATGTCCTTCCTGGGCCGAGGACTCCAGAGCTGAACAGAGGACTCCAGCTGAGGTCTCAGGAGAGTAGAGGGGCTGTCTTTGTATAAAACGAGTGGGGATCAACTGATTTCAGAGTCATCTGGGTCAATTTGCCCTCTGCAGCTGCTCCTAAAACTTCCATTCTGTGTATTCCTGCTGTGCCTGCACTCACGTCAGCAGCCAAATGCAAGCTGAACTCCTGTCTAAGCCCTGGTTTATGTTAAATTCTCGTGCTGAAAACTCTAAATCCCAATATCTACTGCAATTTCCTTTCATTTTAACAGCAATCAAATTAAGCTTGACTTTTACTTTACAGCCTCCAGGTGGGCACCCATGGCTGGGCCCTATCACTAAAGCAGTGGGTGTGTAATCAAATTGAGTTAGACAGTGATTGATATTTCGCATCCTCTGTAATTATGGTATTAAAAATCTGGCACGTTGTTGGATGTGAAATGATGTGTGATTGCTAGAAATGAAATGCAATTCGTTTCTTATTCTAGAGTAGGGTGAGAAAGCCCAGTAATAGGTTATGGGAGACACCAGGCATTTTCTGCCAGCACTTTCCTAGCTTTAATTGTGTACATGCAGTTTTGATATTCGTTAAAATGGAAAATTGCCTGGCCACTAATTGATCCTTAACTGTGCCTGGACCTCACAGACTCTGTGTTGGTACAGTTCTGTACCAAAATCACAACACAGAGTAATGTATCATGCTGCTGAAAACCAGCTTCAGAGCAACACCAGAAACAAAACTTCCCATCTACTCCACTCTGGTGAGACGCCACTTGGAGTCCTGTGTCCACGTCTAGCATCCCCAACACAAGGATATGGAACTGGTGAAATGGGTCCAGAGGAGGCCACAAAGATGATCCAAGGGCTGGAGCACCTCCTGTATGAGGACAGGGTGAGAGAGTTGGGGTTGTTCAGCCTGGAGAAAAGAAGGCTCCAGGGAGACCTTAGAGCAGCCTCCCAGGACTGAAAGGGGCTCCAGGAAAGCTTGGGAGGGGCTTTTGATCAGGGATTGCAAGGATAGGATGAGGGAGAAGGGTTTTGAGCTGCAAGAGGGGAGATTGAGATGGGATCTTAGGGAGAAATACTTTGCTATGAGGGTGAGGAGGCCCTGGCCCAGGTTTCCCAGAGCAGTGGTGGCTGCCCCATCCCTGGAGGTGTTCAAGGCCAGGTTGGATGGGGCTTGGAGCCCCCTGATCCAGTGGGAGGTGCCCCATCAATGACAGCTCCTCATTGCTATCTATGTATCTCATTCACTTCCCTCCACCCCTTCCAGACAGAAAACAACTCAATCTAGGCGCTTATCTGCACTTGAAAGTTAATTCAAGGTTGCAGTCAGGCATGAATTTCAAGAGAAAGAGATATTTTTAATAACCATAGTGACAGCTATTCTAGAATAAAAGAGCTTTATTTAGCTTAATACACTTTCTTTAATCACTAATCCTAAACAGGTGATTAGCTCTTTATTAATGCACTGAAACCATATCTGAACCCTTCAAAAGCCTTTCTTAGGATTCCTGGATAAGGAATGAAGCTCAGAGTGACAGAGAGGGTTCTGCCTTGCAGAGCCAAGTTGCGGGGTGATGGGAATCAGCCTGAAACCATGCTCCCAGTCCCGGGGTCAAATCACTTTTCTCTACTTAATAACTGCACGCTCTGCATAGAAGGCAAACCTTTCAGTTTGAAAGAGGGCTGAGCTGCCCTCTTGTTTATTTAAACACTCAGAGGAACTTTGGAACTCGGGTTTTTATGATCCATCATAACAAACCTCCAGTACAAAGCCCTTGCAAACAGAGATTTCAATTTATTTGCATTATCAGTTAAGAACAAGTTGTCCACAACAAAAATGCCTTTAGAGCATCATAAATAACATACAGCTAAGACTGAGGCTTTAGGAGAAATCCCTCAGCAAGAGAAGAATGAAAGAATTCACAGAAACTCCAGAAATACAGAAATTACACAGGAGAAATCACAGAAACAGGCAATGTTCTTAAGCTTTCACAAGAAACCAACAGCGTTTCATTCTTGGATGATTTATTCCTTTTATTTAAACCAGACCCATGTCTGCAGAAAGGAAAAGATTTTCCATGCTTTTTAGAGCAGTCTGGCATGACAAATAGATTCATGGCAGAGTCTCCCAGGTCTGGAAGGTGGCTCTGTGCCTAAGGGTGAGGACCCTAAGGACTGGGAACCCCCTTATCAACTCTCCAACGGAGCCCTGAAGTGTCACTGAGGAAGCCATCTGAGTAGGTTTTCAAAAGCACTTGGGTTCATCAGCTCCTTACATGAACTTTTGGAAAAGCAAAAGCACAGATGTGTGCGACCCACTTCCTTTCTCCAGCCTTTACTTCCCAGGGCTGTTGGGAATCACAGAATCATAGAATCACCTGACCTGAAGGGACCCAAAGGGTCGCCAAGTCCAACTCCTGTCCCTACACAGGTCACTCCCAACATTCAACCAGTGGGACTGAGGGCATTGGCCAAATGCTCCTGGAATGCTGGCAGAGTGTGTGCTGGGACTGCTTCTTTGGGGAGCTGTTCCAGGGCTGCACCACCCACTGGGGGAAGAACCTCTTCCCAATATCCAATCTAAACCTCCCCTGGCATCTTCCTGCCATTCCCTCCAGTCCTATCATAGGCTGCAAGAAAGAAAGGAAATACCTTAATATTGAAAACATATTCAACTACTTTGGTAGGAGACTCAGTATTATAACAAAGAATTAATAAGGGAGTTTCAGGGCTTGACAGAAATTATGCCCAACAGCAGATTTAACTCATCATATAGATTTCTTTCAGGAAGATGCAATTATCTGCTCTTTTCCATTTTTTTAAACAGTGGGAAAAAACCCTAAATTAAGTTCAACAGGGTTTTTCAGTCAGACTAGAAGAAGTCCCAACCAAAATCCTACAGTGGATTACTGAGTACATACTCAAAGCCTGGGAGCTTTTGAAAACTGAATATATGTCTAAATCCATTTATATTACCCTTGCAAAACAAGCAAAAGGACTTTAGACTAAAAGCAACTGGTGCCAGGAGAAGAACCTCAGGTTTCAGTGTGTTCAATGATTTTTCCTAATATCCAATCTAAGCCTCCCCTGGTGCATCTTGAGGCTGTTTCTTCTCATTCCACCCCTTGTTACTTGGGAGAAGAGCCCAGCACCCACCGCACCACAACCTTATTTCTGGGAGCTGCAGAGAGCGATGGGGTCTCCCCTCAGCCTCCTCTTCTCCAGACTCAGCAGTCTCAGGTCTCTCAGTTGCTCCTCATAAGACTTTTTCTCCAGACCCTTCACCAGTCTCATTGCCCTCCAGAGCTCTTGAGTTGGTTTGGAAACTCAGATGCAGTTCTGGAAACTTGAAATAATTAGTACAGGGATTTCAGGGAGCCTATAGATGTAATCAGACAGATGAAACCACATTTCTGACCCAGAACAAACTACATCTATGGCATCAATTCTTTAAGATGCTGAGCCTTTAAATCAACAGAATAATACAAACTGATTCCTTAAAATATCAGCTAAGCACACAGTTAAACACTGGAGGAGACAGGCAGGCTCAAGATGTTCTTACCTTCCCCAGAATCAGAATCGAGGTGAGGCTTAGACTCCTAACTCATCTTCATTAACCACCATCACCCCCACCCCCCACCCCCCCCCCCCCCCCGTGGGGACTGCATAAATCTTATCTAGGCTTTTAATATTTTCTCAGACAGTCTGTAACAAAGCTGCTTTCAAAGCTGCACCTAAGAGCTGCCAAGATGATGATAATACTTGAGGCCTCAGCACTGGGCATTCAGATTAGCTTTAATTCTTTATGCGAAAGCTTGAGTAGAACCTGTTTTGAGGAAGCTATTCTTCAGGCTGCAACGCTGAAAGTTATTTCTGGAGATTAGTGTTTTGGGAAATACAGTAAAATCTGAATCTCAAGAAAGAGGGCAATAAAACAAAAATGGGAAATACCAGTTTAACAACAGCATGAGCTGTTCAGCTCCAGTTCACATCAGTGGCCGCAATGACATTCAGTGCATATGACGAATTTCATGAAAAGATCTTTGTCCTTTCTTCACAGAATAATAGAATCATGGAATGGTTGGGTTGGAAAGGACCTCAAAGCCCATCTAGTTCGAACCTCCTGCCATAGGCAGGGACACCTCCCACTGGATCAGGGGGCTCAAAGGTCCATCCAACCTGGCCTTGAAGACCTCCAGGGACCGGGCAGCAACAGCTTCTCTGGGCAACCTGTGCAACTTCCCTTTCAGCCCCCTGATCCAGTGGGAGGGTGTCCCTTCCCATCACAGCAGGAGTGGAACTGGATGAGCTTTAAAGTCTTTTCCAACCCAAACCATTCTCCCATTCTATGATTCCATGTGGATAATTTCACAGCCCACAAATCGAACACCACGCATTATGCTACTGTCCAGTCAAACAGTCCTTGGAACTGGTTCACAAACCATGTCCTGCAAAGTAAATGTTATCACATTCAAAGCAGAGATAACAAGAGCCACAAGGTATTTACACAACATGAAGCAGGTCAGTAGCCGGAGAAGAAAGACAACAACAACTCCCAGCACAGCAAGGTACCAATTTTCTCCACTACCCTGAGATATTTTCCAGAAAACAAGGTATTAAGTCCAGAGGGAAATGTTAAAAAGTTTACTACTGCAATTATGACTTTCACAAAATGTTTAGCACCCTGTAGCTCAATTAAAAATAAATAGGTCAGCTGAACTGAATGAAAAGGCAACTAATTAAGGCATTTTTTTAATTTTAAATTTTGCCCATAAGAACTGAAAACTGAACTAGTATTTTTATCAAGCTACCTGATTTATATAATGCTGGATTAATTAATTTTGAATCTCTATTTGATCTTTTATGATATTGTTTTACTTTCTTCCCCCTGCTTGCAAAAAATGATTAGGCTGTGCAGCTAATGAGAAGCATTAATTTAATAGTTTTTAAATACATCATTAAACTCATTGCTTGAATACATTAATATTTCTGATTTATTTTGAATTCAAATATCAGCTTTCTCCCTTTAAGCAATGAAAACTTCATTCTCCATTTGTAATGCCATTAGTTGATGGTGCGCACGGGGAATCTCTGCAGAGCCCTGTTTCTCTTCACTAAAGCACGGAAGCTGCTAATTTCAATCATAGATCTGCTCTTTCTTTATGATGACATTAAAAAGGGAAAAGGTAGAAAGAGGCGTCCTCTCTGCGTAAACGTTCCTCAACAAGAACGTGCCATATATATCCACTGGAGATCCACTATGGACAGTGGGTCCTTGTCAATAGGGATGGATCTCTGAACAAGTTCAATATCACTTCACAGAATCACAGAATGACCCCAGTTGAAGGGACCCACAAGGATCATCGAGTCCAACTGCTGCCCCTGCGTAGGACAAGGTGTCCCTGCCCATGGTAGGGGGTTGAAACTGGATGATCTTTAAGGTCCCTTCCAGCCCAAATCATTCTATGATTCTACGACTGCTACCACTGAGATCACACGATAAAAAGAGAACGAGGCCAATTAAAAGCTGCTGAGGAGGACAGGGCATCAGTGCCAAGACCACTGGCAGACAGCCCCAAGTGCTTCTGTTCCCGTCAGATTCCCTTCAGACATCCCATCGTGAGCGAATCTCAGACAGAAGGTTCTGGGTTTTTTTAGATCTGGGTTGTAGCTGCCGTTTTGCACGGTTCATTGCCTTCGGATGTGCTCGCTTCAGACTTTGTTTGACTGCATCTGGAATTTGGTGGTGGATTGCACTGAGAAATGTAAGGAGGTATTTAATAGCAATCATGTTCAACTGTTTAAATCGTGCAGTCAGGCAGGAACATCTTGGTCTATGCCAGGATAATGCATGAGTGGATTTAGGCAACAGGGCTTGCTACAGCAACCAGTATCTCTGAACTTCCTCCTCATTTTCCTATTTATTGAACTTGAAATGAGAAAAAGAGCAAGCAGGTCTGCATCACTCAATGAAAGGCAGCTCAGAAGAAGAAACTTAAAAAAGCATCACCTTGTTAGACAAGACTGGAAGAAGAATGAGGTGACAACACATTCGGATGAACATTGGTTTTGTTGTTGGACAACACAAAGAGGATGACGTCCATACAATGTTTAGAAAAATGTTACCTCAATTCTGATCTCATTACACTCATCTTATAAAAATGCCTTTCAGTTATTGCCCGTTTACCCTGGCATATCTTCTCCCTGTTGGACAGCGACCAGACAAGGGGAAAAGGCCTCAGGATGCACAAGGGGAGATTTAGTTTAGATATTGGGAGGAATTTCTTTACTGAAAGGGTTGTCGGGCATTGGAAGAGGCTGCCCAGAGAGGTGGTTGAGTCACCATCCCTGGAGGTATTTAAAAGATGAGTAGATGTTGTGCTTGGGGACGTGGTCTCGTGATGGACTTAGCAAGGCTGGATCGATGGTTGGACTTGATGATCTTTAAGGTCTTTTCCAATCAAAACTCCTCTGTGATTCTGTGATGTGGTGCTGGTTTGGGAGCACATCTAGGACCAGAGTACTGTGCCACTGACAATCCACACAAGCAGAACACGTTCAGTGCACATTTCAATCCTTTGCTGCACAGGCAGGTCCCACACTTCACCAACTGATCATCTTGAGTAGTCTCGTCCCATTTTGACTCTCTGCCCCTGCTGCAATAGCCAAGTGAGACTATCTGTATAAAAATAATTTCAACTATGTGGTCCTGGGAGCACAACCTGATGTTGGCTGTCATTGCAAGAGGCTGATTCCTACCCAGTTTTGAACACCCTTAATAATTAGAGGAGTTTGAGACAGGGAAGTGGCACCTTCATTTGGGTTCTGGACTTGCAGCAACATCTAGAAGATTTTATGCTTTTATCGAGACTGACTGGGTAAACACAACTGATCTTTAAGTTCTTTGCAAAGCTTTGCCCTTTTTAAAGAAAAGCACCTTGTCTCTTCTCCCATCCTCCCAGCTATTTGGAAGTAGTTTGGGCAGGGAAGATCATCTTCCATGTGTGCATCCAGCTCGTACCACTGTGATGCCTCGGTCTACCAGCTGCAATACAATAATCAGCAGCGAAAATTCTTTGCAAGATCCAGCCCAGGGAAGGTGTTTTTAATGCAAATCTAATTTATTAGTGAACAATAAGGGCTATAAAAACAGCCATTTCAAGGTTAACGTGCTACTGGAATATCCAAAAGTCAAGCTGAGTGAAGAATCCATAACTAATTGCTTATTTAATTGCACATTCTTTGTACATGAGGCAATTGTAATCTTCCTCAAGGTTTTAGATTTCCCCCTGCTTTTCAAGTAAGCTATAAAACTTCTGTATCTGTTCTTCAGCCTGAGCTTTACTGTTTCGCTCTATCAGCCAAATAGTTCCCTTCTATAGCCATTAATTAATGGGAGCAGCTCATGAGAAAAAACAATCCTATGAAGAGTTCATATAATCCATTGCTAAAGATGGGACTTAGTTTCATTTTTTTGGTTAAAATAATGAAAACCAGTCTCAGAAAAAAGCACTCCTGAAAAGGTAGAAAGAAAATCACTGTCTACAACTGCCTGAAAGGAGGTTGTGGTGAGGTGGATGTTGGTCTCTTCTCCCAAGTAACGTGATGGGATGAGAAGAATTGGCCTCAAGTTGCCCCAGGGGAGGTTTAGACTGGATATTAGGGAAAGTTCCGTCACTGAAAGGTTTCTCAGGAACTGGAACGGCTGCCCAGGGAGCTGGTGGAGTCATCGTCCCTGGAGATGTTTAAAATATGGTAGATGAGGTGCTCAGGGATCTGGTTCAATAGTGGACAGGATGGACTCGATGATCTCAAAGGTGTTTTCCAACCAAGTGATTCTATAAAAGACTTGCACTGAGGCTCTGCATTGAAGGAAAGAAGCAGAGCTCAGCACATTCTTGGTCCAGCAGCATTCACCAAGCCAAGCGGAGTAATTTAATGTACAGTAAGGCAGCACAAGATATTCCCAGGTACCCAGAACTGAAGCATGGGATGCTGTGACACAAGCTGAATCACCAGCCTCGTTTCAATCATTCCATTCCATTCCACCTTCATTGCTTTATTTTGCTTTTTAAATGAAGGCAGAGTATTTTGCTTCATTACATTCCAAACATGTTAGACTTTTGAAACTTAAGTTAATAAGTGAATTTATTAAACTGTTAACACACAGGAACATCAACATCTTTATGTTTATGTTTTCTGAAAAACTACTACAGAATATCCAATCAGCAGACTTCACTATTTGATAGTGACTCAAATACTTCTTGAATGGCAGAATTTCCTTAAACTGGATATGTCATTATTCTTTAAGAACACAGAATATGATCCCAAGCATCATTTGAGCAGGAACTGCCTCCCAAAAAATATTAGCTAAAAACATAGAATCATGGAACGGTTTGGGTTGGAAGGCACCCTAAAGATCATCTAGCCCCAACCCCCTGCCATAGGCAGGGACACCTCCCACTGGGTCAGGGGGTTCCAAGCCCCATCCAACCTGGCCTTGAAAACCTCCAGGAATGGGGAATGGTTGGTTACTACTGACTGAAGTAAACTGTGACAGCTGTGGAAGGACAAGACCACACCACAACAGACTCCATCCATAAATGAGATCATTAACACCCCAGCAAACAGAACTAATGGTTTAGAAGAGCAATAAACATATTCTCCTATTATTATTTATAGATTTTTATCTGTATTTTGGAACAGAAAAGGCTGACTTGAGGGTAAAAATGTTGTAATCTTTCAGATTACCTCCTGATATAATTCGAGTGTCTCCATTTCACCAAGAGTACCTTTTAAAATCAATACTTGGAACACGATTTTTGCCTTATCAGGCCGTCCCAATTAAGAATAACAACCTCTCAGCCTGCAACGCTTGCTGACATCTTTCAAGTGCAGTGTTTATAGAGAATTCAATTTAAACTTTATTAACTTGGCAAAACTTTCCTGCACTTTTATGCAATCATCCAAAATTAAACAGTTAACAACAAAAATAACCCATCCCAATTTATTCAGTTCGCATTTCCATGCAATAAAAATGAGTAGCGAGTTAAACCACAAATCCCTGAAGTAGATCAGAGCATCCTGGAGAAAATGTCAGGAATAATTAAGATGGAAACCTAATTTGGTAAGCGCTGCTACCAGACACTGGGTGGAGGGGATGAGAGGGGAACAAGAGAAGAAGGAACCTTTTTCAATAAAGCCACTTCCATATTTCTGCTCTCTAAAACAACCAAACACACCAGCACAGGATCACCAGTCAAAATAGAACAATTACACACTTAAGGATACTTTTTTCCTTCCTTTAAGAAATGTCAGATTTAAAGGATGACCCTTGTTATCCTTATCAATAGGAGTGTTGGAGATGAGGAGGGAGTACATTGTCGTCTGCTTTACACAGATCACAGGCAGCAGCACAGCCCCTCGTGTTTAATGCAAGGATGTCACCACATTAGCTTAGTTACCACTCCTTCGTGCTTGAAACAAGGTGAGTAGAGATGCCACTGCAATCCAACTGCTCAACAGCAGCAACCCTCTCTCAGGGATAACATCATGGAATCATTGGAAAAGACCTCTAAGCTCATCCAGTCCAACCATCAACACAACCCCACCATGCTAAATCACATCCTGAAGTGCCACTTCTACACATCCTTTGAACCCCTGGAGATGGAGACTCCACCACTGCCCTGGGCAGCCTCTTCCAATCCTTCACCACTCTGGCAGTAAATAAATTTTTCTTAATATACAATCTAAACCACCCCTGGAGCAACTTGAGGCCGTTTCCTTTCATCCCATCACTTGCTACCGGGGAGAAGAGCTCAGCACCCACCTCACTCCAACTTTCTGTAACAACGAGGGGTGACAATGCCTCCTGCCACGGGAGGAGAGGGAACTGGCCAGACTTAAATTGCTCCCGCACTGCCTTCTAATAAAAAACAATAGTGCTTCTGCTCTTATTCTGAGTTTGTGCTGCTGTAGCCATTGCAATGGTTCTGCACAGCGACGTTAACCTTTATTAACCTTTATCTGTAAAAACAGAGCTTTGATGCACTTGCACTTCAAGTCATGAAGTTGCCTTCTACCACGCCAGCAGCCCCTGCTCCCACAGGGACTCACTACCTGTCGAAAAACCATTCCCATACCAATTTATATAATTCTGTAGTGGAAACGTGCTGCTCAATTACACCAACATTGCTTAAACAAAAGAATTCCAGTGCAGACAAAAATTTACCATCATTTCCAGCTCACAGAATACCCTTTTCCATCCTTCTCTTTCTCCATGCCCTTTTCTAAACTGACCTCTAGCACACAAAATATCACCCCCACATCTAGTTTAAACCCACAAGTGCTGACAACAGAGCAATGACATTTTACCATTAGCCAGCATATGTATTTTGCTGCCCACCTACAGCAGAAGAGAGGGGTGGTGATATATAAAAATTCTAATTCTATTCATACTGACATTTACCGTGGAATTCCAACAATCAAGAAAACCTCTCATTTTCAAGCCTTGTTCACTCATCCTAGAAAATGAGGTAGAAGTTTCCAACCCTTGCAAGGAATTTGCAAAACCAACTCAATTCCTACGTGAATGAACAAAAATAAAATATTTAAGAAGCTGCCCAAAGGAAGTTTTTGACGGGCAAAGCAATCTTTTCCTACTAATAGTTAGTCACAAGCAATATATTGAATAAGGGGAGAGGGTGTGTCTTTTTCATTTATTTTAATTAAAGTAAAGCCACCATCATTAAAGGACAACACTTCAGTCCAAAGCAAATTGGACATTTCTACCTAAATACGATTTTAAGGAGCCTTTTAGTGCAATGCTCCATCTAATTATGGCAGAAAGCACCAGCTATACAAAGGGTCTCAGCTGGAAATAAGAGAATAGTTTTTTCTAACAACGTACATGCAGGAAATAATTTGTGGTTGTAGCTCATGAATCCAAAAGAAATTATTTCTATTCCCAAACAGAGTCATTTACTGACTGTATTCAGCCCATGTTGCAGTGTGATTGATAGAAAGACCCTACAGCAAGGCATATTTGCAGGATTTTAAGACTTTTATGGTTGGCCACCCATTGGACTCAGTCCCGTCTTTTCAGTAGATGAAACTTCAGTTGCACCAGGGGAGGTTTAGAATGAATGCTAGGAAAAATTTCTTTACTGACAGAGTGGTGAAGCTCTGGCAGAGGCTGCCCAGGGCAGTGGTGTAGTCTCCATCCCTGGAGGGGTTCAAAAAGTTTGTAGATGTGGTGCTTTGGGGACATGGTTTAATAGGCGTGGGGGTGCTGAGCTGATGGTTGGAATGGATGAGCTTGGAGTTCTTTTCCAACCTTAACGAGTCTATGATTCAGCAAGGCTATTTAACACAGCATTTAAATATAAAGTGATAAACATATGCTTTAAGTCTCAGAAGTCCTTAGGCTCTCTCCTGTGTTTAAGATTAAGGAGGAGCATCATTGAATCAAGAAAAATCTCATTCCTCTAGATTACACCAACCACTTCTTTGAGAAAACATGTTCTATACTGAAGCAGCAGCTGAAGCCACAAGAGACTGATTCAGTAATTGCAAATGAAAACAGGTCTTTGCTAAACCGGGGATGGTAAGAGGCTGTCAAGACCCTTGGATGGCATTTCCTTATCATATAATTTATTCATGTAGCTCAAGAGAGAGTGAACCTCCCTGTCTGACAAGTCTGACACCTCTTACCCCTTGTACAGTAAGGGAATTGTACAGTTAGTGAAATTCCATATCCGTGGTGGGGCTCTCCACAAGTCTTTCCCTCTCCCCACCTCCAGTTTCACTGAGGTTTCAGCTCTGTCTGTTGATGCAGTGCGAGTGCAATACAGGACAAGTTTGCTGTTCTGCACTGGGACAGAGGAGGTTTAGATTGGATATTGGGAATGATTTCTTTATTGAAGGAATGCTGAAGCACTGGCCCAGGCTGCCCAGGGCAGTGGTGGAGTCTCTATCCCTGGAAGGGTTCATAAAACCTGTAGATGTGGTGCTTCAGGCTGTTGTTTAGGGGTCACAGTGGGGTTGGGCTGATAGTTGGACTGGATGAGCTTAGAGGTCTATTCCAACCTTAATGATTCTATGATCTTATTTTAAAGCCTCCTACAGGTGTTTTAACATGAATGCAATTTGAAAATAAAACCTGACATATTTTCAGGAGTCGTTAAATGTACCAGTTCTCATAAGAAAAACCTGACACCATTTGTTTTATCTGACTCTCATTCCTCACTGTCTCTAAGACACATGTCCAGTCCTTGTACCTGAAGGCTGGAGATAAAATCAGAGCCCATTTCCTTATGTTATGCTGCACCAGGATTTAAAAGACTTCTGTACAATGATAAAGAAATGCTTCTTATCCTCCAGCTGCACTATTTTCTACCAGAAAAAAGAGCTCTACCTTTCCCAGAATTCTGTGGATGTAGAACTCAAGTGTTCCCCTAACTTGAAAAGGGCAAAAACCTTAATTCTCATGAAGTCAAGTTACTGGTTTCAGCAGGGAACTAACAAATTTAGGCTCATCAAATGCAGTTGCCTGGCTTCAATCCATCCATGATAATATCACAATGGATTAGTGGCAAATAAATAGCCATCCCGATACTTCTGCTCGTACCAAATCAGACAGGAAACACCTCCTGAAGCTGTCACTCCTCCCTTTTGTTCCATAAGTGATGCCACTTCAGAAGAAAACTGGAGAGAAACAATTAAAGATTATAACGTGAACTGAATTATTTTTTAACCCCCAGAAATGAAGATGTTTAAGTAACTCCCTGCCACTTGGCAGCGATTTATGTGGGGATGGATTATGGGGGGGTTAATATCTAATTGTTTTTTAATTCAAAATGAACTGTTGCCATGGTGATCCCTACATGTGAGATGTATTATTTAATGAAGTGTCTCCCGAAAGAAAAAAGCCTACCCAGACAGTCATGGACAGCTTCAAGGAGAGGCCATAAGCCAACCTGTGCTTCTAAGTGTCTACACACTTGAGTCTCTCAACACCTGAAACTCAAAAAGAGGGAGGTCAAGAGACTAAACCAGACCCATCAGCCACTTTTCCATTCTCTGCTTTACAATAAAACTCTGATTTATTTCTTTCATTATTTCCTTGTAGGGAAGCCCTCTGCAAAAAACACTTTGGGGTTTATATCATTGGTTGGGGGGGGGGGGTTGGGGGGGTTGGGTTTTTGTTTATTTGTTTAAATTAACAGCTTGACTTGTGCAGCTACATAAAGAAAATTCCTTATCAGCAATGACATTTTAATCCTCCCAAGGATTAAAGTTCCCCTATCACTTTATGAGCAGTAGCCTAGAAATGCCCAATTTGTTTTTGATTGGTCACAGACTTCCACTGCAACCACCATTTGAAGTAATAAATAACCAGGGTTTATGCTTTATTTACTTTTTTAAATGCAGAACAACCCCATGCAGCACTCCAGGCTTGGGGAAGAGCGACTGGAAAGTTGCCCAGCAGAAAAGGACCTGGGGGTGTTGGTCGACAGGGGCTGAACATGAGCCAACAGTGGCCCAGGTGGCCAAGAGGGCCACCAGCAACCTGGCTTGGATAAGCCAAGCTGGACTCTTCTCCCAAGTAACCAAAGATAGGATGAGAAGAACATTTAGACATTTTATTGATTCAGGAATGGAGACTCCACCACTGCCCTGGGCAGCTTTGTCCAATGCTTCACCACTCAGTCAGTAAAGAAGTTTTTCCTAGTATCCAATTTAAATGGCACAACTTGAGGCCATAATGACACTGCAAGGCTACTAATTAGGAGTGTAATCAACTAAAATAATGTTAAGAGGTTGAGTGATTTACTTCAGGTGAGTAAATAAATAGCACCTAGAAATATATTGTCATGGGATCAAACGGGAAGGGATTATTTTGAACCTGGACATTTGTGTGTCTGCTGCAGCCCTGGTCCCTCTTCTGTTGGCTGATGCTGGCACGTTCCCCAGGAAAAGTTGGCAGGAGCAAGCAGAATGAAACAAAATCCCTTTCTGAAGAGCGTGGCAGCTGGATGCATATTTAAAAACACTTGAACACGTTTGCATTGATATTTCTATGTGCAAATTCTCATTCTAAGTTAATTAAAAATGCCAAACAAAAAAAAAGTATTAAGAAACCTTACCCAGGGACATGTAAGCCAATTAGATCTGATATTAATTGTTCTTCTTCCAAATGAAGGCTATTGAGCAACTCATTGCAGAAAGTTTATATAGTTCAGTAGACTCATACTTCACTCAACTCCCAAATATTACCCACAAATTTAGCACTAGGTTTTTCATGTTAGAGAAGTAAAAAGAAATGCATGAACAGGAATTCATCCTCGAGATTCCAGGATTCACACAATGCAGTGGTTTTCTTAGATGTTCTGTTGTCCAGAGTAACTCAACAACAATACTAATCAGTGAAAGACTGGCCCAGGTTGCCCAGGGAGGCAGTGGAGGCCCCATCCCTGGAGGTGTTCAAGGCAGGGTTGGATGGGGCTTGGATCCCCCTGATCCAGTGGGAGGTGTCCCTGCTCATAGCAAGGGGTAGAAATGGATGGGCTTTGAGGTCCTTTCCAACCCAAACCATTCCATGATTCTAAGAAATTCACAAAGGTCAGGTTGGATGGGGCCCTGAGCAACCTGACCTGGTTAACGGTGTTGAACTGGATGACCTGTAACCAACCCAAAGCATTCTATGATTCTTATTAAAAGTTGCCAGGACAGCCTGGAGCCCCAACACCACATTTTTGCAGATCACAAGTGGCATTTCTTGGACTGAGCAGTCGCAGGGGTGAGCGAAAAGGAGTTGTTGATAAATCCTTACCAGCTGGATTATTTACAGACCTGCACACATTTATTTTAAAATGCTCTTAACATTTACCCTGCTCTAAACAGATTACAATAAGTAAGCAAACACTGTGCTATTATCACTAAATGTTGGTCGTGTTCTTTCACCTTTAAATTCCTTCCTATACTATTCCTACAACCAATAATTTTAATAATTCCCAGTTGAAGCCCTCTAGATCTCTTTGCTAACGCACAGCAGTGTTCCTTTCCAGCTCCCAGCTCCCGTTGCACCATATACATCATCCTACTCTTTCAACTCCTGCACTTCCAAACATTTTAAACACCTTAATGGCTTTTCTCACCGAACCATAAAAATTATTTATAAATTCACTTTAAGACATTCATACAATGAGAAACTCATAACACGTCGTGAAATACAAATTATGTTTACTGGGGTATAAAAAATTCTTTGGGTCTATGTTTATGTAATGAAGGAAAAAAACCAACTGCTTCTCCAAGTGGACCCTTATTATAAGCAATCACCAAATGCAAGGTGAGAAAGGTAATGAATTATTTGCTCAGGAGTAATTTTTTACATAAACTACTTGACACGAAAAGCGGTGCCTTCTAAGACTTAATTTGAATTAAGTACATTTGGTGCAGTTGCAGAGAATAATCATACTACTTTATCCAGTATTTTCACAACTAAGTACCTGCAGCATCTGCTTTCCTCTAAGGTTAATGCCAACACCACGGGCCATTAATCTTTGTTATCTCTTCACAACTGAGCAAAGGAAATCACCCCAACACTGGCATTTCAGGGAAAAATGTTTTTAATCAAGATTCATGCATTATTCTGGCTCCAGAAGAAGGAGAGGTTGGTTTTTAAATAACTAATGATAGTGAAACACGGATAGCTGGGAGTCAGCTTGGAAACTTCAGCCATTGGAGGCACAACTACACCAACACAACTACACTGAATTGGATATGTAAAACTGTAAAAAGTAAATATCATAGAAACATGGAGTGGGTTGGAAGAGACATTAGAGATCACCCAGTTCTATCCCTCTGCCATGGGCAGCAACACCTCCCACTAGATCTGGGGGCTCAAAGCCCCACCCAGCCTGGCCTTCAACACCTCGAGGGATGGGGCAGCCACAACTTCTCTGGGTAACCTGGGCCAGGGCCTCCCATCCTCACAGCAAAATATTTCTCCCTAAGATCTCACCTCAATTTCCCCTCTTGCAGCTCAAAACCCTTCCTCCTCATCCTATCTCTGCACTAAGGTCTCCCCAGAGCAGTAAGAGAGGGTCTCTCTTAAATTCTCTCTGGTTCCAGATACTCCTCAGCCCCAGGCTGTCCACATCCCGTTGCACTATAGCACAGATCACAGAATCATAGAATACTTTGGGTTGGAAGGTACCTCAAAGCCCACCCAGTTCCAACCCCCTGCCATCGGCAGGGATACCTCTCACTAGCCCAGGCTGCTCAAGTCCCCAATGCTCAGACTGTTCTGAAAAGTCCAGTTATCAGCTAAGAACTCTTGGACATACTTTCATTCCCACCTGGCCATCTTCAGGTACTCAACTCAGCTCATTTTATCATTTCCCATTTTTTTTAGCTCGTTCTGTGCAACACTGTCCCCAGTAAAACATTCTCTTTCCCTTCAGTCAATAGCACACACACTCATGATATCTCCTCATTATGACCAGAGGACCATTAAAGTATAACTTCTTGGAGAGAAGGACCTTTATTTTCAGTATTGATGGACTGGGGTTCTCTTCTCTTTGGAAAATGGGTCATAACATCTCTTCTAGTTTATAGTAAAGTATTTCGAACCAAAGCTTAATCTGCTAGATCCATAATGTAGATTTTCACTAAGATCCGTTGTGCAAGGAAAAGGACATAAACCAGATGCCTTTGGATTCGGATAGAAACACTAATGATCTAAATCATCCAAGCCTGGTATATAAATGAAAAGCAACAACCAGACCAGGGATTGATCCCCAGAGAACTCGCTTATGGTTCACTGTGGAAGATGAAAAGCTGTCTATGTAAACAAATTGTTTATGGTCTGTTAAGCAAAAGTAAAACCAATGGAGTGCAGCAGATGCAATTCCAGCTGAGGATTCAATCTTACAGCTCTGACCCCGCAGCCCTTTTTCATAAGAACGGTTTCCCTGCAGGCACTCGAACAAGCAAGGACTGTGGTATTTGCCATCTGTGCCCCATCAGTCTCCAGTGGAAAGAGTCAAAGCCTGAAGAAGAGCTTTGTGCTCCCACTTCAGTGAACACAGAGACACTGCAGCCAAAGGCAAGCACTGGGACTACGATAGCATCGTTCAATTCTTGACTCGTGATCACCCATACAAACCTTGAACAGCTCCGGGTTCCAACCACAACTCAGTGAAGAGAAGTCTGTTCATGGATTTGTTGGACGTTGGAAAGGGCTCACAAGGGAGCTACAAAGACAGCAGGGATTTAGGTGACAATGATCATAGAGTCATGGAGTGGTTTGGGTTGGAAGAGACCTCAAAGCCCATCCAGTTCCACTCCCTGCCAAAGGCAGGGACACCTCCCACAGGATCAGGGGGCTCCAAGCCCCATCCAACCCGGCCTTGAACACCTCCAGGGATGGGGCAGATTCCTCTGGGCAACCTGGGCCAGGGCCTCTGTACCCTCAAAGCAAAACATTTCTCCCTCAGATCTCATCCAAATGTCCCTTCTTTCAGTTGAAAACTGTTCCCCTCATCCTATCCCTGATCAAGAGCCCCTCCCCAGCTTTCCTGGAGCCCCTTTCAGTCCTGGGAGGCTGCTCTAAGGTCTCCCCGGAGCCTTCTCTTCTCCATGCTGAATAACCCCAACCCTCTCAGCTGTCTCTGTGGCCTCCTCTGGACTCGCTCCAAAAGCTCCATGTCCTTTGTTTGCTGAGGACTCCAAAACTGAACACAGGACTCTGGGTGAGGTGTCACCAGAGGAGATCAGTAGAATCCCCTCCTTTGATGTGTTGGTCGCACTGCTTTGGATGTAATGTTATGAGCACCTTCACATCCCTCCTCCCTTCTCGCTCCAGCTCACGTACTCCGCATCACTTACATCCTCAGGGAAGGATCTGGACCACATGCACGTGGGTATGTGATCAAACCAACACAGGTTTCAGATGATCTCCCGGTGGTAGGGTTGTTTAAACACTGCTAGAGAGCCTTATGTTCTTTTTAATCAACCCTGCCTAACTTTCACCAGCCTGCTATTTCCAGTTTATTTTCAGACATCATTACCTTCAACCTTGGATTTCTTTGTTAATTGAAGGAGCTGGTATTTCCAAGGCTTGAGCAGCAGCTGCACCACACTGAGCGAAGGCAGTAAAACATCTGCTTGCGGTGTAGCCATTTGGGCAGACTGGAGTTATGGGGATTCAGCTAATAACCCCTCACGTGCCTTCACGCTCACCTGGCCACCCTTATGGCATCCTTTAGAGCTTTGCCTTCAAACCACGTTTCCACTTTGGTTTTAAAATTAATGAACCTATGGTGTTTCCTGTTTACAGGTCCATGATAATTGGCAATGCCATTAAACACCAAGAAAGGATAAATTCACTGCCTGTCGTAGCTTTAGGGAAAGCATCTGTGATCACACAACATAAATTTACAGGAAGAATCAGAGACACTGCAAGTCCATTCTCCACCCCCCACTGTGTAAGTGAGTTTTAGGGTTTGCAGCCACCCCATGAGTACAAATTAAACTCATCTCTGCAAAGTTACACCACAAGAAATATCAGCTATCCTGACTGTAGATGTATAAACAGGTGTTTGCTACTGGGAAACAAACAAAAATCCAATCAGGTGTGGAAAATAAGACACTGGAAATCATAGAATCATGGAACATTTTACGTTGGAAGGGACCTCAAAGCCCATCCAGATCCAACCCCTCGTCATCCCTCGATCCAATCTCCCACTTGATCTGGAGGCTCCAAGTTCCATCCAACCTGGCCTTGAACACCTCCAGGAATAGGGCGGCCACCACTGCTCTGGGCAACTTGGCCAGGGCCTCCTCACCCTCATCACGAAGATTTTCTTCCCAATGTACAATATAAATCTTCCCCCTTCCAATTTAAAGCCATTCCCCTCACCCTATCCCTGCACTCCCCGATCAAGAGCTCCTCCCCAGCTTTCCTGGAGCCCCTTTCAGTCCTGGGAGGCTGCTCTAAGGTCTCCCTGGAGCCTTCTCTTCTCCAGGCTGAACAACCCCAACTCTTTCATCCTGTCCTCATAGCAGAGGGGCTCCAGACCTTGGATCATCTCTGTGGCCTTCTCTGGACCCATTCCTAGAGTCCCTTATCCTTATTATATTGGTGATTCCAGAACTGGACACAGAACTCCAGGTGGAGTCTCACAAGAGAGGAGTAGAGAGGGACAATCCCCTCCCTAACCCTACTGGCCACTCTTCGTTTGATGCTTGCCTGATATTAAGTAATAAATAGAAAGGAAACAAGGCAGGTATTGTTCAAAAGTCTGACCACCGAGCCAGGAAGAGTTAGCTTAACTCAAATAACTGTCCTTAGGCAAAATGGCAAAGATTATGAAATCTGTAGCTTTTTCATACTTATCTGAGACACACAACACACAAACCAGTTGCCCTAATTACTTCTGAAGGGGATAACATTTATCTCATTACTAAATTAGTGCCAACAGCAGATAGGGAAGACACTATGCCAAAGCAGCTCTTAATAATCCTCAGACGCATCTTTAAGAGCATTGTCTAAGCATCCACATTTCCAGAAGGCAAAAAAGATTCATAATCACAGAACAAATCTGATCTTAATAAGCAGGAAATCATAGGAGCTTCCCACATCTGTTTTCCTCTTATTAGATTAGTGGTGGTGTCACATCCAATGTCGTGCCATTACACACTGATCTTCAGCAACTTAACAGATCTATTATTTTTTAAAAACACCAAGGAAGCTTTTGGAGGTTGCTTTTCTCAGCAAGGGACATAAATACACACATCACATCAGGATGGATTTCTCTAGGAAGTGACAGAACTGCATGGCAGGGGATTTGGGGAACCCAGCTGCAAGGTCAGGGCTCTAGAAGTCACCAGCAGCAAAATATCTGTTACAACTGGTTTTGATGTTGGTGTTTCTAGAATACAGGGGAGGTGTTCAAGGCCAGGTTGGATGGGGCTTTGAGTCCCCTGATCCAGTGGGAGGTGTCCCTGCCCATGGCAGGGGAGTGGAACGGGATGGGCTTTGAGGTCCCTTCCAGCCCAAGCCATTCTGTGATTCTATTTCAGTCAGGGTGACAGTACTTGCACACCCACTCGCAGTGATGCAGTTGATCTAACTCATAGCTCCAGGTAGAACTCTCCTGGCCAGGCTGATTGCACTGGGATGGCATCTGGAATACAGGCAGTAAGGATTCAAGTACAGAATATTGTAGTTGCCAGGCAAACTCATCATGGAATTACAGAATGACCTAAGTTGGAAGGGAGCCACAAGGACCATCGAGTTCAACTCCTGTCCCTGCACAGGACAACCCCAATATTCACACCATGGGGCTGAGGGTGTTGGCCAAATGCTTCTGGAATATTTTCAGTACAACTTAAATGAAGTGATGAAAGATCAAGACTTTCATCCTTTTTCTGGGAGATCCACAGGAGTGCAGACGGCCTTCAGTCCCTTTTGAGTTCTCTGTAACTCAGACATCTAAATGTCAAGTCTTCTTTTTGCAGAATATTTGCTGCTCATTATAAATACATTTCAAATCCTGGGTCATTTCTCCTACCACCACTAAGGTGGTAGGAGAGACTTAGCAAATATCTAGACTCCATCACTCAAAAGCTGGTTTGTATTGGAGAGAAATTCCAGTCCTCAAAATTTGATTTTAACAAATATTATAACAACTCATGTCTTTCAGTTTACCACATCACAAAACATTCTTACCAAGAGTTTTTGAAAGCTAAAGGTATTCCCTGGCTCTTCCTGTAAAAACAATGAGACTTTGCTGTGTGACAGGACCCATAAACAATAAAACCTTTTCTTTCTTCTTTTGCTGCACAGAAGGCAAAGAACAAGTAAACTCACCTTCTCGCAGCAGAAGGGTTTGTTTTAAAACAGAAGTTGCTGTTCCTCTGGAAATGGCAAAAACATCCAGACTTCAAAACATCCTCTCTAAGTACAAAGCAAACAAATATATGAAGCAAACAAAACAAACAAGCCTGAAGTTCTTCACTTCAGAAACATCAAATAGACCTGATAGCTTCCCTATTAATTCAGATAACAAAAGTCTCAATTACATTTTCTGGTCTTATCAAAACATCTCATTAATAAACCAGGAAATCATTGTGTGAAATACTTAGTAGATTTGTGTAAAATTGCAGTCTTAGAACACAGCTATAGCTCTTTTCCATTACTAAAACATACCTTAATGACAGCTATTCTTGAAATACAAGTAGACAGATTGTGTTTTGAGTAGGTCAGTGTTAACGCCCTCTGCGATTTCATTTTCAAAAGTACCCATATTGTTTGTACTTTCCTACTGGGGTTGACAGAATTATAGAATGGTTTGGGTTGGAAGGGGCCTCAAAACCCATCCAGTTCCACCCCCTGCCATGGGCAGGGACACCTCCCACTGGATCAGGGGGCTCCAAGCCCCATCCAACCTGGCCTTCAACACCTCCAGGGATGGGGCAGCCACCACTGCTCTGGGCAACTTGGGCCAGGGCCTCCCCACCCTCACATCAAAATATTTCTCCCTAAGATCTCATCTCAATCTCCCCTCTTGCAGCTCAAAACCCTCCCCCCTCATCCTATCCCTGCACTCCCTGATCAAGAGCCCCTCCCCTTCTTTCCTGGAGCCCCTTTCAGTGCTGGGAGGCTGCTCTAAGGTCTCCCTGGAGCCTTCTTTTCTCCAGGCTGAACAACCCCAACTCTCTCAGTCTGTCCTCATACAGGAGGTTCTCCAGCCCTTGGATCATCTCCGTGGCCTCCTCTGGACTCAGCCTAACATTCTGGAAAGCTGAGAAGGCCATGGATAGTTAAGCCATGGATAGATTAACCTGGAAGCACAGCCCTAGAAAGGCTTTTCCTTTTTTTAAGGACAGCTTAATTTAAGGCAAAATGTTGTTTATTGACTCAACGTATCTGAACTTCACACTGTTACTGAAGCAGTAAAAATGTCTGGATGTGCCACAGCACCAAGGTTCTCATAAACGTAGGGAAGGACTATGTTTACCAGGGAAAATTCCTCAGTAATAGGAACGCTGGCAATATTTGCTATGCTGTCAGGGTGAGAAAAAGCAATCATCTCATTGAAATCAATACTATTATGCTCTGGTTTTTAACACACTTGAGGGGGTTGATATTAAACACTCTTCTTACATCTTTGCTGGAGCTCCTGGAGGAGCTCCTAAAGCATTATGCACACGTTAGTCCATGAAGTGATGCACCTGCAAGTGACATCATATTCACTGTAAGCAGACAGGAAAGCTGAAGTACAGGTGGGCTTTTCACCTTTGTGATCCTCACCAGGAATTTCTCCTAATGCTGTACTGCATCCCAGAGAATCAAGACTCTGTTCAATGCAACATTACTTCTCCCAGAATCTGGGAGACCCAATTTAGCCAAGGTGACAGCCCTGGTTCCCAATAATCCCATCATTTGAATGTTTAGAAACAAGACTTATTGCAATGGACAAATCACCCTCTTTCACAGGAGTCTGAACCAAAGGGTCAGAGCATGGAGTTCACAGAGCTGAGAAGCATTACAGGCTTGGGGAAGAGCAGCTGGAAAGCTGTCTGGAGGAGAAAGACCTGGGGGTGTTGGCAGACAGCGGCTGAACAGGAGCCAGCAGTGACCGAGGTGGTCAAGAAGGCCAAGACCATCCTGGCTTGGACCAGAAACAGAGTGGCCAGCAGGAGCAGGAAGGGGACTGTGCCCCTGTACTGAGCACTGATGAAGCCACACGTCAAATCCTGGGTTCGGTTTTGGGGCTGGAGAACACGGAATGGCTGAGGGACCTGGGGTTGTTCAGTCTGGAGAAAAGGAGACTGAAGGGAGACCTCAGCACTGTCTACAACTGCCTGAAAGGAGGCTGTGGTGAGGTGGGCGCTGGGCTCTTCTCCCAGGTAACCAGCAATAGGATGAGAGGAAATGACCTCAAGTTGTGCCAGAGGAGGTTTAGATTGGATATCAGGAAAAATCTCTTCACTGAAAAGGCTCTCAGGCACTGGAACAGCTGCTCAGGAAAGTGACACAGTCACCACCCCTGGAAATGTTTAAAAGGTGAGGTGCTCAGGGATTTGTTTTGGTATTGGACAGGTACAGTTGGACTTGATGATCTCAAAGGTCTTTTCCAACTAAGCCACTCTATGATTCAAGCAGAGAAAATCCATTCCAGACTCATACCTCTGGGCAATGCTCTTTCTCCTATTTAATCCATTTTAATCCATTCTGGAACACAAAAGGTGCAGAATGAGCTCTCTCCAGTTGTTTTTAACATGGCTTTTGAACAGGAGGCTTTGACATAGTTTTGAACACATCAATCCTTTATGTGTTTATCTATGCTGATGAGCGTTACGTTCTGCTTCAAAAATAGCTATTTCTGCACTTGGGTTATTTTATTTCCCTATTGTTAAAATGAAAGATTGGATAAACCATTTCAGCAGCTCCTGTCAAGCACTTCCTTTCTCCTGCAAATCCTAAAGCTCTGATTCTCATCATTAAGTCACTGACAATATAAAGACAGACCTCTTCAAATAAACCATCATCAACAAAGATAAATGCACAGAAATGATACAGAAATTGGCCTGCAGCATCATTGCACCATAAATAGAACTCTCTGAAGAGGAAATACATCCACATTCACTACCCAGAGCTCACCACAGAACAATAGTGACCTGCATTTTAAAAGATCTCTTATGTCAAATACTATGCAAGGATTCAAAAGCTTTTCAAACTTCACAGACAATATGGAAAACCCCTCTCCATTCCACACACATAGTGCCATCAACTCCACAAGCAGACAAGAACAATACAGTTATCAACCACTTCTCCCTGTAAAAATGCAAGTCCAGCTGAAGGTCAATTCAATACTCTTCCTACCCTAGATTATCTGGTAGTGGAAACAGTGTAATCAAAGACAAGCACAAAATGATTTGTCACCCAGCCTCCTAGAAATCAGAATTGCATTATTTCAGAGCTGGACGTGGCATCTGGAACATTGGTGAATATGTCCTCCGGGACATTTGAAATCTCAACTCCAGCCCTGTGTTTGGTTCTGGAGTCCTAAGCACAGGAAGGACCTGGAGCTGTTGGAGTGAGTCCAGAGGAGACCATGAAGATGATCCCAGGGATGGAGAACCTCCTGTACGAGGACAGGCTGAGAGAGTTGGGGTTGTTCAACCTGGAGAGGAGAAGGCTCTGGGGAGACCTTAGAGCAGCCTCCCAGGACTGAAAGGGGCTCCAGGAAAGAAGGGGAGGGGCTCTTGATCAGGGAGCGCAGGGATAGGATGAGGGGGGAGGGTTTTGAGCTGCAAGAGGGGAGATTGAGGTGAGATCTTAGCGAGAAATGTTTTGCTTTGAGGGTGTGGAGGCCCTGGCCCAAGTTGCCCAGAGCAGTGGTGGCTGCCCCATCCCTGGAGGTGTTGAAGGCCAGGTTGGATGGGGCTTGGAGCCTCGTGATGCAGTGGGAGGTGTCCCTGCCCAAGGCAGGGGGCTGGAATTGGATGGGCTTTAAGGTCGACTCCAACCCAAACCACTGAATTAATCTGTATTTTGAGTTACTGCAATGGCCCCACAATTTAATCACTTGCTTTCTTAAACATTACTTCCATTCTATTTTTGAAACCCACTGCTTTCTAGTTTCTGGTGCCCCTCTGCTTCTTGCATTGTGATAAACAGTATCCCACTGTAATCTTTCCCTTTGTGTCTTCTGCTTATCCATCCTGATTTTTAACTTCTATCATTTAATCTGAACAGAAAGTCTTGCCTCCAACCATCCTTCCTATCCTGCCCTTGCTTTCTTAGTGGTTCTGGGTTAAGGAACCCCAAGCAGAGCAGGGCACAAGCGATGAGACTACAGCTCTAGGAGGGCATATTTGCACTTTCCCCAGGCCCTGGACACACAACCTAGCGCTTGTCCAAGCTCAGACTTGACTCGCATCCCGAACTAAGCATTTGGAAGTCAACTGGGAGATTACAATTGCTGCAATTAATCCAAGTGTAAAAAGATTAACAACAGTTTATCCAGTTTTTATTCTCCTATGAGTGACTACAGTTAATTCATCCAACACCTCCAACGACACAGACCAGGCCCAACAGCAGCTTAATTGCTCCTGTGCTCTTGCTATTCTTCGCTCCGTCTGGATCGTAGCCTTGGCTGCCACAGCACTGCCAGAATATTATAATCAGAAAAAGGCTCAGGAATAGAAGCACAGCATTAGGCAGATGGTTGAGGTCCTTCCTTCATTTGCTTTTCAAATTAACTAAGTGTGTCCAAATGAGACACTTGATAACTGAATATCACCTTTCCTGTTTCCCATACAGCCTCGCACAGCCACGCTCTGGCTGAGGTTGATTTTTTGCCTTCCTGTGGATGAATGCTGGTCACAAATGCTCAGTTTATATTTCGGAAAGAAGAGTTAAATGGTGCTTCTAAATTTGATTTTATGAGGCCAAGGACAGTGCAGGTGAGTGTGCCTGGAGAGGGGGAAATGGTTCAAGGTACTGAAGTCACCCTTTGAGGAGCCGAGGAAACAAGTGTGGGTGTCAGGCCAGGGTAACATAAAATATCTGTGATAGAACTAAAAATATAATGCAGAGCTTGTGAAGATCAGAGCTAATCTTCTCTTCTCCAAACAGGTAAGAAAATAACATGCCAAGGGAATGACACAAGAAAAGCTCAGAAGGGAAAAGCCATCCTCTTTCATTTAGTGGGGCCATTCAACCCTTTTGCTGGATTGTCTCCTCTGTCCTCTCCCTAAACATCTGCAGTGATGGCAACTGCAAAACAAGATCTCTTGGAGCAAGAAGTGCTTTGTAAACAAATAGCCACTTCTTAAAGCACAGAACAGACAGGATTTCAAAAGTCTGGCAAGGTGTAGGTACATCCTGACAGTGTGTTAAATGCATTATTCAACACCCTACAGAGTGTAACATGTCAATGTGACTGTTTTACTGCATTTACCTCCCATCAGCAAAGGTATTGGAAAAGAAGGACGGGTGCTTAAGCAACAGAAATAACAGTGGAAGAGAGAGAGGCTGAGGGAACTGGGGCTGTTCAGCCTGGAGAAGAGGAGACTGAGGGGAGACCTCATCCCTGTCTGCAACTGCCTGAAAGGAGGTTGTGGCAAGGTGGGTGTTGGGCTCTTCTCCCAAGTGACATGTTACAGGATGAGAGGAAATGGCCCCAGGTTGCATCAGGAGAGGTTCAGATTAGACATAAGGAAAAATTTCTTCACTGAAAGGGTTCTCAGTCACTGGAACCGTTTCCCAGGGAAAGGGTGGAGTCACCATCCCTGGAGGGGTTTAAAGGATGGGCCTACGAGGTGCTCAGAGATCTGGTTTAGTAGTGGACAGGTATGGTTGGATTCCATGACCTCAAAGTCTTTTCCAACCAAATCATTCTATGACTCTATGGTTCTATGATTCTATATCCAACCTGGAATAGCAAAGGAAACAATTCACCATACTCAGATGTCTGGAGCCCACAAGGGAATTTAGGGAGATACTTCAAGCTGGAATGTTTTAGTGAACAAACCCATTAAATTCAGTTTGCAGACATTATCTCTCGTGGAAAAAAAAACCTGCAGTCAGATTTCTAACATCCCTACAGCTTCACATAAAAGTTGGTTCCCCAGTTATGCCATCTACCATTCCCCTCATATTCTGAATGATCCAAAGAACCCACTGCACTTAAGTCTACTCAGGTACAGAGGTGAGAAATGTTGTCTGAGTTCCTTTTCACAGAATCTCTTCCTGCGTTGGAAGAGAACCAGAAGGATCATTGAGTCCAGCTCCTGTCCCTGCACAGGACACTCTCAATGTTCACACCCTCTGACTGAGGGCATTGGCCAAATACTTCTGGAATGCTGGCAGAGTGGGTGCTGGGACTGCTTCCCTGGGGAGCTGTTCCAGTGCTCCACCTCCCACTGGGGGAGTACCATTTCCTAACACCCAGTCTTTTGCTGAGAGCACAGCTCCACACACCCGGGTTCAACAGACCTGGGCTCTCTCCCCAGCTTTGCTGCCAGCCTGCAGGCTGCCTTGGCAGTGACCAGGTCCCTCTCCTTGTGCATCAGCCTCTTCATTTATGACCTGAGGAGAACACTGACCAGCACAGCAGAACTGAGGCCCTGGCCCAGGTTTCCCAGAGCAGTGGTGGCTGCCCCATCCCTGGAGGTGTTCCAGGCCAGGTTGGATGGGGCTTTGAGCTTCCTGATCCAGTGGGAGGTGTCTCTGCCCATGGCAGGGCGTTGGAACTGGATGGGCTTTGTGATGCCTTCCAACCCAAATCATTCCATGATTCTATGATATTCTACTAGAAGGGAGGCAGTAATTAAGCACTAGACTTTTTATTTCCCTCTTCCAAAAATTCTCTGAGCTACAAGCAGGCAAAACCTTCTAAATAACTTCTTCAGGCTTCCAGGCTGATGCTGTTAACAAGAAGCCTCAGTTGCCCAACTCAGGTAGACGAGCACAAAGGCAACCACTACCTCAGGAGCTCAGGTAACTCATTGTTGCTCCTGACCTCATGGCTGCGGCAGCCGTCGGTGCTGGCCCTCGTCACACAGCCCATGAGGAGCAGCAAAGGGTCATTGCTTGTGTTTATTGTAAAGCCATTCCCTAAAATGATGTTACACGACATTAAAAGTATGTTGGGTGTCTGGGTGCAATAAAAAATTAATTTACCATTCACAAAGCTTCTCATTTAGTTAAATCAGCTGTGTTTCAGCTACATTATCTGTATGTTTCTAATGTATTTATTCCCTATATTTTTGCAGATCTGGCTCCAACTGAGCTTTATTTTTTGTTATTAATTTAACGTAATATCTGTGTATTCCTGGGAGTAGCATGGGTTTAACAATTCTACTGCCACATTGCCATCTCCAGGCAAGCCAAAGAACTGTATGAAAAACTCTTTCAGAAATGCAGGTGCATATGTGTATTTTTTTAAAGCAATTTTGAAAATAAAACTACTCTTTCGGAATATACTTCTATTTAAGGGAATGTAAGAAAAGGTGATTTGCTCTGTCTTTTACTTCTAGAATATTTCCAAGGCCACAGCTGCACTGAGGCAGCCTTGCATCCAAAGCAGCAGCTGAGGGCAAACTCCTCTGTATGAAGGTGTGTCCTCCAGACACTGCAGTTTGGTTCTAAGATAGATTTTAAATAGATTTTAAATGCACAAAAGAACCACCTGGCTCTGTTTTCAATGGAATCATAGAATGGTTTGGGTTGAAAGGCACCACAAAGTCCATCCAGTTCCACCCCCTGCCATGGGCAGCGACACCTCCCACTGGATCAGGGGGTTCCAAGTCCCATCCAGCCTTGCCTTGAACACCTCCAGGGATGGGGCAGCCACCACTGCTCTGGACAACGTGGGCCAGGGCCTCCCCACCCTCATGATGAAGAATTTCTTCCTGCTGTCTAATCTAACTCTTCCCCCTTCCAATTTAAAGCCATTCCCTCTCATCTTTTCACTCCAGGCCCTTGAAAAATGTCCCTCCCCAGCTTTCCTGGAGCCCCTTTCAGTCCTGGGAGGCTGCTCTAAGGTCTCCCCTGAGCCTTCCCTTCTCCAGGCTGAAAAACTCCAACTCTCTCAGCCTGTCCTCATAGCAGAGATGCTCCAGCCTTCGGATCATCTTCGTGGCCTCCTCCAGATCCATTCCAACAGTTCCATCTCCTTCTTATGTTGTTCCTAAGCCAGCAAACCCTGAGACATGAAGGCCATACCCTCCCATTAAGCCTCCTCAAAGAGCTGTGACTGACAAGGACAAAAAGTCAATCATTTCATACACACAACTTTTGATTTTAACATATCCTGTCGCATTAAGACTTCCAGCATGTTTATAAGGAGCACCAATGAAAACACACCCAGTTTTACATTTTGGCTCAGAGGAGGCAACTAGCACTGCCCTAAGGATTTCTCAGCCTCACACATGCTTTGACTGAACCGTGGAGGCACACAATAGCTGTGCTGCCCTGTTTTCAAGATCATTAAGCTGTTCCAACTAATTACTATACCCTTCAAGTATAGTGATGAGAAATGACATATGTAAAACTTCTCGGAAGCACTGCTCACTCGGCACCTTCCTTGCTTTAAAATGAATGGAGCAAAAGTAATGGTTAAACCTCTTTCATCTAAATACAGATTAAGACTATATTTACAGTCAATTTTTCAGGAATTATCATGGCTTATAAGATAATTAGAGCCAGGTTTGCAAAGGCATGTAAGTGTCCATAATAAAGTCCAGGAGAGATGCAAAAGGATGGGGCCTACAGGAAAGCTTGGGAGGGGCTCTTGATCAGGAAGTGCAGGGATAGGATGAGGGGGGGACAGTTTTCAGCTGAAAGACGGGAGATTGACATGAGATCTTGGGGAGAAATGTTTTGCTGTGAGGGTGGGGAGGCCCTGGCCCAGGTTTCCCAGAGCAGTGGTGGCTGCCCCATCCCTGGAGGTGTTCAAGGCCAGGCTGGATGGGGCTTGGAGCCTCCTGATCCAGTGGGAGGTGTCCCTGACACTGAAGTTGGAACTGGGTGATCTTTAAGGTCCCTTCCAAACCAAAGCATTCCGTGATTCTATGATGCTGATCTTCACCAGAAGCAACAGATTCCCACATCATCTCACACTCCCTCCCTCAAAGGTGGAGGTAGCTCAGTGCTGACTGCAGTTTATATCCGTTCTCAGGTGCAACTTCTGAAACTGAAACACAGCCTTTAAGAGAAAAATACTGGCAGAAAGCGATGCTTTCCTGACAGAAGCATCTCATTGCAGGCTGTGGAAAGAAGCACTAACAAATAATACATCCCGAATAAAATTGATTTTCTTAACAAAGAAACATCTAGTGTTTTACAACAACAGAATAAAAGGCAACAAATAAAAAAATCTTTCCTCTAGAGCAGATACAAATATATCAGTATATTTATTCTTAATTGCTTCAGTTCTTGTCTCAACTGGAAAAGTGGCACTTCAGTCAAATAAGAAAAAACAGAGCATGGTCTGTATCTTCACTGCATGTTCCTCATCAAGAAGGATACAATTGAAGACTTCAAGGTGACAGGAGAAAAAAAACAGTTTATCAGATTTTAGGAGGTTTTTTGAGTCACAGGTTCTCTCAGAGGTAAGGGGGTTTATCCTGAATGTATTCTGATGTACAGATAACTCAAGATATTTGTAAAAAATTAGTTGCTTAATCCCTATACCCAAAGAGACTGAAAGTGAAAAGAAGAAGGGTGCATTCCCGACAAAGAAGTTCTGTGGTCCTCAACTATGCTCACGCCCTTCTCAACTGCTTCTTGCATGTAGAGGTGAAATAATAAGAAAAAAAATATTGCTGGATTCCTCTATCTTTCACCAACTATGGTGACATGTGTCATCATAACAGGTTAGCAACACTTGTCACAGGAGATCATAGAATAATAGAATCTTTAAGGCTGGAAAAGACCCCTAAGACTTCGCAGTCCAACCACCAGCCCAACACCACTGTACTCATTAAACTGTCATGAAGTGCCATCTCTACACGCCTTTTGAATCCATCCAGGGATGGAGACTCCACCACTGCCCTGGGCAGCCTGGGCCAGTGCTTCACCGCTCTTTCAGTAAAGACATTTTTCCTAATATTCAATCTGAACCTCCCCTGGTGCAGATTGAGGCCATTTCCTCTCAACCTCTCACTTGTTACCTGGGAGTAACACTTACAGTTATAGATGCAGGTCACTCTTCTAGAGAAGCACAACCCTCACTGTTCCTCTAAGATACACTAGAATATTTTAGGTTTCCACATCAGAAAGCACCTTGCAGGCATTTGGCTTCCCTCAACAAAAGTCTGACACGTTGACCTGGCTCTGTTCCCACACAGGGTGGAGAAGGAGCTGTACCAACAACATCCACCTGTGCAGTAAAACATGTTCCTCAGCAAGGCTTATTATCTTGGTTTGATTTTGTGGGAACACCATTTATACACCTATGACAACACCAGAACAATTAGTTCAGTTATAAAAAGTAAAAAAAAAATCATATCCCTATGGAAAATTGAATTTTCACAATGAATACAAAGCAGAAAGTTTCATGTGCAAAGTGAACTCCAATGGCTGCTGTTCATTACCAGTGAGAATAAGCATTGCAGCTTCTCAGTTCTTCATAAAACTTCATCCACCACAGCAACAAGAGAAAAATTAATAATTCTTAGAGGGGTTCTGGTTTTAGCCTGCACTTTAACTGAACAATAAATCATTTAAATTCCATGGGAGGAACAAGAGAGAACATCAGTCAAATCTCACTCCACATGCTCATTACCTACTTAATGTCAAATCAAAACATTTTGCTTTGTTCTTCAAATTGTGAAACCTGAGGACAAATTGCCTTGGCAAAGTCAGGCTCTGCCTATTAAAACCCAGGTCAAACAATGCTGGGTTTTTTAACTATGATTATGAAATGATTACAGCTCTAGAAATGCCAGAAACAGAGAGATTCAACATTTAGATTGCCATTTAGAGAACAAAATTTAGATATCAGTTGGGGAAAAAAGCCTCTTGGATGGTGTTTTCAAACCCATCACCTATGCCTGATCCACAGCGTTCTGTGGAATCCTCTGCTTCCCACGGGAGCTGTCCTGGTTCAGCCCCAGCCCAGCCCAACTTGGCAGCTAAAACCGAGCAGTTGTGCCCTCATTTCCCTTCCCCACCACCCCCAGAGAAAGGGAAATGAGAGGAAAGAGACTTGAGGGTTGGAAAAAGACTTGTGGGTTGGAAATTAAACTAAAACAGCTTTAATGAAATAATAATAATAATAAAAACAATAATAAAAACAACAATAATAAAATCAATAATAATAACAATAAATACAAAAATGAAATAGTGGCCACACACAGCCCTCAATGACTCCATCCCCACTGCAGAGCAGTCATGAGGGAATGGGTCCATTTCTAGGAGGGAGCTGGACTCAGGAACTGGAATCAGGAACACATGAATCCAGGTCCAGGGGCAAACAGACAGATGAGGTCCTGACTGGACATCAGCCATCAAAGAAGAGAGGGTGACCCTTTTGATCTCTCAGCTTTATATCAAGGGTGATGTATATGGGATGGAATCCTCTGTTGGTCAGTTTGGGGTCAACTGTCCTGTCCCTTCCACCCTGCAGGTGCCACCCTTTGACTTAGGGCTTCACCAGCTTAAGGATGGCCTTGGTTTCTATAGGAATAAGGATAAGCAGTGGCCCTTCTGCATCCCAGTGCCCCTTCTAGACAGAAACTGTCTGAAAAATATGCAGTTAACTTCCAGAAAATGAAGTTGCTCAGAAAAGACTGAGTTGGAAACTGATTCTGCTTTAGCTCAAACCAGAACAGAGCTTCATCATTTTATTTAAACTAAGAGAAAAGAAAATGATTCCTGTTTATTCTTCCACAACTCCTTTGTTCACCATTAGTGCTTTGTCAGCAGCTGCAGCCTCAGACCCTGCAAGTACGTCTGCATTTCTGGACCCCAGGCTCACCTCTTGCCCAAAGCAGTTTAGGTTGGATAAGATGCTACTGTTCACGTGCATTTCATTCCTATTAAAACACTGCTTTTCAACACAATATTTGGTTTCTATTCCCCCCCAAAAAAGAAAGTCTGCTTTTGGCACCAGAATTCAAATTTCAACTGAAGGACTCAGACTGACAAGCTGAAAGATGTGTATGTCTACACACACGTGCAAAAGCATCACTGCATTATCTCCAGACTTATATTCCCTAAGGCATGTCTAAATTAAATTTCCAAATTAAATCTCTCTTGATTTAGTATGGCAAAATATAACAGCATTATACCACAGCAGCTCAGCAAAAAGAAAGGACAAGTGTGATCGATCACGAGTTGTAGTGCTTTGCCAGAGAACGGGGCCATCAGAGGAGAACATGCCCCAGAAGTGATGGAACTATAGCACACTGGCTCAGGTTGCCCAGAGCAGTGGTGGCTGCCCCGTCCCTGGAGGTGTTCAAGGCCAGATTGGATGGGGCTTGGAGCCCCCTGACCAGTGGGAGGTGTCCCTGCCCATGGCAGGGGTTGGAACTGGATGGGCTTTGAGGTCCCTTCCAACCAAAACCATTCCATGATTCGATGATTCTGTGTAGGGTTGTTTAGCCTGGAGGAGACTGAGGGGAGACTTTATAACTGCCTGAAAGGAGGCTGTGGTGAGGTGGGTGTTGGTCTCGTCTCACAAATAACAAGTGAGAGGATGGGAGGAAACGGACTCAAGTTGAGCCAGGGGAGGTTTAGATTGGATATTAGGAACAAATTCTTCACTGGTAAGGGTTCTCAGGCACTGGAACAGCTGCCCAGGGTAGTGGTGGAGTCACCATCCCTGGAGGTGTTTAAAAGATGGGCAGACGAGGTGCTGAGAGATCTGGTTTATTAGTGGACAGGTTGAGTTGGACTTGTTGATCTCAAAGGCCTTTTCCAATCAAATGATTCTATGATTCTATGAACTAGAGGAGCATTTATAAATTTAATGCGCTTTCAGTCTGAAAAGTCTTTTTCTGTCCTGTGTTAAGATGAACTTTTCTGTCAAAGTAAACAGCTGAAAATATTATCAAACATTTCATATCCATGAAATACAAATACAAAGTGAGTACAAAGTGATGGCAAACATGATGAAGGTCAAAACAGGGCAGGATTTGCTCCATTCTAGGGTTTCATTTTTTTAATGAAATCTGGGACGTCCAATCCTTGACAGCATCTCTGCAAATGCCATATTTCATGGAATCACAGAATCATCTGGTTGCAAAAGACCTCTGAGATCATCAAGTCCAACCGTACCTGTCCCCTTACTAAACCCTGTTCCTCAGAAACTCATCCACACACCTTTTAAACACCTCCAGGGATGGCAACTCCACGCCCTCCCTGGGCAGCTGTTCCAGTGCCTGAGAACACTTTCAGTGAAGAAACATTTTCTGATGTCTAATCTGAACCTCCCTTGGCACAACTTGAGGCCATTTCTGCCATGTGAGTTTTTTTAAAACCTTTTTACCACAGTCCAATGGCAAATCACCAGTGAAACACAAACTGCAAACAGAAAAGACTCCCCACAGAGGACCCACTTAAAGCAGGAGGGCATTGTGCTCTGATCTGCTTTACCAATGCTCTGTTTCCACACGACACCAAGAGTCTAGAGGAAACTACAAATTAATTCAGGTATCATTTTCAAGCTCATTCCTCATCTTGTGGAAAAATGTATGTGGCAGAGAAACAAACAGCTACACGCTTCAGAGCGTATTCAATGAGACCCGTTGACACAACAGTTCTGCCGAGGCCATCCAGGCCTATTTATCCTGACTAATTTCCATAATCTATTGTGCCTGCATCTGCAGGCATTTGACTCCATCGCTTTCAGAGGCAGCTCAGTTTTCCAGACCTTTTATTTTCCATTCTGCTTCAATAAATGCCTTATTTTTTTCCTATTTTCACTCAATTTTATTATGTCTTCATGTGAAGAATTCCCTTTGGATCACTTGGGAAAGAATATAACAGTCCAGAGGGAACCAAGAGCAGCAATTTCCATAGGGATTCTTCTCATGAAGGTAGCTAAATATCCATAAATATTCATCACGGCAACATCTAAGGAATAAGTCAAGGTAAGAGAAGTCTTCCTATGGCATTTTAAAAAGTCCAACACCAGTCACATACACTGAAATGATAATCCATCTTCTTTTTCCAGAATCATAGAACCATGGAACGGTTTGGGTTGGAAGGGACCTCAAAGCCCGTCCAGTCCCACCCCCTGCCATAGGCAGGGACACCTCCCACTGGATCAGGGGGCTCCAAGCCCCATCCACCCTGGCCTTCAACACCTCCAGGGATGGGGCAGCCACCACTGCTCTGGGAAACCTGGGCCAGGGCCTCCCGACCCTCACAGCAAAATATTTCTTCCTAAGATCTCATCTCAATCTCCCCTCTTTCAAGCCATGACTCTGCTTCCTGCAGAGTTATTTATTTTAATTTGATTTTATCTGCTCTTCTGTGAGTGGATGACAACTCCTGAAACAATTTTACGATCTTAGAAAAAAGAATCCAATAAAATTAAAAAAGAAAATCAAACACCTTTGAAGATGTAGCAGGATACATGAACAGAGAGACAGATTACTGTTGTCTCATTCACTTTATATCCAGAAACAAATTGCACAGCAGTGTCAGCACAGCGTTTCACTGCAGCCAATACCCTGTGGTGCTACATCGCTTTCAGACCCAAGAAAAATCTAAGCACAACACCATCCTGTGCCCCCTGAGTGTGAAACTGCAGGCAAAAGGAAGGTCAGTCTCTGCTGTCTTCTGCTGCATGACAAGTTTAACATGACTCTGCCATAGAGATCCGTCCTAGCACAGCAGAGAATGTGTCAAAAAGCCCCAGAATGAACCCCCAACATAAGAAGGATATGGAATTGTTGGAACAGGTCCAGAGGAGGTTACAAAGATGATCCAAGGGCTGGAGCACCTGACATACAAGGACAGGCTGGGAGAGCTGGGGTTGTCCAGCCTGGAGAAGAGAAGGCTCTGGGAAGACCTTAGAGCAGCCTCCCAACACTGAAAGGGACTCCAGGAAAGCTGGGGAGCGGGGGGCTTTTTCCAAGGGCCTGGAGTGATGGGATGAGGGGGAAAGGCTTCAAATTGGAAAGGGGAAGACTTAGATTAGACATTAGGAAGAAATTCTTCACAATGAGGGTGGGGAGGCCCTGGCCCAGGTTGCCCAGAGCAGTGGTGGCTGCCCCATCCCTGGAGGTGTTCAAGGCCAGGCTGGATGGGGCTTTGAGCCCCCTGATGCAGTGGGAGGTGTCCCTGCCCATGGCAGGGGGGTGGAACTGGGTGGGCTTTGTTGCCCCTTCCAACCCAAACCATTCCATGATTCTATGTCTAAGCACGATAGCAATTAAAATGTGCATCTCTAAGGAAACTCAATGAAAAAAATAGCACTCAGGCCAAGTCTGTTCACTGCCCTGCCAGAGGCAAGACACAGTTTCAACACTTGCTCTTGACAGATGCTCTGTGACAATTAACCAATGTCTAAATTGGCTTAAGAGTTTAATTTCTCAAACTATGTTTTCCAAGTCTTCTGCTTGAAAAAGGTTTGTGGGATAGGCTAAGGGTCAATGGTGTTGCTGCTAAGCAGAACACAGGGGATCTCTTCCCATGTTCTGGGCTGTAAATAAAGCAGAGCAGAAACATTAAATGCACTGGGGGATTAGCATCCTGAAGGAGCAATAGGATCACTCTCAGAAGAGGCCCTTGATTGGCCAAGAAATCCAACAGCATTGAGGCCTACAACAGCATGGCCAGCAGGACCAGGGAAGTGATCCTTTCCCTGTTTTCAGCATTGGTGAGGCCACACCTCAAATCCTGTGTTCAGTTTTGGGCCCCTCACTCCAAGAACGACACTGAGGGTCTGGAGCACCTCCAGAGAGGGGAACGGAGATGTGGAAGGGGCTGGAGAACAGGAGTTATGAGGAGTTGCTAAGGGATCTGGGTTGTTTAGCCTGGAGAAGAGGAGGCTGATGGGAGACCTCATCACTCTCTGCATCTCCCGGAACAGAGGTTGTGGTGAGGTGAATGCTGGGCTCTTCTCCCTAATAACAAGGGACAGGATGAGAAGAAATGGCCTCAAGTTGTGCCAGGGGAGGTTCAGATTAGATAGGAAAGTTTTGATCACTGAAAGGGTTCTCAGGCACTGGAACGGCTGCCCAGGGAGGGGGTTGAGACTCCATCCCTTGAGGTGTTTAAAAGACAGGCAGACAAGAGGCTCAGGGATGGTTTAGGAGTGGACAGGTACAGTTGGACTCAGTCTCAAAGGTCTTTTCCAACTAAACAATTCTATGAGATTTCAGTGCTGAGTGCAGAGCTGCAAACCACATTTCCATGACTGTGCAGAAAACTGGCTGTAACTCTCCCACCCGTAAACCAGACAAAGCTGTAAGTGCCCCGAGTTCTGCGAGTGAAAAGTGTTAAGTATATTATTATTATTCGCAGCCATCAATCAGCCACCTTTCAGCAGCACTAAAAATTCAGTCAAAGCCACTCTCAGCAGAATTGCTCCCAAGCAGGCCAGGCTGTATAATGAGTATTCTTAATCCCATGACCAGTTGGCTGACGCAGTGTGTACCGGCCCCATCTCAGCACGCTGCTCAGCCAGTGCTTCCTCGTGTACCCAATTATACTCCTGTATTTGTGAATGTTATAGAAGAAATATTTACAATTACAGTAAATCACCCACTATGAATCCTAGAGCTACAAATTTTTAATGAACATTCATTACCATAGCATCATAGAATGGGTTGGGTTGGAAAGATCACCCAGTTCCACCTCCCTGCCATGGGCAGGGACACCTCCCACTGGATCAGGGGGCTCCAAGCCCCATCCAACGTGGCCTGGAACACCTCCAGGGATGGGGCAGCCACCACTGCTCTGGGCAACCTGGGCCAGGGCCTCCCCACCCTCACAGCAAAGCATTTCTCCCCAAGATCTCATCTCAATCTCCCCTCTTGCAGCTGAAAATCCTTCCCCTCATCCTATCCTTGCACTCCCTGATCAAAAGCCCCTCCCCAGCTTTCCTGGAGCCCCTTTCAGTACTGGGAGGCTGCTCTAAGGTCTCCCTTGAGCCTTCTCTTCTCCAGGCTGAACAACCCCAACTCTCTCAGCCTGTCCAGCCCTTGGATCATCTTCGTGGCCCCCATGAAGAGTTCATGAACTCTTGATTAAAGTAACCCACATTAAAGCCAGACACAAACCTTTCTTCCAGCTTCCTCAGGTGTCTTAAACTAATTTGATTAATAAAATGGTAACAAGACTGACAAAGTATCCAAAAACAGACCTTACTGAAGGCCACCCTCCCCACTGCTGGGCAGGGCAGTGTAAAATGGGATCTTGTTACCTTCAGGCAAATGGGTGATCTACTCCTTCAACACTACCTACGGTAATATCCAATAGTGAACATTAACAGTGAGTGAGGTTTGTTAGGTTACAGGATGGAAAAAGCCGTTCATTCCCGAGAGACTCAAGACGTTTACAAACACAAGTAGCAAAGTCAGGGAACAGCTCAATTACTGCCTCTGCTGGTACTGAAAACAAATCTCTGTGCCAGAGGCACAAGGAACAGCAGCATTGGCACGTAAATGAAGACATTAATTCCAATGCATAACGAGATTCAGCTGGAGATACAGATTGTAACCAGGAGAAAACTCAAGGAGTAGTTCATGGCAAGAAGCACAGTGACAACCAGAAGGACTTCACTCGGGTCAGCAGCTCCAGGACAGCAGCTGCAAAGAAGGCAGCGAGGGCTCATCACACAGCACCATTCCAATGGGAAGCAGTTTCAGGGCACAAGGGCCACATCAGTCCCAGCTGTGCTGACAAATCCTTGGATGGCCTTGAGGGGAACGGCCACTTTATTCAGCAACAGTCATGTTGCATCACCTATCTCAAAGCCAGAACTCCCCCTCCTCCCTCTATAAATTTAATTAAGCCCAGAAGTGTAAGTTTTCCTCATTTTAGCCTGAAAAAAAAAATGACAAGAAATATTGCTGTTAATTTTCAGCTCATTTTCTCAGGAAACCATACAGAGGATGAGTAATACCAAAAAGGGGTAGCTGGAAGAATATCAGACAGACTCTGGCACACAGATTAAGAGATTAGTGAGGCAGCACCCCTGTAGATAAAAGTGGATTAGTGATAACTGATAAGTCCTTATCACACACATCACTGGGTATCAAAAAATGGAGAAACAAAAAAAGAGTCAAAATAAAAATGTGTGGAATGAAGGAATAGCAGGGGTAGGAAGGCAAAAAAGTAAATCCCCGGGCCATAAAATAGAAAGTCTTTGTAGGAGAGCCTTTACTACATAACTGTTCCACATACTGCATCAAAATAATCTCATACAGTAGAGGAAGAGAGTGGGGGAGCAGGAGATAATCCATACTAGAAAATTGTCATGCGTTCTGCCTGCATAAATCAGATTTGGGGAGTAAGTTATTTGGTTTGATGTGTTTTCAAATAAATAATCCCTAAAGAGATTTGCCAGGAGGTCCACTAAGGTTGGACCTCAAGTCATAGAATCACAGAATGGTTCCCCCAACTCTCTCTGCCCTTCCTCGTACAGGAGGTTCTCCAGCCCTCGGAACATCTCCGTGGCCTCCTCTGGACTCACTCCAACAGCTCCACGTCCTTCCTCAGCTGAGGACTCCAGAACTGGACACAGGACTCCAGGTGAGTGAACCTGGATTCAGCTTGGCTGAAAGCAGAAAAAGGGCACCGAGGCTGAGAGAGCTTTATGCCCTAAATCCACACAAATTGTTACTTACACCATAGAAGCACTGAACAGCCTTAGGTGCCAACCATGTGCAGGTTGTACCCTGTATAAATTCTGCTCATAAGAACCCACACAAAACCAGCTGCTTCACACAGAGCCAAAAGGGGAATTTGAAGAGCTGCTGGTTAATGGGCAGAATAATCCTTTTACCTGTAAAGGTGTCTGACTTCCAGCTCCAATGTGCTATAGTGGGTAATACAGAATCTCATTAAACCCTTTCATTTTATTTTGAAGAGACATGCCAAGTGAAAGCTGACTTTGAAATCACCTATTTTGGGGCAAGTCTGTGTGATAACTGCTCCTCTCTAATTATCAGCTGTCTTTTCCATTCAATTGCTCTTTCCCAAGCTCGTTGTCTGTTACATGAAATGTCCGATGACTGCATAAGCAAAACACCTCTAGCAGAGGGTTTGCAGAGAGATTTCCAAGAGACCCAAGTGTCCAAAGTTTACAGACTCTTCAGCCCAAGTTTAGAGCACACAAAACCTCCAATATGCAGACAGGCTGGGAGAGCTGGGGTTGTTCAGCCTGGAGAAGAGAAGGCTCTGGGGAGACCTTAGAGCAACCTCACAGCACTGAAAGGGGCTCCAGGAAAGAAGAGGAGGGGCTCTTGATCAGGGAGTGCAGGGATAGGATGGAGGGGAAGGCTTTTGAGCTGCAAGAGGGGAGATTGAGATGAGATCTTGGGGAGAAATGTTTTGCTGCAAGGGTGGGGAGGCCCTGGCCCAGGTTGCCCAGAGCAGTGGTGGCTGCCCCATCCCTGGCGGTGTTCCAGGCCAGGTTGGATGGGGCTTGGAGCCCCCTGATTCAGGGGGAGGTGTCCCTGCCCATGGCAGGGAGGTGAAACTGGATGGGCTTTGAGGTCCCTTCCCAACTCAAACCATTCTATGATTAAAAATCTTTGAAACAAGTTCAACAAACGTTTCATTCTGTGTCTCATTACACCCATTTGCAGGAACTTGGGAGGGACTCAACACCATTAGACTGGAGGGGCTGCAGGGAGTAAAGACAAGGAGATGGGGTTGGTTCTTAACGAGGATTGAAGTCTTATGGCTTCTTGTTCAATTCGTGCCCAAGATGCACGATGTGCAATTACGATGAAGCAGCTGGGTCCTCAAATAACAAGATGACAAAATGCAACATCATTATTCTACTGTAGTTGAGCTCAGCAAAGGAATAAAATAAGACACCTCGTTTTTCCATGAATGGCAGGTCCTGTCAATTCCCAGAAGGAGAAGAAAAAGGCTGTCTCAAAATGATTATGCAAATTTCCTTGGTGGCTTGGGGGAAGGGGGGAAATAACATTGAGGTCATTTTGTAAGACCTTGAATATTTTTAATTCAAAATATGTATCACATTTTAATCAAACCAGCTCTGTGCTATTTCTGTCCAACTCATTTGCATTCTGGCTATGTCATGGGGGCAGTTATGAGTCATCTAAGCTCTCTAATATAATAACTATCAGAAAATTGTCTTGCATTATTCATGTTAATTATGCTGAACCAAACACTGCGGACAGGAAAATGTATTTTCCATTGCAATATGTTTTTTGCCTTGTAGAGATTTAAAGAATTGATTGGAAAAAGTTTCTTTCTCAAGATTAAACCTTCAGACAAGAACGATGTCAAATATGCATGTGCCTTGGCAAACAACAGGAGTTCTGCCTCCACAGCTTTGTTACCTTCAGATGGTAGATCCACAGCTACAGATTTTGTTTCTCCATAAACAGCTAAAACAAAAATAAAATCCAGTGGCCTGAATTAGCAGCACGCTCAACATGTATCGATGCCTGGATCATTCAAAGAAAACATCTGCTAAGATGCTTGCCTCCACTCCAGTAAGCCTGGTATTTTGACTCAAAATGTTAAAATTCAACTCGCTTCCTCACAAGTAGCCTTGAAAAATATCCAATCCTGCCCTATAACACAAATATAACTTTTATAGCTGTTGCTGCTTCTGCAATTAAACTGAACAGAGCTATAACGAGACACATTTGTGTCATCTGCACCTATAACAATTTTACTGGCAAACTCTATCTGGAAAAATATATTCTATACAGAACAGTCCATACATTCACCCATCGTGCACTGAGCTCATGCTCTGCTGGCAGCCAATACCAACATCAAAGCTGCAGAAGATGTTGGAAACCATCCCACTGCACACCCGTGTATCATCAGTAATGGTTACAAACACCACCAGCAGATCACAGAATCACAGAATTACCCGAGTTGGAAGGGACCCAGAAGGATCATCGAGTCCAGCTCTATGGTGGACAATGACTTGGGGACCATCAATCAAAGTCACTGATTCCTCTGTTCAGTTTTGGTTTGCTTTTTTTAAACAAACTATTAGCAATTTTTTTGTTGGTTTTGTTACATTTAACAGACAAATTCATCGAGCTCCCTTGGCTGCTCACACTTCTAGAAAATCTTCTTCAAATTGCTAAAGAAAGCATTTATAGGAGTAACCTGGTCTCAGCAGAACTGCCACCAGCTCATGTGTAAGGGGACATTTGAGGGTGGGGAGGCCCTGGTCCAGGTTGCCCAGAGCAGTGGTGGCTGCCCCATCCCTTGAGGTGTTCCAGGCCAGGTTGGATGGGGCTTGGAGCCCCCTGATCCAGTGGGAGGTGTCCCTGCCCATAGCAGGGGGTGGAATTGGATGGGTTTTGAGGTCTCTTTCAACTCAAACCATTCCATGATTCTATGATTCTATGATTTGTATTCTTCTTGTCAAAGCCTTAGGGAAGTAACTTTCTGGAATGGCATGAGCCAGTGAATATGTTGGAAGAGAAGGAAAGAAAGAGAGGGATTTAACCCCCTACCTAGATTTTGACAACTGTGACAAACCTCAACGAAGGAGTTCTCTGACAAACATTACAGCGCAGGGGCCAGACTGGGGGAGCTCCTTTTAATTCCAGAAACTTGAGGAGGTCCTGTCCCTTTTTCACGCCAATCTGTCAACAGTGAGTAAAATAATGCAAAGAAATTTATCAACCTAAAACACGCCAGTTCTCATCCATCTTGTTCCACAGATTCTTAACGGCTCTCTGGAACCCCATTATTGCCATATCCTTGAGGATGTCGAACATAAAAGCCCATTAACTCCTCTTGTAGGTGGAGACCTGAACATAACCACTGGCAGATTTATGCTACAGCAAATACAGACACTTGATCAAGTTACAGACTGTGATCAGTAAAAGAGATTGAGAGTCTGAGCACACTTAACCCTAAAGGGCTGAGTGGTAACACTTGGTCTTTATTACAGCAATTCCAAAGGCTTCAGACAATTGTAATTGGAGGTTTTGCATAATTATAACTCAAGATTATCAGAGATGTGGGGATCCAGGACACGTGCCTGCAGACAGTGCCTGTCCTATGATGTTCAACAAGGCCAAGTGCAAGGTCCCACACCTGGCTCAGGGCAATCCACAGTTTCCATACAGGATGGAAGAAGATATGATCAGGAGCAGCCCTGAGGAGAAGGTCTTGGGGTGCTAATTAATGAGAAGCTCGATATGAGCCAGTAATGTGCACTCACAGCCCAGAAACCACCCATGTCCTGGGTGGCATTCAAAGAAGTGGGACCAGAGGAAGAGGATTCTGCCCCTCTGCTCCACTCTGGGGAGACCCCACCTGAAGCCCTGGGTCCAGTTCCAGAATCACGAATATAAGAAGGACTTGGATCTGTAGAAGCAAATCCAGATGAGGGCTACAGAGGTGATTCAAGGGCTGGAGCCCCTCTGCTATGAGGACAGGCTGAGAGAGTTGGGGTTGTTCAGTCTGGAGAAGAGAAGGTTCTGGGGAGATCTTAGAGCAGCCCCCCAGGACTGAAAAAGGCTCCAGGAAAGCTGGGGAGGGGCTTTTTCCAAGGACCTGGAGTGACAGGACAAGGGGGATTGGCTTTAAATTGGAAGGGGGAAGATTTAGATTAGACATTAGGAAGAAACTCTTCGTGATGAGGGTGGGGAGGCCCTGGCCCAGGCTGCCCAGAGCAGTGGTGGCTGCCCCATCCCTGGAGGTGTTCAAGGCCAGGCTGGATGGGGATTGGAGCCCCCTGATCCCGTGGGAGGTGTTCCTGCCTATGGCAGGGGGGTGGAATTGGATGAGTTTTAAGGTCCCTTCCAATCCAAACCATTCCATGATTCTATAAATGATGGTGAATTTGCTACAGGAAGCTATAAATCAATCTCTGCGTATTGATGGCAGAACAAACTGCAAAAACAAAACTTATAAATCAGTCTCAGCTCCCAAAGTCTAAGTTCACTGCATCTATCTCTACTCATTGTTCTCTCTATAAATCTCTTCTGCTAAGAGCAGTATCAGGTTTCCCAGAGGCAGCATTTACTGTTACAAGCTCCATTCTTCAGTCAATTTTGAGAGAAAAAATATTCCAATTTGGGAAGTATTTTTTAAAAGTTTGCAGCTCAGTTTTGCAAATAAATAAAGCAGAGCTTCAAACAAATTGGACTTGGACATCCAGCTCCAACATCCCATTTGTTTTCAAAAAATCTCAGACTTCCTTTCCCTCCTCTGTATTTCCTTCGTTTTTTTACCAACCGGAGTCATGCTTCACCTAAATTATATTCTAAACATATCTGTTGCAGATCATAAGGACAGAGAAGAGATGAGGAAGCAGCACAGAACTTGCAGCCAAATCCCAAACTCAAACATGTTCAAATTCAGTCCAGCAATTATTTCAAAGAATCATGGAACGGTCTGGGTTGGATGGACCCTTAATAAGTTTGTGGATGGCACTGAGCTGGGTGGGAGTATGGATCTTCTGGAAGGAAGGGAGGCTCTGCAGAGGGATCTGGCCAGGCTGGATCCATGGGCTGAGACCAATGGGATGAGGGTCAACAAGGCCAAGAGTCAATTCCTGCACTTGGGACACAGCAAGGCCAGGCAGCTCCAGGCTTGGGGCAGAGTGGCTGGAGAGCTGCCTGGGGGAGAAGGAGCTGGGGGTGTTGGTTGGCAGGGGCTGACCATGAGGCAGCAGTGGTCCAGGTGGCCAAGAGGGCCAATAGCATCTTGGGCTGTGTCAGAGCCAGCGTGGGCAGCAGGAGCAGGGCAGGGGTTGTGCCCCTGCCCTGGGCACTGGGGAGGCCACCCCTCGAGTGCTGGGGGCACTTCTGGGCCCCTCACTCCAAGAAGGCCCTGGAGGGGCTGGAGCGCGTCCAGAGAAGGGAGCGGAGCTGGGGAAGGGGCTGGAGAACAAGTGCTGAGAGGAGAGGCTGAGGGCCCTGGGGTTGTTCAGCCTGGAAAAGAGGAGGCTGAGGGGAGACCTCATCCCTGTCTGCAACTGCCTGAGAGGAGGCTGTGGGAGAGCGAGTGTTGGTCTCTTCTCTCAAGTGATCGGTAATAGGACAAAGGGAAATGGCCAAAAGTTGTGCCAGGGGAGGTTCACTCTAGACACCAGGAAAAATTTCTTCTCTGAAAGGGTTCTCAGGCACCGGCGGAGGCTGCCCAGGGAGGTGGTTCAGTCACCATCCCTGGAGGTGTTTAAAAGACAGGTAGACGAGTTTCTTAGGGACATGGTTTAGTAAGGGGACAAGTACGGCTGGACTCAATGATCTCAGAGGTCTTTTCCAACCAGATGATTGGATAATTGTATGATTCTATGAAAGAAGCTAGACTCAATGATCCTTGTGGGCCCCTTCCAACTCATTCTCTGATTCTTTGACTATGTAAACACATGATCACCACTGATCACACACAGTCCTTTACCTTCCTGCATAGCACTGGTGGCTGGTTCTTTTCATGACACTGAGCACTGCAGAGCACCTCTGCCCAGATGAAAATTAAAAAAAAAACAACTGGTAGTTGTTACTAAAGTACTGCAATTTGGAAAGCCCAACAGCATTTTCAAAAAGCAAGATTCATTGCAGGAGACAAAGATGAGATGTGACAATTGCTGCAGAACCATCCATCGCAAGGAACGCTCAACAACCTAAAAATGTCAGTTCTTGTCATGTTACTGACATTGCTGGTGATTTTAATTGCCTTTCGTCCTTCTCAAGCAAACGATAGAAAGGACAAGTGGAATATTAGATTTTAAACCTCTGGAAGTTCAGTCCAACAAACATAAAACAAATGTAAAATCCTTGTTGTGTCCTCTGCAGCACAGAGAGGGAGGTGAAGAGCAACTTCACAAACAGAGGGCCAGGAGGGACATTTTTAACAGGACAGTTCTTCTCAAGACACCGTGATTCTGCCCCTCTGCTCTGCTCTGGGGAGACCCCACCTGGAGCCCTGGGTACAGTTGTGGAGTCCTCAGCACAGGAAAGGCTTGGAGCTGTTGGAGTGAGTCCAGAGGAGGCCACGGAGATGATCCAAGGGCTGCAGCACCTCCAATACGAGGACAGGTTGAGAGAGTTGGGGTTGTTCAGCCTGGAGAAGAGAAGGTTCTGGGGCGACCTTAGAGCAGCCTCCCAGGACTGAAAGGGGCTCCAGGAAAGCTGGGGAGGGGCTCTTGATCAGAGGATGAGGGGGAACGTTTCTCAGCTGAAAGAGGGGAAATTGAGATGAGATCTTAGGGAGAAAGGGTGGGGAGGCCCTGGTCCAGGTTGCCCAGAGCAGTGATGGCTGCCCCATCCCTGGAGATGTTCAAGGCCAGGTTGGATGGGGCTTGGAGCCCCCTGATCCAGTGGGAGGTGTCCCTGCCCATGGCAGGGGGGGTGGAACTGGATGGGTTTTAGGGTCCCTTCCAACCCAAATAAAACCCATTTCACCTTTCAGGATTTGCAGCCTGACCAAGTTACTGCATAGGCTGTCATGCACCTTACAGTCTCAGGTCCTTTGCAGGTATTTTGGAAGAGGCTTTCACTGCCTGGGTCTCTCCTGAAGCACACAGGGTGCTGGGATAGTTTATCCCAGTATCCCAGCAGGCCAAAGGGACTGACTCTTAGAATCAATTCCCCTCGAACACCCCTCCTCATTCTGAAAAAGCAGCAGATAAGTTTTTAGAAGTACATTATTAAAGCACTAAACATGAGGCAAAACATGTTTTAAGAGTAAATGATGTGCAAGAGAGCTGTTGTCTCTCACAGTAGATTTTTGAACAGTCCTCAGGAGCTCTTTTTGCCAGAGTTTCCAGCCCTCTTTGCCACAACTTTCACATAGTGCTCTTGAAAGGGAAGGACTTTAGATGTTCGGAAAGTTCAAAGGGGTTCTTTGGGCTCATATCTTGAATGTGAAGAGATGGAATAATTCCCACAAATGTACCTCACACAAGAGGCTTTTATACCAAGCTGCTATCTCCAACTCTAAACAGATGTGTCTGCAATCAAAAAATGAATAAATAAATACATCAAAATTTGGGCAGGGGAACCTTTCTACTGTGCACAACTCCCTTGAAAAGCTTTAATGTCAGAAAAGATTTGAATAGATAAACTAATTCATAGAATGGTTTGGGTTGGAAATGACCTCAAAGCTCATCCAGTCCCAACCCTGCCATGGGCAGGGACACCTCCCACTGGATCAGGAGGCTCCAAGCCCCATCCAGCCTGGCCTTGAACACCTCCAGGGATGGGGCAGCCACCACTGCTCTGGGCAACCTGGGCCAGGGCCTCCCCACCCTCACAGCAAAACATTTCTCCCTAAGATCTCATCTCATCTCCCTTCTTGCAGCTTAAAACCATTCCCCTCATCCTGTCCCTGCACTCCCTGATGAAGAACCCCTTCCAGTTCTGGGAGGCTGCTCTAAGGTCTCCCCAGAGCCTTCTCTTCTCCAGGCTGAACAACTCCAGCTCTCTCAGAACACAGAGGGATTCTGACATGTGCTGGGCAATGGGTCACATAAAGTCCTGGGACAAATGCCTCGTTTCCTTTATGTTTATTACTAAAAACTGTAGCAATGACTTGATTTATTTTCCCTGTTTCTCTACTCCCACACACATACCGAGAACTTCTCCAAAGTTCCTCATGCAATGTATTTGTGGAGGTTAATTCAGGACAAAAATCCCAGGAAGCAAATAGCACAGAAACTACCAACATATTCTCTTTTTTATTGTTTCTGACAATCAGTAGTAAAATGTGTTGCTGCTACCAAGGGAGCCAGTTCTACCATTACTCATTTTACATTAGGGTCCAGAAGAATAAATCCTTCCGGAGCTCTTGCTGGCATTAGACTAAAACATAAGTCTGGATTTGTAAAGGAAATGTATTAAACAGATGAGACAGTAGTGGAATACAGATTTAAAGGAGAAGAAAGACATTGTGTCTTCCTTCTCTGAAGGAACAAACAGAAGGCAACCACATGGAAGCAGCTGAGCTGCAAATAACTTCATCAACTAATATATAGATGTACCATTCTAACTGCAACAAATAAATCACTGTATTCCACTGAGTTCTAGTTAAATTCTGGAGGTTTCTGCAGTAGCAGATAAAGTGACCTCTGAGACAGCAACTGCAATGTCTGGATGGAAACCGCCCGAATCTAGTTTCTTACAAAAACAGTGAGACACACACAGAATATGAGAGAATTTTTCACTATCAAGCATGAAAATAATGTAGAATTGGGGCTTTGTGCTCCTGGACAGGGTAGAGGCATTTGTAGTGAAAAAGTCAAGAGAAAATAAATGGCAAACGCTTTGACGATAATGTGAAGAGGTTTAACTGCACCTTCTGGGCCTGCAGGAAAAACAACTGATGAGAGGATGGGCATAAATGCCTTTTTTTGCTGGGTACACAGGTCCACGCGTCATATGAGCTAGACTGTTTTGGCCACAGTGCTAAGCAAAAAGGAATATTAGAGAGAAAAGATAATCATAAAACCATAGAATGGTTTAGGGTAGAAGAGGCCTCAAAGCTCATCCAGTTCCAACCCCCTGCCATGGGCAAGGACACCTCCCACTGGATCCAGGTGATCAAAGCCACATCCAACCTGGCCTTGTGCTTGGGCACAGAGTGTGACAACCAATACTGTGTTTAAGTAGCAGAAACACATTTTCACTACCGATCACAACCAAGAGAACATTGCAGAGCACAAGGTAACCCACCAGGGACACAGAAAGGTCCTTCTTGTCTTTGAAAAGAAATCAGTCCATCTTTTAGGCTAGATTAAAACCCAGCTCAGATGCTCTATCATTTCCTCGCCTGTCACACAAGGCTGCTCAACACAGCTGTGTGAGCGGGGGAACAAAATCCAATTGTCTGTGCTCACCAGACAAAGGGAGTGAAAAACCACCCTGGCTGTCAAGGTAGAAGAAGGATATAGGCTGTGATGTGCCAGAAGCTGGAGCAATCATTGGAAGCATCAAGCATGGAGGAACAATTACAGCATGACAGATAGCATGTAGATATCATACCCCACAAAGCAAGCTGGTGAAGAGGTGGAAACTGAATGCTGGGGGGAGAGGTGTCGGCTTGGTTTACATCCGTGTGCTCCAAAAGATCCGTGGATGGATGGTGCTCGGAGTCTCTCATATCAGGGCACATATGGTAAGCAAGGAACCATCATAATATTTGCAAATCACACAGACATCCTAGTCCAGCTCTTTTTGTGACAATATTGTAGCTGCCCCCTCCCAGGAGGTGTTCAAGACCAGGTTGGTTGGGGCTTGGAGCCCCCGATCCAGTGGGAGGTGTCCCTGCCCATGGCAGGAGGGGGGGAACTGGATGGGCTTAAAGTCCCTTCCAACCCAAAACGTTCTACAATTCTATGATTGAATATCATTTAGACTTGTCAAGAAAGACTGCCCAAGGCTGAAAATTGATCTGCAAACCTTCAGTGCATCAAATTAATTGTTCTTTGTAAGGCCTTTATCCAACCATCCTTAAATATTTCATTATTTTCTGCTCTTTGCAGAAACAACATCATCTGCAAAGAAAGATATGGCTCCTCTTGGATGACTGCCCACCGAGCCCTTCCAAAAAGCTTTATAAAACAGCCGGACAAGCCAAGCAAGCATATGGGAAGCAGTGGCTGAAAAGCAGTTCCAGGGAGCTTGGGACTGGCTAAAAGTGTGCAGACCAAGAACATCTTATTTTAAAATGTGTTTTCTCATCACCAGTAAGAAAGGGCCTCCCTCCCTTTTTTGGCTGCAGTAGCAGATAGGCTTCTTCACTTCATGATGTGGTTTAGCAGGCACAGTGGTGATGGGCTTGATGGTTGGACCTGATGATCTTAGAGGTCTTTTCCAGCCTTAATTATTCTATGATTCTACGATCGTAAATGGTTCACATAAATCATCAGTTGATGGTGCTGATTATCTGTCCCTCTCCACCCAGTCCCTTTCTCCCCACAATCCAAACTCACCCACCACTCTATCAGCCTCGAGAAGCTGCAGAGAAGCCTCTCTAGACCACAGTCTGCACAGGCAGAGCTTGTTTGCTGTGAACATTCAGGGACATTGATGTTGCCTGTGACATCCCAGATACACCAAAAGACATGACAAAAAGCTAACCCTGGCCTAAGTGGCAGGATCTGAAGCTCTCAACAACCCACCACCAATCACATACAGTTTGTGAACCCAGTTTCACTGTCCTCATTCCAAGAGCAACAGCAGTAATTAAGAATTCACCCCAGATCCTGTGCAAAAGGTGGGTTTCGCATGCCTTTTACCATGAAATTCTTGTGTTCATTCACATTTATAGAAAATCTAAGACTTTTTTATAGCACAAGATGTCAGTGTGAGTGAGAAATCCATTGTCACTTCTACCACCTGCTCTTGCATGTCTGATCCAGTGGTGAATCCTGAATATAGCAAGTGCTGCTCATGGTCTTAATTTGATCCTTGGCAAATCTTAGCATCATGTCCATCAGCAGCGTAACATGAATAATGCTAATTTTACCCGTGTGCCATGTAGGAAGGCACAATATTCCCTTGTAGAGTATTTTAAAAAATGCAGAACCTATTCAGCATTTAATTAGCATTCAGGTCTCGTTCATTGTGAAAGAAATCGTCTGAAGAACAGAATTTTATGCTCTAAAACTGAGTGAGGCAGATCTGAGCAGGATGCTATGTTCATCAGCGTGCTGCTCCGACAGTTGGTTTCAACAGCTGGATTCTCTTTATGTTCCTCTCTTTCATGAAAGAGCAGGAATAAAAAAAAAATCACAATATTTGAGACTCTATACAGATCTATTAATTCAGAAAGGAGAAACTGGTAGAATGGAGTCATTAAGGTTGGAAAAGACTTCTGAGATCACCAAGCCCAACCATCAACCCAATATCAACATGTCTACTAGAATATGTTCTGAAGTGCCACATCTACACTTTTTTTTAACCCTTCCAGGGATGGTGACTCCACCAATTCCCTGGGCAGCCTCTTTCAATGCTTCACCACTCTTTCAGTAAAGAAATGTTTCCTGCTATCCAATCTAAACCTCCCCTGGTGCAACTTGAGGCCATTTCCCCTTGTCCTATCCCTTGTTACTTGGGAGAAGAGCCCAAGCACCCACCTCACCACAACCTCCTTTCCAGGAGCTGCAGACAGCGATGAAGTCTGCCCTCCGCCTCCTCTTCTCCAGTTTATGTACTCCAGGTCCCTCAGCTGCTCCGAGAACCCCTGGGCTCCAGCCCCTTCCCCAGCTCCATTTCCTTCTCCAGGCACGCTCCAGCCTCTCAAGGTCTTTTTTTTGTACTGAGGGGTTCAAACTAAGCCCAGGATTTGAGGTGCAGCCTCACCAGCACCAAGAGCAGGGAGATGATCCCTTCCCTGCTCCTGCTGGCCACACCATAGCTGATCCAAGCCAGAATGCTGGTGGCCTTCTTGGCCACCTGGGTCACTGCTGGCTCATGTTCAGCCGCTGTCAATCAGCACCCCCAGGTTCTTTTCCATCAGGCAGCTTTCCAGCTGCTCTTCCCCAAGCCTTGAGCCTTCTATTAAATTCCAATAAAACCACATGAGCCAAACAGGGGACACTTTGAACACTTTGGAGAATACAGGCAAACCAAAAAAGACTAATAAGACCTAAACAGCACCACTTAAGTGTCTCAAAAAAAGAAAGATTTTGCTCAAGAGGGAAATTATAAGCTCACACATTCTGTTACTGTGAGCAGAAACACTCATATTTTAGTCAAAATTTAGTTTATTTCCAGCTACTGAACATTTGTACAAACACATAGGGCAGAGATTCAAATACCCTGAATTTGCTTCACTTAATACTATATAACATTAATGGGGCCCAACATGCAAGCAGCATTATTGGGAGAAAACAGATGAGGAGTCCCTTGCCACAGTGTTACTGCAAACAACAGCAGTGTTTTAGCATCACTCTGCATGAACAGTGGCCATGGGTGATCATAAAGAAGATTTACAGGTAGGAATGGGTAACCAGTACCTCTGCGTGCAGTGTAACTCCAGAAAGGCAGCAAAATGTATTCATCATGGAATCACAGAATGGTTTGGGTTGGAAGGGACCTTAAAGCCCATCCAGTTCCACCCCCCTGCCATGGGGAGGGACACCTCCCACTGGATCAGGGGACTCCAAGCCCCATCCAACCTGGTCTTGAACACCTCCAGGGATGGAGCAGCCACCACTTCTTTGGGCAACCTGGGCCAAGGCCTCCCCACCCTCACAGGAGAACATTTCTCCCCAAGATCTCATCTCAATCTTCCCTCTTCCAGTTGACAGACTTTCCTGCTGGCAGGGAAAAGATAACCAGTCTCAACTTGTATCAAAGCCTGCTGAAAGCCAAGTTATCAATGCAACTCTAAACGCAGACCACATTACCTAACTCACTCACTATTTAACCAAATACCTCTGTGCTGACACCAGCATTCATACCTCAACTGCTTTTTAAATCAGGCCTTCTTCCAAGTCTCAACACAACAGGTTATTCTTTGATAAAACAAATTAGGGTCTGCACAGACTTCTGAAATACCATAATAAATGACTCAGTTTACTTTTTAAGCCCCATTTGTGACCTGTTATATTTAAAATTGATACAGCCATGCTGCTAGAGAACTCTGAAATACTCTACTTAATAGCACAGCAGCATTTCTTCGAACCTGCTTGGTTACAGGGATTTATGCCTTTGACTCACTGACTCTGCTTCCCTTATAGTCCGTTACAATAAATTATATTGCTGCTCTGGATAAAGAGGTCACATCTGTGGGCTGCAGCTCCCAGATATGTCCCAACACATTTTGATTTGGACTTCATTTATTTCTGATTGAAGCTGCCGACGTCCTATTTGTGACCAACACCTGTGCAGCTCCAGCAGACCTTGAAAACAGCTCGTCCTGCTCACCAGTGCTAATGGGTTCACAAAGCCATTAATCCATTGTAGAGGAAATTTCACGTGCAGCATGACCGAAACGGCCAAGGGGGAGACTCCAGCAATGGCATTTTCAGATTTTATCTGCAGCTCTAGCTGTTTGCATTATAACATCTACTGTTTAAGCATCTGCACAAAGCTTTACAAGAGTCAGAATAAACAGCAGGCAGGGGCTTTATCTCCTGCTCTCTCCCTGGCGCTCAGACAATACTGCCAAGGATAAAAGGATTAAAGCACAACTATCTCTGACATAAAGAGGTGAGGAAAAAACTCAGACCCTCTACTTTCAGCGAGCACCATCCAATTTGAGGCCCACTGAAGGCACAACAATGACAGAATCATTTGGTTGGAAAAGACCTTTGAGATCATTGAGTCCAGCTATACCTGTCCACTACTAAACCAGATCCATAAGCACCTTGTCTGCAGGTCTTCTAAATCCCTCCATGGATGGTGACTCCACCACCTCCCTGAGCAGTCTCTGCCAGTGCATGAGAGTCCTTTTAGTGAAGAAATTTTTCCTGATATCCAATCTAAACCACCCCTGGCACAACTTGAGGTCATTTCCTCCCATCCTGTCACTTGTTACTTGGGAGAGATCAACACCCACCTCCCCACAGCTTCCTTTCAGGCAGTTGTAGACAGCGATGAAGCCTCCCCTCAGCCTCCTCTTCTCCAGGCTGAACAGCCCCAGGTCCTTCAGCCATTCCTTGTAAGACTTGTTCTCCAGCCCCTTCCCCAGCTCCGTTACCTTCTCTGGACTCTCTTCAGTGTCTTAATGTCCTTCTTGGAGTGAGGGGCCCAGAACTCAACCCAGGATTCGAGGTGTGGCTTCACCAGTGCCAAGTCCAGGGGGATGATTCCTTCCCTTCTGCTGTTGCCACACCATGGCTGATCCAAGCCAGGATGCTGGTGACCTTCTTGACCACCCAGGTCACTGCTGGCTCATGTTGAGCCACTGTCAACCAGCACCCCCAGGTCCTTCTCTGCCAGGCAGCTCTCCAGCCACCCTTCCCCAATTCAGGAGGAAGAGAAGTCTTGCTCTTGAGCTCACAGGACATTCTCCTAAGTACCTGGGCAAGGTATTAAAACCCAAGACATTAAAAAGCTGGACTAGGTATTAAACATCTCCATCCCCTGATCACTGTTTACATGCCTACCTCAAGGCATGTGCAAGACAGATCTCGCTCTGCTGGACAAGGTAAATTCAAAAGTAAAGTTTATGCCTCTGCTGAATATGAGCTGCAGTGCAAAAACTGTAGGACAAGCAGATCTTTGTGTGCAGCAACATGGGAGCTGGTGGAGCATTTTACAGCCTGCTAATAGATTCTACAAGCAGGAAGAAGCAAGCAGGTTCCTTCCTTGACTTCAAATTAATGCAATTTAATGAAGCCAGTGGTGTGGTGTAGGAGATGGTTCAATGGGTTGTATTTAAAGCTCAGCTCTCTCTAACCCTTGGCTCAGCTTTGACCACAAGAACACAGCAAACATGAACCGGACTAAGCTGGCAGTGAAGTTCCTGCAGTGCTGAGCCTTCCCAATTCACCTTTGCAAAACCAGAAAGCACTGAATGCATCCCCAGCCTTAACAAAATGTAGTGAATGAGGTGATGAATGTTAATGGAAGTAGCTGTGCTACTTACAATGGTTTCATTATTAGCATCAAACAATGCATTAACATTTGTTGTATTAATGGAAAAAATATAGCTTAACAACCTAATCCATCGCCAGCAGCGCAAGGCAGAGCTTAATCAAAATTGTATTCTTTGGGAGTTTTTAATCAGCAAAGCAGACCAACCTATACTCGGGCTAAACAATTTTATCTGTAATCACCAAAATTTACTATATCCCCTGCATTACATGCTTTCCCTCCAAAGAAATGCCCCTGTAATGTCTAATTATGCAGTCCATTACAGATCCATCACCTTTACAGCAGAAACCAGTATAGATGACGAAATCTTTCTATTGGGAGCAAGAATATTTTTTATTGCATACAACCTAAATACTGTAACATGTTATTTGGCTTAGTTACCCAGCAAGACTTAGATTTCAAGACCCATTTCTTTTAGAAAGGCTCTGTATTTTAAAACCAGTCTCGCATTAAAGATACACAAATAAATACTCTGCTTTGACAACCACATCTACATCTACTTCCATCCAACAATGTGAACTGACATTTGCACCTAGCAATGGTATTGGTATCCAGGTGGCTACCAGTAAATTATCTAGGCATGGGTTTTTTTCAGAAAAAAAAAGATGCCCCATTACTTGGAAGTCCTCCCCTGGCAGTATTGAGATGGAATTCCTTAAAGGAGGACTGTCAAAAACTACTGTTGGATGGAGGGACATGTTGGTAGAGCAAATTAACTGATGGCATTTCTATCCTACCACAGATTTAGGTTTTATATAGGTAGTTATTTCATATATCATAGAATCATGGAATGGTTTGGGTTGGAAGGGACCTCAAAGCCCATCCAACTCCAACCCCTGTCATGGGCAGGGACACCTCCCACTGGATCAGGGGGCTCAAAGCCCCATCCAACCTGGCCTTGGACACCTCCAGTGATGGGGCAGCCACTGCTTCTCTGGGAAACTTGGGCCAGGGCCTCCCTAATCCCTAATCCTCCCCTAATCTAAATCTTCCCCCTTCCAATTTAAAGCTGTTTCACTTTGTAAATCTCCAAGCCCTTGTAAATAGCCCCTCACCAGCTTTCCTGCAGCCCCTTTCAGTACTAGAAGGCCGTTAGAAGGTCTTGCCAGAGCCTTCTCTTCTCCAGTTTAAAGCTTTCTTTAGTTCAGCAGCAATTAATACACTGACTCTGCAACTCAAGTTTTCCCAGTGCAAGGAAATCAACTAAAGCCCAACTACAACCTGGCTCTCGGTGACAACCACCAAGCTCTCACAGCCCTAAGTGCAATGTGTGAATTGAGCTGCCTCTCAGCCTTCCTCAGAAGCTGGGAAAAACTGGAGAAATATATAAAATGGATTGGTTTAATTTCTTTGCCACTCTATGAGGTCTTGCTTAATTCTGAAACTCTACCCAGAACTCCTTCTACACAATGCACTACAGATTCAATCTCTTGCTACACATCCTTCCTCCGTGGAAGCCAATTTTCATCCTAAAGAAGCTATCTGAACGCAAGGCCCAATGACACATCTCAGCCAAGTCCAGAGCTGTAATTAAAACTCGCATGGGAGGAAGGTAGGTGGCATCAGACTTCCTGCTGTTCACTAATATATATTTCTCCTGCCTGGCTAATGCCAAAGCCAGCGTGCAATTCCAACAGCATCCTCCTTCCCCTTCCCAGCCCTCGCCTTTCAAATGGGGATGTCCGCTAATTGGTCATTAATCACCTTCCTCAAAGTTGCATCCACCAAGAGGAAATTTGATTGCTACCCTAACGGTCACAAAAATGGTGTTTATGCTGCCAACGTGACAGGGTGATTTTGCACAGCCAGAGGGAATGGTTTGAGGCCTCAGTACCATCAGCTTCATTTGCAACAAAGCAGGGAGTTCCAGGATTCGGTAAATTTGCCAGATTTTGCAACCACATCCCAGGTTTCCTCTTTTGTTATTTTTGCTGGATGCAAAAAATGAATGTTTGCTGCCCATTTATAAATATCTCAAGCCCTTAATACTTGCAAATAAGAAGACAAAGAGAGGCAAAGGCTAGAGCTTTTGTACAAACACAAGAGAAAGGCAGTGCATGATCCACACAAACATCTCAATCCCATTTAAATTCAAGATGGACAAAAGAAGAAAGGTAAAATCACCTGCAAGTAATGATCTCTATATCACTTGTGAAGTCAAGAATATACAAGCTGAAGCTGGTTCAACAGCACCCTGAATGTGATTGCAGTTGTGTACTAAAGACAGCCTTTTTTGCCCCAAAGCTGCCTTTGCAGAGTGAATCTTCCCTTGCTCTCCGTATGGTTGGACTCGATGATCTCAAAGGTCTTTTCCAAACAAATGATTCCATGATTCTCCACCACTTTCTTTCTTGCCCATGTCCCAAAGTGCTGTCTCCTCTCCTGGAGCTCATTCCTGGCTGCTTCCAAGAGATGTAATTGCAGGCTTTAAAGGGTTTCTCCATTTCTTTTGTGCTTTTCTGCAAAAAAAAAAAAAAAACATCCCCTCACCCCTCTGACATTTTTGAGCAATAAACAAGTGAGCAACAAACAGGAGCTCCTGCTGCTGGAAGACTTGAAATACAAGAAATGCTACAACTAGAGCAGATAATCTCCCACCAGGTACATTAAGAATTTCAAATTTAATTGTTTGAGTGTGTTTTCTCACGTTTACATCCTGAAGCAATTTGAGATTGGCCCAGGACTGACAGCAGGGAAATATCCTTTGTGTCATACAAATCATTACAGCTGGAGCAATTTCATTAAGTGTTTCCACATTCGTAGAGGCAACTGAGAAAACAGCTGGTTGCTCATCTTTACTGAAATCATGCACACACAAACAGACCTTAACACTCAAGTTAATGTGGGCAAAAGGAGGGTGGGGAGACACTGGCACAGGTTTCCCAGAGAAGAATCATGGAATGGTTTGGGCTGGATGGGACCTCAAAGACCAATCAGTTCCAAAGCGCTGCCATGGGCAGGGACACCTGGCTATGGCAGGGGGGTTGGAACTTGGATGGCCCTTTTAAGGTTCCTTCCAACCCAAACTGTTCTATGCTTCTATGAAAAGCTGGAATGACAGCAGATCTTTCCAGTAGGATTGATAAGGATAGTTAGGATCCCCAACTGTGACAGTCAAGGGATACTATGTTCCAGAACAAAATATGCTGTTTCCCTGTTTCATCTGATAACCAACAGGACTTTCACGTGGATGGGACATTAGGACCATCTACACAGGAGAAGGATTCTTATGTATTTTTAAAGCAAATTTTCTCTTACATCCATAAGCAGCAATATTAAAAAGAAAAAGTCACCCAGTAAAACACCAACATTGTGCTTCCCCTTCCATAAAAAGGAACTCTTTCCACCAAGTGCCGCTGTCTCTTGGTGCCCATTTTGTATTGCTTCTTCAAAGGCACCTCTAAGGCACACTGGGAAAGGCTCAGCTGAAAGAGTTGTCTGAAAGCAGGTTATGTTACTGCCCACCACATCCTGCTCGTGGTCCACACCTCACCCCATCTCAATACCTGTCATGGGCCATTCAGAAGCGCTGACAAACCAATACCTTAAGAGTCAGATTCTGTTTTCCCTTCTATCACAAAGCTGAGTGAGTGAAGGGACTTCAATACCATCGATTGCCTCTGCAGGCTTTTCCTTCTTGTTTTCCTGAGGGTTTCCACATTCCAGGGCTCAACCATCGCTTGCCACTTCGTGCTCAGTCCCTGAGCCCCATCTAGTGCCGAAGAGAAATAAAAGCCTTGTTCATTCGCAAGCCTTAAACTAATCTTCAGTCCAAACCAGAGCCCTGCTCCTTGGCTTCACGGTGCATTCTGCACCTCGTGTGCCTTTCCATGGGGATTTCTGCACAACCAGTGCCCCGGGCAAAAGGGTTTGGAGCCTGGGCTTAGGAAAATGCATCAGGCAAAACAGGTTTACTGGGTGTGCTCAAGGCAGTTTGCGAGCAGGAAGATTTAGAAAGCAGGTCTTTGAATAATATCCATGTCGTGGAAGGATGCACTGTTACAAGGAGAAAATATTTTGCATAATAGAAGTCTGATCTTGTAGCTTGCCTTGTTTTGCTGAGTTGTGTTTTCAGTGGGAGAAGAGGGTACCATCTTCTGTATTTAAAATGTATTAGAGAATCATGGAATGGTTTGGGTTGGAAGGGACCTCAAAGCCCACCCAGTTCCACCCCCTGCCATGGGCAGGGACACCTCCCACTGCATCAGGGGGCTCAAAGACCCATCCAACCTGGCCTCGAACACCTCCAGGGATGGGGCAGCCACCACTGCTCTGGGCAACCTGGGCCAGGGCCTCCCCACACTCACAGAAAAACATTTCTCCCTAAGATCTCATCTCAATCTCCCCTCTTGCAGCTGAAAGGCCTTCCCCCTCCTCCTGTCCCTGCACTCCCTGATCAAGAGCCCCTCCCCAGCTTTCTTGGAGCCCCTTTCAGTCCTGGGAGGCTGCTCTAAGGTCTCCCCAGAGCCTTCTCTTCTCCAGGCTGAACAACCCCAACTCTCTCAGCCTGTCCTCATACAGAAAGTGCTGCAGCCCTTGGATCATCTCCTTGGCCTCCTCTGGACTCGCTCCAACAGCTCCAGGTCCTTCCTGTGCTCAGGACTCCAGAACTGGACACAGGGCTCCAGGTGGGGTCTCACCAGAGTGAAGCAGAGGGGCAGAATCCCCTCCCTCACCCTGCTGGTCCCACTGCTCTGGATGCAGCCCAGGACATGTTTTGGCTTTCGGGGCTGCGAGAGCACTTTGCCACCTCTTGTTGACTTTCTCATCCTCCAAGCACCTCATCATCATTGTACCAAGACACAAACAGAATTCCTTTTGGACTGTGATTTCAATGTATGACAACGTTTTTGTTTCAAAACCTCCCTAGAGATTCTCCTCAAAACAATTTTTGAAGACCTACTTGAAACTTCACTTCGCAAACAATGAACAGCTTTTCTTAGAGCTTCCTCAGTTATTTCCCAGTAGTAACCAGTTTAGCAAACACTATCTGGTAAACCTAACTAAACATGTTCTTAACTTTGCGTTCTCCACAATTTATAACATATAAAATGAATACTTAAATAGTAATTACTTAGAGGTATTGTATTTCCATTCTCTGGTGTTAAGTATGATGAAGGAAAACCTGTGTCCTGCCCTCCCCCCCCCCCCCCCCCCCACCGCCCCAGTAAAAGTGTCTTTTGCTAGGAATGGTATTTTCTCAATGGAATATCACAAAACAATGCTTTTTAGAAGTCAGCTCCTGTTCTCATTTCCATCATTTTTCCTTAAATGCAAATAAAGATCAAGGATGAACACATTGCATTTAAATAGTATGAAACTGGGATTAAATTCTAAATTTATTTTCTAACATTTGTTAAAGCGTTGCTGAGCAATGACCGGCCCAAGAACAGAAATGTTTGCTTTCGACCTTACAGCAGCCCTGACTTTTATTTTCCTGCCGTGAAGGCTAGATCAGATCATCTATTATCAACCTCTGCGGCCACACAGATTTGTCAAGTCTTCCACAACAAATATCCACCACAGCAAAGCAAGCAGTGAAACTCAGGGAAAAGTCTTCTGTGATTTACACCCCCTGACACGTGAACTTGGTCTTTTCATTTATCATACATAAATAATAGGAAGAAATGTTTTGCTGTGAGGGTGGGGAGGCCCTGGCCCAGGTTGCCCAGAGCAGTGGTGGCTGCCCCATTCCTGGAGGTGTTCAAGGCCAGGTTGGATGGGGCTTGGAGCCCCCTGACCCAGTGGGAGGTGTCCCTGCCCATGGTAGGGAGTGGAACTGGATGGGCTTTGAGGTCCCTTCCAACCCAAACCTTTCTATGTTTCTTTGATTCTTCTTGCAGAGCACCATGGAGAAATTTTCCCAGTAGCTTAGATGATCATTTAATATTTATAACTGTGCTTATAGAAAGTAAGACATGAGATTCCCTTTGAGAACTGCCCTGTAGAAAAGCCACGGCTGCTCTGCACACCGAAGCTTCATTTTTAGTTCTTTTCCAGCTTGTATTTTCCACATGTTTAGGGGTGTGAGCACAACATATTCGATCAAGCTTTGTGCCCAGATCTGTCTCACTGCCACGCCGTTCGCTCCAAAGCAGGACTTGAGGCTTGCTATGTGAACACAAACAGATCTAATATGAAACCTCCAATTTCTGTGTAGCTTTGTTTGCCCAAACTTCCCCTAGATTAGACACCTACTCACAGATTTTTTTTCCTAAAAGCCAGGCACATCCTGGCAGCCAAGCTGTGCAAGTGCTGTCAGCACCTGTACTGCATCTTCACTGCTCAGCTGAGACAGAAACCCTGCTGCAGGAGGGCTGTGGCTTTGTTTCAGTTCAAAATTGCTCCACATATCCACAGTGCTGCTTGAATGAACTTGTTTGACAGAGCACTGGAACTGTGCTGGGAGAAGCCATAAGGAAGTTGATTAGCCCAGGCTGGAAGCCTGCTTAGAAAAAAATAGATGAGAGTTCAGGAATCCTCCTGGCTTGTGTATAACTGTAGGCTAACATCGCAGTGTAAACATGTTAATATTTAATAACATTTAATGCAAAATCAACTTCTACAGTCTCTGTTAGAGTGAGCTAATGTGTTAAATTTGACAGTGGAGTTTTCCAAGGGCCTTTTCAGCAAGGAGGAGCAGCATTTCTGCAGCAAAGCTTAAAGATTTTAACCGCTGTTAGCAGGCATGGAGACAAACGTATGTGTGAGCAAGTGCCAGAGTGTGTCAAGAAGAAGGACATCAAGGTAAGGAAGCTTCCTAAGGGTAATAAAAATGCTATTTTAAGCAGTTGTTGAAGCCAGAACAGCAGAGAAATCCTTCAACCAAGGCTTTTTTGTTTTGCAGGATGTCAGCCAACTTTTTTGCCTGTTGCACCACTTCCATGCCTCAATATCTTAAAGGTTCACTTAAAGGACATCGATCACCTGGAAGAAGAAATCTCAAAGACTGAATTCAAACCTGCGTGAAAGGCTCATAGCACGTGTAAATTTAACCTATTCTGTATATTGGTGTTAAACCCATTTACAAGCCCAGTGTGGGTTCCCTGAGTTGATACAGAAAGGCCATTAGGTGGGTAGGCATTGGTGGGAGCTGAAAACACAGTACTGTGTATTCCTATATTCTCATATCTGGCACAATAACTACCTAAATATATGCAGGCACATCCCTTATGGGTCCCTTCATAAGTGTGAAGGGAAACAATGAAACTAGGGCTGAATAAAAGAACAAGGGTGAAAATCTGAACTGGAAATAAATTACATTATAAAAGCGAAGGAAAAACCCACAAGAATTGCCATAAAGCAAGCTGTAATTTTGAATACTGGATAAAAGCACATACAGGTACCTCTTTTCAGGTATGTAAAAATATCCTGTATTTACACAGATTCTGAGAGAGAACAGAAGACTTCAGTGCTGTGTTGGGGGACTCTAAGTCAGGCACAGGGAAATAGGGAAAATAAAATACAGTGAAAAAAGATAAGTTGTTTGGCTTTGGAGACATTTAATGAATCAATCAATGTTCAAAGTCTAGTGTTTAAAAGTACTGAAGGGAAAAAAAATTGATACACATCACAGACTCCTCAGTCAGAAAGCATAATTCCAGGTGACAGGATAAAATGGGTCTATAAAGTGAACAATATTGTGAATTGGAGTGACCTCCAGCCTCCCTAATCTTTAATAGCAAAACCTTTTTGACATCAAGGAAAGCATGATGGATCTTTTATGGCATTTACCTGCTTCTTGAAGGATGTCAAAGCTACTGAGATGGTTTATCTGACTCCAGTATTGAGTGATCAGAGAGGCTGAGGGGATTAAGGGAGCGAATCTGATGGAGTCAGGGATGCTACATTTTGAGAAGATAAACCGGACATCAAAAGCAGTGATTTAAAATCATTAAAGAGAATCAGGGCCACCATTAAAGCAATCTGAGAGAGAAGCAGAAGAAACAGCTTGTTCCACGGTCAGAACAGACAGTGGAGTGCAGAGCACATAAAGAAAAATCCCCAGCACTGCGGTGAGAGATGAGGACTCGGCTGCAGCTCCCAACCACGCTGTTCAACCTTGTGTGACCCAATTGGATGGAATCTCTGTCCTGTCTATAAAATAATGATATCATTTATCAACCCTTATTATATAAAATGTCACAAATGTGCATCTCAAGGGATTTTATCCCCAACATAGGGATATGGAACTGTTGGAATGGAGCCAGAGGAGGCCACAGAGATGATCCCAGGGCTGGAGAACCTCCTGTACGAAGACAGGCTGAGAGAGCTGGAATTGTTCAGCCTGGAGAGGAGAAGGCTCTGGGGAGACTTAGAGCAGCCTCCCAGGACTGAAAGGGGCTGCAGGAAAGCTGGGGAGGTTCTTTTTACAAGGGCTTGGAGTGATGGGATGAGGGGGAATGGCTTTAAATTGGAAGAGAGAAGATTTAGGTTGGACATTTGGAAGAAACTCTACGATGAGGGTGGGAAGACACTGGAACAGGTTGACCTGGAAGCCTTCCTACTCACCCCAAATTCAAGCTCTGAGTTATTAAAGCTCTTTGAGAGTCAGTGCAAAGTTCTGAGGCCAACAGACCTGTCCATCTCTCAGCACTCGTGCAGGAGCGGAAATGCCTGCAAGAACTTCATATTTCCAAGTGCTAATTACAAGAATGTGATGGATGTGCTGCCTGAATTAAATTTACAGGAACAAGAGAGTATGGAAGAGAAAGCAAACAGAAACTTGGAAAAGGACTTAATGATGTATTTAATGAAGAGAAATCAAAACTCATTTGTTGTTTTGGGAGAGGAAGGCAACTTTTAACGCCATCGCAGTGGTAGCTGAACAACATCAAATTGATGTCTACCCTGTCAGAGCAAGAGGAATAAATTATTATTTTCCATGATTTAATTTTTCCCTTTAAAGCAAATACTTTATTCTGTTCAGCTTTAAAGAGAAAACCCCATTATTTAAAATGACTTTTAAAATATCAGCCTAATGAGCTATAACACAGAAATTTATAGAACGCAACGTGTTTTTGCGATGAGGTATTTAGTTTCTTCTAAGTAGCAAGGAGCAACATTTTTTACTGGGAGGTATATTTCCCAAGCAATTGGGCACAGGAGCCTAATTAAAAATTAAGTCAATGTTCAAATAAGCATCATAGAATAATATCTGTAATCTGCAGAAATACAGGAACAGCTGGAACACCGCTTTGTTTTACTGCTTCCTTGAAGAAGGATTGAAGTTTCAGGAGTGCATTCCAGAAGGTGCATTTCCAAGGTCACCTTTGGAAAGAATCATGGAATGGTTTGGCTTGGAAGGGACCTCAAAGCTCATCCAACTCCAACCCCCTGCCATGGGCAGGGACAACTCCCACTGGATCAGGGGGCTCCAAGCCCCATCCAACCTGACCTTGAACACCTCCAGGAATGGGGCAGCCACCACTGCTCTGGGCAACCTCCCCACACTCACAGGAAAGAAAATGTTGCCTCCCTCTTAGAAGAGAGCGAGTTGGTGGGAACAGACCAGGGAGGCAGGGATGGTGTCACCTCCTCCAAGGCTGCTCTTTGCTCAACACGTGTAGGGACTTGGTAATGAAACCAAAATCCCAAAGATTAAGATCCCTACACAAACTCTTGAAGCCATCAACAACACTTGGCTTTTCCTGAAGGACAGTGGCAGCCAACCACCACCATTGGTCAGAGGGGATGAGATCCATGGTCATGCACATTTTTGACCACTGTAATCCCTTGGGTCCCATGCTCCTGTATATCATCTCCTGCCAACACGGTTGCTCTTGGCACCTGCAGGAGCTGTGAAATGTCCCCACGCACCAGGAGCAAACCAAACGCGTGGCTGTAAGGTGACCATTCCCTGGTGGCAACGCCTTCCATCTGAAACTCATCTGAGGCTTCAGACGAGCCACATTTTGCATTGCAAAACCAAGAGTTAATAACAATTTCATCATAACTCCATCTACACACTTAAAATGAATCACTTAAATGTTGATTGTCATTAAAAGGAGACCTTTTTAGATCTAATAATTCTGTGTGACAGGTCAGGTCTTGGTGTAATGAGCACAAAGCTAAAGCTGATTATGAAAACTGATTACACCATCGATTAAAGCAACAGGTATGTTTTTAAACATGACACTGACTTTAAACACATTTCTGGCAGGTTAATTGGAAGTCAATTAACATGGAGAAAGTTAATTGCTAAAGCTGTCTTGTTTCCTTTCAGTAAAATTCAGTTGCATTTGGGTAAAGCCTCACAAACTGCTCAAGAAAAAACTAGCAACTGTTTTGAAACGTATTGGCACAAATGTCAATAAGGGTTTGTCCTCCAGGGCTCAGTGTTGGGGCCAGTCCTGTTTAATATATTTATCCATGACCCAGAAGAGGGGATCAAGTGCTTCCTCAGTCAGTTTGCAGATGACATCAAATTGGGATGCAGTGTCAATCTGCAGGAGGGCAGGAAGGCTCTGCAGAGGGACCTGGACAGGCTGGATCCATGGGCCAAAGCCAGTTGTATGGAGTTCATAAGGCCAAGTTCTGAGTTCTGCACTTCGGTCACAACCACTCCAAACAGCACTTTAGGCTTTGGGAAGAGCAGCTGGAGAGCTGCCCAGCTGAAAAAGACCTGGGGGTGCTGGGCAACAGCAGCTGAACACAAGCCAGCAGTGGCTCAGGTGGCCAAGAAAGCCACCAGCATCTTGGCTTGGATCAGCCATGGTGTGGCCAGCAGGAGCAGGGCAGGGATTGTGTCCGGTGACGCTACACCTGGAATTCTGGGTTCCCCTCAAGTACAGGAAAGATGTTGAGAGGCCGGAGGCCATCCAGAGGAGGTCACCAAAGCTGGTGAAGGGTCTAGAGTAAAGGTCTTATGAGGAATGCCTGAGGGAACTGGGATTGTTTAGCTTGGAGAAGAGGAGGCTGAGAAGAGATAGCATAGCCTCCAGCAGCTCCCTGAAAGGAGCTGACAGTGGGGATGATGGTTGGACTGGATGAGCTCAGAGGTGCTCACATCCCAGCTGACTCCATGGGATGGGCTCCCAGTTCGCTCCATGGGATGGGCTTTTCATCCTAGCAGAACTCTTCTGATTCAAGATTCTTCCGTCTCAGTGGAGTAAAAATGCCCTGACAATAGGATCTGAGTGTCTTCAGCAGAATAACACCTTTAAAACAAGATCTTTGAAGCAGCATCAGTGAATTATTTACAGTGGCTCAACACACCTGACAACTTTAAGTGTTTTGTATTTATGAGTCTCTAATGTGTGGGCTTTGCTCCCCCTTCTTCCTGCTTCCCAACAAAGTAATTATAGTTATTAGGCTGTCTGCTCACCTGTTCTCTGCTTTCATGTTTGGCATCTCTATTTCTAAGCATGGTCTGCTGAGAAATTTTAATTAGCTTTGAATGAAATATTGTCCATTAATAAAACTTCAGGACAGTAAAACACACACCAATTAGTTCAGATATAGACTGCTTGCAAATAGGAGTGGTCCTTATTTTCACACCAGGTTGAAGGACGGGAATATGTCCCTCTGCTCTGCTCTGTTCTGGTGAGACCCCACCTAGAGCCCGTGTCCAGTTCTAGAGTTCTCTGCACAGGAAGGACATGGAACAGTTGGAGTGAGTCCAGAGGAGGCCAAGGAGATGATCCCAGGGTTGGAGAACCTCCTGTATGAGGACAGGCCGAAAGAGTTGGGCTTGTTCAGCCTGGAGAAGAGAAGACTGTGGGGAGACCTTAGAGCAGCCTCCCAGGACTGAAAGGGGCTGCAGGAAAGCTGGGGAGGGGCTCTTGATCAGGGAGTGCAGGGACAGGATGAGGGGGAAGGGCTTTGAGCTGAAGGAGGTGAGATTGAGATGAGATCTTAGGGAGAAATGTTTTTCTGTGAGTGTGGGGAGGCCCTGGCCCAGGTTTCCCAGAGCTGCCCCATCCCTGGAGGTGTTCAAGGTTGCTCAGCCTCCTCTTCTCCAGGTTTAACAACCCCAGGTCCCTCAGCTGCTCCTCATAAGTCTTGTTGATCATTTCTCCCATGCTACAGAGCAAGGCAGAATCAAGAGGTTTGAGATGAGAGATGTTTTAGAAGCAAAATGCTTCTGGTTGCTGTTCATTGCCTCTTTGTAAAGCACAGAAATCTTAAAACAAACCAAAATCAAACCACTTGGGTGAAGAATAGGTTGGAAGCAGTAGAAAAAGCTGCAAGGAGGGAAGCTGAAAGGGCGATGAGCAGTGGAGCCACGAGAGGGAGCCCAGAAACCGCTAAACGCGGGTGGGGAGGGGGCTCCAGACTGTGCCATCACTCCAAGTCTGCCAGCTTGATCGGCAGAAGACAAAACACATCCATCGTTGCCAATTACAGCCTGTTTAGTCTCGCAAAGAAGCTTAAATTGCCACAAAGTGGACAACAGCCAAGTCAATGTGCGATGACACTCTTGGTGTTACACTCACAGAACTGATGGAGCGAAGCTTCCCTCCCCTTCTCGTGCCCTCTGTGTGAATTAATGAACACGTTTTTCTTTATCAGTGGTTTCCTCAGGACTTCAGTTTTGTCTGTCTATGGAGTAGGAAGAGACAGTGCCTTATCTTCCAGTTTGACACCAGCATCCCTTTGTTCATTTCTAAACTATTGGTTTATTGGTATCTGAACATTTGGTATCATCAGGACTTTGTTTTAGGGTTGGCTTTGGGAATTAATATTTTCTTTAAGGTTTTGAAAGAAAAATCATAAAATCATAGAATCTTTTATTGGAAAAGACTGTTGAGATCATCGAGTCCAACCGTACCTGTCCACACTAAACCACATTCCCTGAGCACCTCATCTGCCCATCTTTTAAACCCCTCCAGGGACGGTGACTGAACCCTCTCCCTGAGCAGCTGTTCCAGCGCCTGAGAACCCTCTCAGGGAAGAAATCTTTCCTGATGTCTAATCTGAACCTCCCCTGGTGCAACCTGGGGCCATTTCCTCTCGTCCCATCACCAGTCACTTGGGAGCAGAGCCCAGCATCCACCTCTCCGCAGACTCCTTTCAGGCAGTTATAGACAGGGATGAGGTCTCCCCTCGGTCTCCTCTTCTCCAGGCTGAACAACCCCAGGTTCCCCAGCCACTCCTCATAAGGGTTGTTCTCTAGCCCCTTCTCCACTTTCTCATCATAGAATCACAGAACCATTAAGGTTGGAAAGGGCCTCTCAGACCATCCAGTCCAATCGTCAGCCCAACACTCCCATGTCTACTAAACCATGTCCTGAAGTGTCATTTCTACACAATTTTTGAACCCCTCCAGGGATGTGGACTCCACCACTGCCCTGGGCAGCCTGGGTCACTGCTTCACCACTCTGTCAGTGAAGAAATTTTTCCTGATATCCAAAATTATTGCCTTCAAAATGTCATTAGTTTCAGTGGTGATCTCCCTGACTCACACATTTGCAGTTCAAATAACAATCTGATGCTAATTTCCTGATTATGTTGGTGTAGTTTTCCTTTTAATTTAATCCAATTTTCTGAAACTTGTTGTGATTTTACAGCAGAAACAGCCAAATACAAATAAAACCCTTTGGGAGCTCAGCAGTACCTTTCAAATTTATGCCAGGTAGAAACAGTTATTTCTAAAAATCTAATTCTCACCTGTTAGGAGGAAACTGTGGGTAGGAGTTCTTGAAGCACTTCAAAGTCCTGCTGAATTTGGAAGTAGTTATAGTGAAACATACCAGACATCTATTTTGTTTCTGTCACTGTTGCAGCAACAGCATCCGCAGGCTTTGATTTATAACCATAGAGCTCTCAGGAGAGCGGCTGATGGTGCTTTTGGAATAGTTAAGAGGCCTCCGTGGCCTCCTCTGGACTCGCTCCAACAGATCCATGTCCATCTTCTAATTTTGCTGTTGTGGGTAACCAAGCAAGCACTACATGAAATCCACCAGTGAAGAGATTATAAACTGTCAAAGAGAGGACTCCATAAAGTCTGTAGAGTTCTCTCCATGTGTCAGAAGCTTGAGGCATTTTATCGGATCCTGTCCTACAACTCCCCCTGGTTATGGGAGGATGGACATCGCAGGATTCAACTTACATCCACGAATATCTTTTGCTTATGCTCTTAGATAGCTAAATACAAATGGTTTAAGTTCACAGCTCATGTTAGTGTTGGTGAGCTTTGCATGGGATCTCATTCACGGTTTGCACCTCATTCTTATCTGCTAAATACTCCAGATTTTCTCCTTTTTATTTTACAGGTCAACAGAAATGAAACAAAGACAATTAATTCCAGAATAAATAGCCTGCACTTGCACTGTTTTCTTTGGTTTTTGAGAAAACTCAAAATCTCACACCTAAAGATGCTGACTGTGTCTAAAGTCCCTGAGATTAGAGCTCTTGCCCACCCTTGATGTGTGACAACTTGCAACTCACGTTGGAAATGTTGATTTACATCAGCTGGTTGTTACCTCACTTGGAACAGAAATGCATCCATTTGGAAATTCAGATGACATTTGGAAATATAAACTGATGTTTTCACAGTTTTCAGTTTTCCTTTTGTTTTCTTTCCCAGTTACACAGTTAATTTCTTCCAAGCCTTAAGTCGATGTGGTTGCAATAAGCAAGATTTCCTTTCATTAATTTAAAGCTAATTAAAGTAGATAATTCTTTCAGAGGGAAGCCTCTGTGCTTTAGAAGATCAGAATGCAACGGGTGATGCCACCCCTGGGAAGTCATTAAAGGAGCACAGAGAGCAGCCTCCTCGTGCGAGAATGGGCATCGGAGGTTCTGGGTTGGTTTATTTATCACAAAACAAACAAGCAATATCGGATGCAGAGCCCCGTGTGCCATTACTGAAGGGATTTGTCACTTAGTGATTAGAGCAGACTGTCCCATGTCTTGTGTGGCTCATGCTTTGCTACTTGACAGTTAAATACTGTACAATAAAGGGCTTCATTACATATTAATGTAAGATGGAGTTAGAAATTACGATGGTCTCCAAAGGGGCTAACGGTCAGATCATAGAATCATGGAATCATTAAGGCTGGAAAAAACCTCTAAGCTCATCCAGTCCAACATCAGCCCAACCCCACCGCTCCCACTGAACTGTGTCTACACACATTTTCATGCCCATAAATCAGGTGCCCAGATGCACCTGAAGAAACCCAAGATCACTTCACACTTAATTGAAACTGGTGGAGACTACAGCCAGCAAGGAGCTACAGGGAATGTCTCTCATGCATTTAAATGTGGCTGAAGTCCATCCATACCCAACTGGTTGAAGATAAATCACTGACATCAAACTGGAGGACTTAGTGGAGAAGCCTTGACTTTAATTCATTCAGAAAGATCAGCTTAGCCCTGGTTTGTTTCAGATCACAGACAGCCTGATTTTACTTCAAACTGCCATTATCAGTTTCAGTTTCTTAAGCTTAAATGTAAATTGCCAGTTGTAAAGAGCTGGATTACTGAGATAACTCAGTGAAACAAACTTTCTCTAATAATGTGACAAAAGAACATAGAATCATAGAATCTTCCAGTTGGAAAAGACCTTTGAGATCATTGAGTCCAACCGTAATCATCTTCTGCTAAACCACGTCCTTCAAAACCTCATCTACCTGCTTTTTCATCCCCTCAGGGATGGTGACTCAACCACCTCCCTAAACACAAGATGTGTCAAAAATCAAGAACTACATTATGTCAGAAATAAAGTTCTATTTGTGCGAAATACAGGTAACAGAACTGAGCCAAATGTGTGTCTAAGAAACAGTAAGTAGCAAATAAAAAGAAAAGCAGCAATAAAAGTTGTTCAGAATTGTAAAATCACAGAATGGTTTGAGTTGGAAGGGAACTTAAACCCATCCAGTTTCACCCCTGTGCCATGGGCAGGGATGTCTCCCATTGGAGCAAGTTGCTCAAAGCCCCATCCCGCCTGGCCTTGAACAGCTCCAGGGATGGGGTTGATGGGTCACAAACACAGAGGGTGAAACTACCAGTTCCCATACTTGCACCAGAGTGGAGGCAACCAGTGAACAGGAGGTGGGAAGAGGTGCACACAGCCTGTTACCAGAGCACACACAGGAGCTGTACGCTAAAATTAATGACTGTCAGAGAAGAAAATACATGAACTGCCTCTTCAACCTCTCTAACGTGACCCAAAACTCAAGTAGACTTGTCAGGCCTTAAGAAATTTCAAAAATAACATCAAAGCCTTGAGCCTGTAGAATGATTTTTTCTCATGCATGACGACGAGCACACTGCATCACCAGAGCTCCCAAACCCATGTTTCCTTTGAATTTAAGGAAAACATAAAGTCTTGGGCTGGTTTTGTCTCCAGAAACTGAATTCCAAGATGTAAAGATATTATCCAGAGGAAATTCAGCTCAGCTGGGACACATAACCAGTCCTGGTACAGAATGTACTGTTTTTCATATAAGACAGAGTAACATGTCTTGCTCTCTAGCATCAACTCTGAGCACTTTCTGCTCATGGAGAAATCAGTGCACTTAAACTTTCTTGCAGCACGAGAGATCTGCTTGGCTGGAGAGAAGCTGTTTTTCTTCTACAGAATGTCGTCTGTTCATCTTCCCTGGAAGAAATGATCAAACATCAATGCAAACTGCATAATTTTATTATCATCATCATTATTATTTATATTAAAGCATGTTTATTGGAAAGCAGAAAATTCCCACCCACCCCCAGCAAAAGGCACCACTGTTAAGAAACACATGAAAATAGAAATTCAAATTAGAAATTCAGATTAAAAATCCAGGGATCTGTACAAGCCAGATCCATTTGGTTCCTTCTCTCTTTTCACTCTCTAGATGCAGTGCAATGCTGGCTTTGCACAGGCAGTCAACTCAGCACTGCAACTTTCTGTTTGTTCAGTTAAGTTCTTTTGTAAGTGTTGCTCCAGGAGAGCATCTGTGATTTGAAGCCTACTCTAATTTGTACTTACATTGGACATTAAAATAATAGGGTATTAAAATTATAGCAAATATTGGGTGACTCATTTAGTTCCCACTCAATGTAGGTAGAACTTTGCACAGTAGAAAGAGTTGAATGTTCAAAAATGACTAAACAATCCAAGGGCTGGAGCACCTCCTGTGTGAGAACAGAAGGAATTAGGGTTGTTCAGCCTGGAGAGGAGAAGGCTCTGGGGAGACCTTAGAGCAGCCTCCCAGGACTGAAAGGGGCTCCAGGAAAGCTGGAGAGGGGCTCTTGATCAGGGAGTGCAGGGATAGGAGAAGGAGCAACAGTTTTCAGCTGCAAGAGGGGAGATTGAGATGAGATCTTGGGGAGAAATGTTTTGCTGTGAGGGTGGGGAGGCCCTGGTCCAGGTTTCCCAGAGCAGTGGTGGCTGCCCCATCCCTGGAGGTGTTCAAGGCCAGGTTGGATGGGGCTTGGAGCCCCCTGATCCAGTGGGAGGTGTCCCTGCCCATGGCAGGGGGTGGAACTGGATGGGCTTTGAGGTCCCTTCCAACCCAAACCCTTGTGTGATTTTATGATTCTTGGAGCACAGGTGGAACCATCTTTCCTGCCTCTGCGCACTTTCTTTGTAAAAATATGGCAGAACAATGAGCTTATTTTCATAGAATGTTCCTTCGTGGTCGGGGAGTTCTGATGAATTGGGAGCATCCCATTTTGGTATTTTCAACCTGAAGTTGAAAACCCATTTGGTTTGAGTTGGAAAAGACCTTAAAGATTATCTAATTTTGGAACTTCTGGTTGGTTTTGCTGTCAGTCAATACACTGCAGTCTCGTGTGAAAGGGAAGTTGCAATTAAATGCTTTGAGTGTTTCCCCAGACCTCCCAAAAGGATCAAATCAGACCCTTCCCAGTATGGAAAGTCCTATCTCTCTTATTACCCAGCAAAGACACCTTGAACAGTGTGTCAGTTTTGAAGCTCCATGGTTTCCTAGCTAGGTTTTTTTCTGGTCTGAGTCATATAGTAAAGGCTGTCGCACTGAGTTTGGATTCTCTTGTTGATTTCTATTTGACCTCTCCGTGCCACCTCTGTGATGCAGGGAGAACAAAGTAAAGCAGGCAGCAACGCATGGTGGCAGGGTCTGGGAACAGGATATGCTCATTATTGAGTTATTATTATATTTTTTAAAAAGAAGCCTTTTTTCTCTCCCATCTGCTTTCTATCCATTATGTGCTCTTAGCCTGTATTTTTAAGCCCATTTACTTGGGGTTATACTTGTTTTTACACAGGGAAAGCTGGAATGAGCCATTTTCAATTTGCATTTCTCACGATTATCGAACTTTTCTGCCTTTTACAGTTCAATCCTCTTTAGTGTTTGCACAGAAATGTGTTTGAGGGAAGGAACAGACTGCTGGTGAGGAAAAGAACACGGTTTATAACTTGACCTCCTCTGACTGTGAAATAAAACTGCTTGGACTCGAGGGACGTGTCTGCTGAAAGCTGCCTGGATGACCTTAGCCAAGATATGTGACATTTCTGCTCTTCACATTTCAGCCAGAGCAGTGGGACTGACAGCACTCTTCTTCTCCCTTCCATGCTTGAGTCTTCTGGGAATGGAAGGGTCTCTTGCCATGTCTTTGCACAACAGCGGAGCCTCAGTCCTACCTGGAAATGCCACAATGCACAGGCTTAGTGAAGGGGGAGTTGCAAAGATTGATTATTGCTGCAGGATAGAGAGGCTCTTTTTCTCTAATTATCTTCATGTATTTCATTTAAACACACCTAGAAAACGTAACTTACCTTTAGGCACCAGGTTCTCTTTTCCTGCTTGCAGCAGGAAGATGAAAACTGAGATCTTCAACATCATTATGTGAGGGTGGGGAGGCCCTGGCCCAGGTTGCCCAGAGCAGTGGTGGCTGCCCCATCCCTGGAGGTGTTCAAGGCCAGGGTGGATGGGGCTTGGAGCCCCCTGATCCAGTGGGAGGTGTCCCTGCCCATGGCAGGGAGTGGAACTGGATGGGCTTTGAGGTCCCTTCCAACCCAAACCATTCTTTGATTCTATGACACTGAAATGAAAGAAACAGAAATCTAATTTCTCACTCGTCTGCAAAATCCTTATAATCTTGTTCTGAACTGTTCTTCTTGACGTATCCCAAGGGCCAAGGCAGGTAAAATGAGGCCAAAAATCCCCACCAGGCCAATTTGTCCCACTTATGTTTTCATTCCCACACTAAAGAAAGCTCAGTCTATTTCCTGGTGCACTTTCTGCTTCTTCTCAGTGTGGCTGAAAATTAAATTAGTCGCTTTGCTCCACCACAAGTATGTGATCTGGTTACAGTATTGGCTCATGTTTACTTTAGCAAGAAAATCACAGAGACACTCTAATCCTTTAGTGCTTCCATCAACATTTTTTCATGTCAGGGAAAAAAATGAACCTACAGTCATTTTTAATGGGTAAATACACATAGTGCACAACATGTGCTGTTCCAAAAGGTTGGGAGCCATATGACTGATAGATAATGCTTTTCTGTTCCTGTTCCAGTGCTGTACTATGAAAAACTAACGATTGAAAGAATATTCCTATTTTTAATATAGTGGCATGGAGTCACCCCAGTCCCTGTGAAACTTCACTTTCTGCACCTACCTAAGCTGGTTTTGCCCAGTAAAGTACTTACATGTGTGTTTGACTGTGATTTCCAAATACTGCACATCTGAATGTTTGACAGACCTATGGCCCAGATAAATAGGTCTGAGGTGAACATCACGGAATCATGGAATGGTTTGGGCTGGAAGGGACCTCAAAGCCCACCCAGTTCCAACCCACTGCCATGGGCCAGGACACCTCCCACTAGATCAGGGGGCTCCAAGCCACATCCAACTTGGCCTTGAACACTTCCAGGGATGGGGCAGCCACCACTTCTCTGGGAAACCTGGGCCACGGCCTCTCCACCTCCTCACCCTCTTCTCCCTAAGATCTCAAGTATCTTTTCCCTTTAAGACTATTGAGCATTAAGTAAAGGATCCTGATCGAAATCAGAAGAAGAAAATGAAATGTAGATGACTCTACGAAAAAACAATACATATGAATCAAACCATGTTTGATTTTTAAATGTATTGAACTACTCTTCCTTAGAACTCTAAAAGAAAAAACATTGCAATATTTGCTTTTCATTTCATCACAAAACCGTGAGGTAATACAAATTTTTTTTCCGACACAATTTAGAAACAAGAAATTTAGCAAAAGCTCCTGCCATCTTCGTTAACTTAGTTATGTGCAAAATACCATTTTCCTTTCTCAAAGTCTTGTACTGGAAACTTCCAGACAATGACTTTTGTTTTGCAAATACAGAGGAAATCATTTGCTATGGCACTGATGGGAATTTCTGCCTTTTCTTCCCTTTTCTTCTCTTTTCTTCCACTAATGTGTTTTTCTGCTGATGAAGAGCAAACTGCAATCTCCCTTTGCTACAGTGCACACTCACAATTAGAAAGAAAAGCAGGTTCCAGGAAACTAAAGAATCGATACAATCTATGGAGCAGCCTGGCCTCAAAAAAGTCAGAAGCTGGGCCACAAATATCAACTTGAAATTCATCCCACTTAATCAAATTCAAATGAAATATTGCCTTCCCAAAGCCATGCAGCATTTTTACCACTGTGCATTCTTCCCCTTCTTCCATCCTCTCAGCCATTTGAAGTTGTTAGGAACAAGCCAAAGGTGCCTACAGGCCTTGGTTCCTTTATATTTCCTGAAAGTCATCAAATTAGCTTAAAAATGGAGGGAGCAATCATAGAATCATAGAACGGTTTGGGTTGGAAGGGACCTCAAAGCCCATCCAGTTCTAGCCTCCCACTGGACCAGGTTGTTCAAAGTCCCATCCAACCTGGCCTGGAACACCTCCAGGGATGGGGCAGCCACCACTGCTCTGGGCAACCTGAGCAATCTGGGCCTCCCCACCCTCATCATGAAGAATTTTTTTCCTGATGTCTAATCTAAATCTTCCACCTTCCAATTTAAAGCCCTTCCCCCTCATCCTATCACTCCAGTCCCTTGTAAGAAGCCCCTCCCCAGCTTTCCCATTGGCCTCCTTCAGGTACTGGAAGGCCTCTATAAGGTCTCTCCAAGCCTTCTCCTCTCCAGGCTGGACAAACCCAAATCTCTCAGCCTGTCCTCATAGCAGAGGTGTTCCAGTGCTCGGATCATCTTCATGACCTCCTCTGCATACTTTCCAACAGTTTCATGTCCTTATTATGATGGCGATTCCAGAGCTGGACGCAGGGCTCCAGGTGGGGTCTCACCAGAGCAGAGCAGAGGGGCAGAATCCCCTCCCTCCCCTCTGGTCCCACTGCTTTGGGTGCAGCCCAGGACATGGGTGGTTACCGGGCTGTGAGCGCACTTTGCAGCTCATGTTGAGCTTCTCACCCAGCACCCCAAGCCCTTCTCCCCAGGGCTGCTCCCAATCACATTGTCCCACACCCTGCATTGAATCGCCAGCCAAGTGTGATTATGTGTATGGTCTGGAGTCAGCAGTAGCATCGCTGCTCTCTGTGGCAAAGTCCTGCCAGCCTCACTAATGCTCTAATTGATTTAATTATATAGGAAGCCAAATTATTTTCAGGAGCAAATCGAAGAAGTCTGCTTCAGTCTGAGTTGATAGGCAAACCTTAGACCATATATTCCTCAGAGGAAGAAAGCTAAAAGAAATCACAATAAAAACAAAATAAGACCTTTGGTCATTGTGCTTCTGGAGTGTTTTCGTTACACCTGTATCCATTGGGAGAGAGGAGATTTATTATAAAACAGACAGTCTCTGCTGGCCCACGGGGAGAGCACTGCAGCACCCCAGAGTAAGGCAGAAATTTATAAAATAAATACTCTTTACAGAAGCAGGCTGAGCTGGGATAGCTTGTGGATGTCATCACTAAAGACCAAGCTCGATTTTGAGTACCTCTGCAAAGGTATTTACTTACTTGGAACTTAATACAGTGATGCCAAACATATCCTGAGCTGCATCCAAAGCAGTGGGACCAGCAGGGAGAGGATTCTGCCCCTCTGCTCCACTCTGGTGAGACCCCACTGGGAGCCCTGTGTCCAGGTCTGTAGTCCTCAGGACAAGAAGGAGCTGGAGCTGTTGGAGCGAGTCCAGAAGAGGCCACAGAGGTGATACAAGGGCTGGAGAACCTCTGCTGTGAGGACAGGCTGAGAGAGTTGGGGTTGTTCAGCCTGGAGAGGAGAAGGCTCTGGGGAGACCTTAGAGCAGCCTCCCAGGACTGAAAGGGGCTCCAGGAAAGCTGGGGAGGGGCTCTTGATCAGGGAGTGCAGGGATAGGAGGAGGGGAACGGTTTTGAGCTGCAAGAGGGGAGATTGAGATGAGATCTCAGGGAGAAATGTTTTGCTGTGAGTGTGGGGTGGCCCTGACCCAGGTTGCCCACAGAAGTGGTGGCTGCCCCATCCCTGGAGGTGTTCAAAGCCAGGCTGGATGGGGCTTTGAGCCCCTTGACCCAGTGGGAGGTGTCCCTGCCCAAGGCAGGGGGGAGGAACTGGATGGGTTTTGAGGTCCCTTCCAACCCAAACCTTTCCATGACTCTGATGTGTACGATACACACGACTGATGCTCAGTTGAAAACAGATGGCACCAAAATGTTTGCAGAACCCAATACCATCCTTCTAGTGGGCCAGTTTCTGCTGTCAGGATGTCTCTTGTGAGGTCCACGAAATGAGCTCTGTTGATACTTGTGTGATTGCTGCTGGATCAAGGCCCACAAAAGGGCTATTGAATGTAGTTAGGGAAGGGGCTGGTTGGAGATTTTCTCATGAAATGGGTTTCCGCTGGAAAATGACAGCTTCTCAAAACCCACAGTTTTCATGGGAACATACGTACCATATGCAACAAAAATGGTATTCCTGGACACAGCGAGAGAAAGGGGAAACAAAGAAAAACAAAGCAAAGCAGGAAAAAAAAGTCTTCATTATCCCAGAATTAGAAATATGTGTGCTAATGCTTTTTAGATGAGAGGCTCAAGTCCTGTGCCAGTAGTTATTTCAATGCAAAGAGAAATAACTGATAGGATGTTCTGGTGAATTTTGAGTACCTAACAGATAGGAGATGAGTCTCTAGTCCTTGATCAAACCAGGAAAACAAGTTTTATTTTGATTATATTAATGTTTCTGTAACATCTTCTCCTTACTGCACATTTTTTTCAGAAGCACTGCTCTCCTCACTTCTTTCTGCGTAGGTTTAGCCAGGCATGAAGGAGTAATAGTAGTGCTGGTCTGTGTTTTTCAAGCTTAATTAATTGTCATAAGACACATCAAAATTCTTGACAAGATTTTTTTTTAAGTGTAAGTAAATATTATTGTCTTGTTCAAACTGGAGTCTGGAATTCTGGGAGATTTGCTAGAGACAAACCGTGTTGTTGTCAATTAACAGGCTTTGAGCCCCCTGATCCAGTGGGAGGTGTCCCTGCTCATGGCAAGGGGTTGGACTGGATGGGCTTTGAGGTTCCTTCCAACTCAAACCATTCCAAGATTCTAACTGGATGCTTAATGCCTGGGCCCACAAAGGAATGTAGGAAGTTAATGCCTATCTAGGTGTTAAACTCCTAAAATCAGTAGACTTTGTGTCTTTAAATACTTGCTGGTTTGGGTTTAATGTCCTTAATCTTGATTAATGCCCACCTAAAATATTATGTGACTTAGTTACAAGACATGCAACATGGAACAGGATGAAAAGAATATAGGTATATATGCCAAAACACCCACACATAACCATGCAATCACTGAATTATAGAATTGCTTGATTGGAAAAGCCTTGGGGATCAAGACCAACTGTACCTGTCCACTACTAAAACATCTCTGAGCACCTCGTCCGCCCGTTTTTTAAACACCTCCAGGGATGGTGACTCCATCCCCTCCCTGGGCAGCTGTTCCAGTACCTGAGAACCCTTTCAGTTAAGAGATTTTTCCTGATGTCCAATCTAAACCTCCCTTGGTGCAACTTGAGACCATTTCCTCTCATCCCATCGCGTTTCACTTGGGAGAAGAGATCAACACCCACCTCCCCACAGCCTCCTCTCAGGCAGTTGTAGACAGGGATGAGGTTTCCCCTCAGCCTCCTCTTCTCCAGGCTGAATGACCCCAGTTCCCTCAGCCACCTCTTTTCAGACCTGTTCTCCAAAACTTCACCTCCAGCCATTGTCACAAGGCTCAAGTTGCCTGAACCAAGGGCTCCTCTTAGCAAGTTGATGATGCCCACGACAGCTGCGAATCAGGAGACAAGAATGAGCAACCTCAGAAAGATATTTAAAAGTGATTCAATATTGTATAATGCCAAACCCAAACTGTTTTGAGGAATACTCATAGCTCAAAAAAAAAGGCCATCTGGTGGCAGACCTCCCCAGGGGTTTAAAAATAGCATGCCTGGTCCGCAGACACAGCTCCTTACATATCCACATGCTGATTAACCATCTGATTTGTTAGGCATTTCATTCTGACAGCTGCTTTGCAAAAATTTAAGTGTGTGTGTTAAGCCATCATAAAAACCCTTCTGGACATTATTGTGCATCACACACTGTACGCACCAGGCGAAAAAATTAACATAACTGGCTTGTTATTGTCTCCAAGCAAAAAGTATTATTAGCACAAGTGGCACAGCTCCAGTTCTCCAGCCAATCACGCTCGGTTCCCACTGCTAATAGGATCTTGCTCATTTTAGAATGCAGAAGCAAGATGTATCACCACAAGGAGAGCACAGACATAGGTCTAAATGCTGAGAGTGTCAATGTATAAAGGCCAGATATCAAACCTTTACCATCACAGCAGGAATTGCTTAGAGTCTTCATTGTTTTGGGGTAAATACAATAGAATAACTGCAGTGACCAAGACTATCTCGACATCATCCACCTCAAAATGCATTTTTGTGGCATCTTAGAAAAACACAATCATGGAATGGTTTGGGTTGGAAGGGACCTTAAAGCCCATCCAGTTCCACACCCTGCCATGGGCAGGGACACCTCCCACTGGATCAGGGGGCTCAAAGCCCCATCCAGCCTGGCCTTGAACACCAGGGATGGGGCAGCCACCACTGCTCTGGGCAACCTGGGCCAGGGCCTCCCCACCCTCACAGCAAAATATTTCTCCATAAGATCTCATCTCAATCTCCCCTCTTTCAGCTCAAAACCCTTCCCCCTCACCCTGTCCCTGCACTTCCTGAGCAAGAGCCCCTCCCCAGCTTTCTTGGAGCCTTTTTCAGTCCTGGGAGGCTGCTCTAAGGTCTCCCCACAGCCTTCTCTTCTCCAGGCTGAACAATCCCAACTCTCTCAGCCTGATACGGAGAGTTCTTTTATTACATAGCACAGCAGTAACCGTGATCAAAGCATTGCTGTCTCCAAATGCAAACTGAAAATAATATCAGCAACACCAACGACCTTCCTTCTCTTGATGTCATTTACAGTCCAAAATGTTACATGGTTTTCTTCATCATGAACCTCTAAATATCTTTGATTTCTTAACCACTTGATTTTTGCTTCCCCTCCATGTTGTATGATGAGGAATTTTGTCTTCTCACAGGCTTCTCTTCCTCACATTTTGCCATGATGTAGCAGTAAATAAAACACACGATCAAATGTGCAAATGCTTTAGACAAAATACTAATGACTATTGCATTGTTCCTGCAAGTCAACTAAAATATCAGTGAGGAACACAGTGGTCAGCAGGTTATGCTTAGCTGAAAGGATTTCCAGGAGCAATTTGAAGGTGCTAATCTTGGGAATATTAGCCTCACTCTCATTTTCTGTGATTTAATCACACGTTACAAAATCACATGTCAATCAGCAAACAAAATAGTTGGCAGTTTCTGTTAGTGCAGTTACAATGCACTGGGAGGGTAATGAAATGTGGTTAATAAAATACAGTGCAGATGAGCATAATTACAATTCCAAACAAAAAATTCTCCACTCTTACTGACTGGTTATTTATAAAAATGTATTTCAAGTTCCCCTCGGTGCCAATGAGACATGAAATAAGTAAGACTTTATCTTAGCAAGGCAGAGTAACAGCATCATCCATCCCATGGAGATTCCTGCTGCAAGAGGAGCCAGACATGGAATGGGACACAGTTTGATGTAGGAGAGGCTGGCACGGGAGCTAACCTGGATTTGGGGAAACATCAGCGTGAGGTGTCTTGGCCATTCCTCTTTACCTTCTACAGAGTTTAGTGGGCATGTTGGGGTTGTGTTGATGGTTGGACTTGATGATCTTAGAGGTCTTTTCCAACCTTAATGATTCTATGATTCTGTGTGCCTGGCATGTCCTGGCTCTCATTCTCTCAGGACTAGCTGGGTTGAGCACAGTAAGGTGAAAAGTTCTGCTTTATCCAGGTTACAAGTGTCAATCACAGAATCATAGAATGGCTTAGGTTGGAAGGGACCTCAAAGCCCACCCAGTTCCACCCCCTGCCATGGGCAGGGACACCTCCCACTGGACCAGGCTGCTGAAGATCCCATCCAACCTGGCCTTCTCTGGGGAACCTATGCCAGGGCCTCCCCACCCTCATCATCAAGAATTTCTTCCTAATGTCTAATCTAACTCTTCCCCCTTCCAATTTAAAGCCCTTCCCACCCATCCCATCCTCTACCTGTTAAATGAAACAACATCAGTGCGTGCAATCTAGAGAACACAGTAGGTCACTAGAAACAGACCTAACTACCTAATCCTAAATACATGTTTGATTCTAAACCTAGAAATGGTTTATATTATTAAGAAGCCCAGTGATCATTTTCTTTCCAGCTGTGGGTAAGAGTCCAAGGGGCTGGAGCACATCCAAAGAAGGCAACGGAGCTGGGGAAGGGGCTGAAGAACAAGTCCTATGAGGAAACTGGGGTTGTTCAGCCTGGAGAAGAGAAGGCTGAGGGGAGACCTCATCACTGTCTACAACTGCCTGAAAGGAGGCTGTGGTATAGTGGGTGCTGGGCTCTTTTTCCAAGTGACAGGTGGTAGAATGAGAGGAAATGCCCTCAAGTTGCACCAGGGAAGGTTCAGATTAGACATCAGGAAAAATTTCTTCACCAGAAGGGTTCTCAGGCACTGGCAGAGGCTGCCCAGAGAGGTGGTGGAGTCTCCATCTCCATTTAAAAGAAGGGCAGATGAGGCGCTCAGGGACACGGTTTAGAAGTGGACAGGTATAGTTGAACTGGACAATCTCAAAGGTCTTTTCCATTTTAAGATTCTATCACCAAGCCTTAGCCAGCTGTTGAACAGAGGAAACCAAAACAATCCTCAGGGTAGGTTTGCCCTCTTCCCGCGCTTCAAATCCAGTACTCAGTTTGGTTTTCTCTCCTGTTTTGTGGTTTCCCCAGGCTGCAGGTTAAAGCTCTGAGTCACGCACTCACAGGATTTCAATCAGACCCGGGACAGGAAGCATCTGGGAATTCAGTTTGCAAGGCAGCAGATGCTTTCGGCTGAAGGTCTGGGCAAGCTGGAACGGATGCCAGGTTCTTCATGGAGCTGATGGCGTGATGGCACAAAGCTGGCATTAGGCAAATGTTCCCACCTTCACAGACAGTCAGACTAAGTGAAAACTCATCCTACTGAAGGCTGTGGGAATTTTGCCATGGACTTCTGTGAAGTCATGTTTCTTTTCCGCGGCACTCTGATGCTTAATCATGGGCCGCCTTCTGCAGAAAAGGCTCACTCAATCCATTAGCCTCCTATACACCTTTCATTTGATGTAACAAATGCAGCAAAATAGTTATGATGATTTTGCAGTGGTAATTGCATCTAATGCTCCTCTGCGGCCTAAATGAATCTGCCAAAATATCATTATTGTTAATTAATCAAGTCTATTGCGAGCCAACTTCTGCTCCTACCGAAATCAATTGCATACTTTTCACTGAATTCAGGTTCTTTAGAATTCGGCCTCCTTTTCTACTAATCTCTATATTACTTTTGTTTCATTAAGTTCCCTCAGCACGGGAAGGACATGGATCTGTTGGAGAGAGTCCAGAGGAGGCGATGGAGGTGTTCTGAGGGCTGGAGCACCTCTGCTATGAGGAGAGGCTGAAAGAGTTGGGGTTGTTCAGCCTAGAGAAGAGACGGATTCTGGGAGATCTCCCACTGGATTAGGAGCAGGGACACCTCCCACTAGATCAAGATACCCCCATCCAACCCAGTCTTCAATACCGCCAGGGATGGGGCAGCCACCACTTCTCTGGGCAACCTGGGCCAGGGCCTCCCCACCCTCACAGCAAAACATTTCGTCCCTAAGATCTCATCTCAATCTCCCCTCTTGCAGCTGAAAACCCTTCCCCCTCATCCTATCCCTGCACTCCCTGATCAAGAGCCCCTCCCCAGCTTTCCTGGAGCCCCTTTCACTCCTGGGAGGCTGCTCTAAGGTCTCCCTTGAGGTTTCTTTTCTCCAGACTGAACAAGGCCTTGATATAAGAAGATACTTTGCTTCACTTCGGTGGAAGTAACAGACTGCGGTTTAGTCCAGCACCCTCATTTCATATCCCTCACCTCATTTCACTGACACAAGTGTAATTACACAAATTGCCCTTGCAGGCACAGAAGAGATTTCTCAGTGTCACTGTTGAACAGATTGGTTCACTCGCTGTCAATGAAACTGTTTTGTTTATGTAATGATGTAAAAATTTTTTGCAGTCTCCTGCAAACTCCATAGCTGAGTCAGGACCAGGAGTGCTGCTCGGTGTGTTGTCTGTGCTTCCCTTACACAAATACATTCCCCTCTAGTGCCTGAAAATTTCTGAGATGGCATCAACTCACAGCTTAATCTTTTACTGTAGACATAAAGCCTTTTTCTTTAAATTAAGAGATCCAAGGTTAAATCTCGGCTACAAAAAAAAAAACCTGCACAGAGACTTAGGAAATTAGGGGGTCAGAACAGGATGGGCTTTAAGGTCTGTTCTGACCCAAACTACTCTATGATTTAAAAATGAGCTCTTCACCAGATCAGGTTTGAAGTGTGGCTGTACCATCAGATAAATCAACAAACTGAAAGAGAGTTATGGAAATGGCAATAATTGTGAAGCTGGGAACGGGGGGAATCTCTGAAAGTGTATTTGCCACAGAAGGAAAAGGAATGTGCAACCAGAGTCCTATGGTCTTAGAGGTGCTTTGCTCCTATCAAGTTGAGCTCTTTGGAAATAAACCTCCTCCTGTATTTATAAAGCACCTCTCATCCAGAGAACAGAACGTGCGAGGAATTACTATTAAATCTTATATTGCAATGCCAAGGCGTTCCTAGATCATACTGAATTATTTTTCATGTTTCAGTAATTTATTGAAGAAGTTAATTCTTGAGGATTTTACTGCCAAACAGCCAGCAGGACTCATAACTAATCTACAGTTCCCTTGATACCAAAACAGCCCAAGGAAAAGCCAACCATGTCCTGGGGTGCATCCAGCTCAGCATCGCCAGCCGGGCGAGGGAGGGGATTGTCCTGCTCTGTTCTGCACTGGGGTGGCTCTGTCTTGAGCAGTGGGTGCTGTTCAGGGCACCACAGGATAAAAAGGATCTAAAGCTGCTGGGGACTGTCCAGAGGAGGCCACGAAGTTGGTGAAGGGTTTAGAAGGGAAGCCATGTGAGGAGCAGCTGAAGTCACTTGGTCTGTTTAATCTGGAGGAGACCGAGGGGAGACCTCATCACGCTCTCCAGTTTCCTCATACAGGGAGGAGGAGGAGCAGGCCCAGAGCTCATCTCTCTGGTGACCAATGACAGGACCTGAGATAATGGCAGGAAAATGAGCTAGGGAGGGTTAGGTGGGACATGAGGAAAAAGCTCTTCCCCCAGAGGGTGGTGGAGCACTGGAAGAGCTCCCCAGGGAAGCAGTCACAGCCTGACAATATTCCAGAAGCGTTTGGCCAACACCCTCAGACACATGGAGTGAATGTTGGGATTGTCCTGTGCAGGGACAGGAGTTGGACTCAATGATCCTGGTAGGTGTCTTCAAACTAAGGACATTGTAGGATTCCAGTTTTATGTTAAATAATGCAGCTCACCTCCTTGTAAGCAACGTGGCTGAGTAACGCAATATTCTGCAAAGCCAAGGAAAGGTCTCACTACAAAGGCGCCTCAGCTTTGCTCTATCAGAAAGCAGAGCATGAAATTGTTAAAAAACCCTACAAATCACAAAAATAGAAACAGCAAAGTTTGCCCATGGTCTCTTGGCTCCAGCAAGCGTCCAATGATGCCAAAGACTTGTCATCAGAACCACCAAGAGAACATGGGAAGGGCACACTGCTCCCCAGCTCTTGCTGCTGCTCAAACTCCTGCTGTTTGTGTCACTAACTTCTCCTGGGAATCTGTGCAGATAAGAAATGCCTTCATGCTGCTGACATGGAGTTCAAGAAAGCAAAATAAAATACCTGTTGGTGACATAAAGAGTAGATTTCCTCCACATGAGGAATTACATACCAGTGGGGGGTTCTCTTTAAGAACCATGGATGAATATGGTTAAATCGTTCAAAAAGAGATTAGTAAATATTTTCAGATCTCTGTTGTTCGTGAAATCACGGGAAGCAGTGTCTGAAAGCACTGGGCCAACTGCTGGAGAGTTTATTTTCCTTGTTCCCTTTGCTTTTTGTGAGAATATTTTCACAACCCCCAGCTGAAGTGGACTTTGACACCAAAGTTTATTTTTCCAGTTCCATCGTTTCTCACTGATCCCTTGATTTAGGGCTTATTCTACAACAGCAGAATTATCAAACTGCCACTGCAGTCAATGGATTTACATCAATCCAAAGCCAGTAGAACTGTATTCAGAGCTGTATTTTAAGGACCTCACAAAGCAGTTGCTGAAGTCAATGGGAAAAGATGTCCCTGCCCATGCCCACTGGATCCAGGGGTGGGGCAGCCACCACTTCTGTGGGAAACCTGGGCCAGGGCCTCCCCACCCTCACAGCAAAACATTTCGTCCCTAAGATCTCATCTCAATCTCCACTCTTGCAGCTCAAAACCCTTCCCCCTCATCCTATCCCTGCACTCCCTGATCAAGAGCCCCTCCCCAGCTTTCCTGGAGCCCCTTTCAGTCCTGGGAGGCTGCTCTAAGGTCTCCCCAGAGCCTTCTCCTCTCCAGGCTGTATAACCCCAACTGTCTCAGTCTGCCCTCACAGCAGAGATGCTCCAGCCCTTGGATCATCTTTGTGGCCTCCTCTGGACTCGCTCCAACAGCCCCACGTCCTTCCTGTGCTGAGGACTCCACAACTGTACCCAGGGCTCCAGGTGGGGTCTCACAAGAGTGATGTAGAGGGGCAGATCCACCTCCCTCGCCCTGCTACTCCCACTTCTTTTGCTTTGGTCTAATGCAAATATCTTTCCAATTGCTTTTCTGCTCTATCAAGTAAAGGTCTATTCCCCATTCTTTCATCTCACAAAATCCTGACTGTAGACTCTTAACCTCTTTCATTCAAAGCTATTCTGCTCATGGGCTTGAGAGAAACAGAGTGCGAAGAACTCAGAGAACAGTTTACTTGGATATGTTAACGGGTCATGCTGTGATGTAAATTGGGAAATATTAGAGACTAAAATAGCTTCTATGATTATCTTTTGTGATGCCTTGAAGTTCCTTTGCCATAAACACATGCCTCCTCTAATGCTATCGCAATAGATTACTGCCCGCTCTCTCCTACTGACTGTAAAGTTTGCAGTTTTTGCAGAATGAAGAGCTTCCATTTTTTTCTCCTTTGCAAATGGAAGAATTTCTCAACATTGTTTAGTTTAAGTCTATAGATAAACGACTCGATTTTCAGGTTCAGCCTTCCTCCATTTAGCTGTGACTCTTAAATGATGACAGAAATCTCTGTCCAAAGTGCAGAGGTAGAAGAATGAAGTGAGATAACCCAGTAATTTTGAACCTTCTAATGGATTTCTCAAGCTTTTATATTAACTAGGTTGACAATATCTTCTAAATAACATGAAAAGTTTCCCTCTCAGCTTTCTGGATGAGGCAGGGCATTTTCCAGACACTGCAGCTCCCAAAGATCAATAAGAATAAATAAAAATTAATTGCTTCTATTATTGTTCTTGAAATGAGCTTCCTATGTCTCTGTAGAATAGGCCAAGCTGTAGGATGTCTCAGAGATGATGATTAAAGCATCTTCATATGTTTATATTCAGGCTTGCCAAATAATTTGTAGAAGAGAAGCAACCTTGCATACGCTTTGGGAAGGATGGAATATTTAATTTACGCATTTTTAAAAATCCATGCCGAGATACAGATGGAAACAGTTGAGTTACATCAGCTGTTTTTCCAACATTTACAGATACCACGTAACAACATTAAGGGAAAAAGTTGTGTAACTCCTAGCACTGCAGGCTGTCCATAAGACTGGGCAATACAACAGGAAAGTGCATTCACCTCTCTCTTCTTCCATCTTCTGTATTTCAGACTGCAATCTCGCCAAAGCAAGCTCATAGAATCATTGAATCATGAAATGGTTTGGGTGGGAAGGGGCCTCAAAGCCCATCCAGTTCCACACCCCTGCCATGGGCAGGGACACCTCCCACTGGATCAGGGGGCTCCAAGCCCCATCCAACCTGGCCTCGAACACCTCCAGGGATGGGGCAGCCACCACTGCTCTGGGCAACCTGGGCCGGGGCCTCCACACCCTCATTGTGAAGAATCTCTTCCTAATGTCTAATCTAAATCTTCCCCCTTCCAGATTAAAGTCTTTCCCCCTCATCCTATCAGTCCAGGCCCTTGTAAAAGGGCCCTCCCCAGCTTTCCTGGAGCCCCTTGCATTACTGGGAGGCTGCTCTAAGGTCTCCCCACAGCCTTCTCTTCCCCAACTGTCTCAGCCTGTCTTCATAGCAGAGGTGCTCCAGCCCCCAGATGATCTTCATAGCCTCCTCTGGACCTGTTCCAACAGTTCCATATCCTTCTTAAGTTGGGGATTCCAGAACTGGACACAATGCTCCACACCCTTCTCACTGTTTTTAAAGTAACTAGAGATAGGATATCTCAAATAAAGGTATATTGTGAACCTCTGTTGGTCACTGTCCTGACAAGACAGGTTGTCTCTCTGCAAGACATATTTCTGTCCTTCATCTCGTGCTGCAAGATGACCATGGCCTCCCTGGCCACTCATCACAAGGGTGAGTACTTCTTGTTTTAGAACTGCATGCTCGTGGGACCACAGAAACCCTATGAAGGGTGGAAAATAAGGTGGTAAGCTTTTTGTGAGGCTTTGAATACTGAGCACCAAAAGACCCCTCACTTGGAATTAAAGAGAATAACATCTATTGTAATACAGGACAGTTAACTGGGATACAATGCGTCCCATCTGTGTCCCACTCTAATGACAGCAGATGTCTCTTTTCCTCCAAAGAAAACCTTTTTGTTGGTTTATTGTGCTCTTAGGGTGACAGTATTTGTTCTGTGAAACCTCAGAGGACATGAATGATTTGGTCTTTACAGCTTGTGGCTCTGCTAGTTTATTAGAATCCAACCCTTGCAGGTCACACTTCTAATCCAGCACAACCAGCTGTTCACAGTGTGGTGTTCACTGATCAATACTGAGTGACCCAGGAGAGCTGTGGGCATTCAGTATTCACACAGTGGCTGGAAGCATCTGCTGGTCCCACAGGAACCATTGTGAAAGCTCTTTCTATAAATAATGCAGACAAACATCGTTATGTCTTATTCTTAGCAGCAGTAAAACAGCTCCATCTGGGTTGTAGCATCTTCTCAGAATCAGAAGATCTTGGGAGGTCCTGAAGTACTCATAAAATCATAGCATCGTTTGGTTGGAAAAGACCTTTGAGATCATTGCACCCAAATGTACCAGTTCACTACAAAAACAAATCCCTGAGCCCCTCATCTGCCCGTCTTTTAAACAGCTCAAGGCACGGAGACTCAACCACTGCCCTGGGAAGCTGCTCCAGTGCCTGAGAGCTCTTTCAGTGAAGAAATTTTTCCTAATAACCAATCTAAACCTCCCCTGGTGCAACCTGAAGTCATTTTCTCTCATCCTGTCCCTTGTTACTCGGGAGAAGAGACCAACACCCACCTCGCTGCAATCTCCTTTCAGAGAGCTGCAAACAGTGATAAGGTCTCCTCCCCTCAGCCTCCTTTTCTCCAGGCTCTGTCCCGTGACACACAGCAGATGATACACTTTAGGCATAAGCTTGGTAAAACATGCAAGTATCTGCCAGCTTTGGCTTCAGTTTGAATGTGACTGGAGGAATTGTATCATCCTCTGCCTCATAAAATATTGAAGAAAGAATCTGGACAGCTTGGAAGAAAATACAAGTTCGTTTCCTACAGGATCTCAAGGTTTCTTGCTAGGGAGTAGGAATCAAATTGCATGCCAGTCGTTAACAAAATCTATACTCTTATCTGATGCTTCAGGCAAGACCATTCCATCCAACTAATTACTTGCAAGAAGATGAGTTGAGCAAACATTCTCAAGAAGTTGGCAGTGATGTTGCAAACCAGCTCAGCAGAGTTAGCAAAACAAGGCGACATCCAGCTCTACTTTTCAATAATCTTTGTGTCACTGGAAGCTCTTTGCTGGCACAATAAACAAGAGCAGTGGTGACTCTTCCTACTCAGATAATGGATATGAATTTAAAAAATCATTTCACGGTGGCTGAGCAGCCAACTTATTTGTAGCTGTGCTATCATGAAGACATTGTGAGCCGTGAATCGAAAAGGGAGAGAAACAAATGAAAGCTCGGGCAGCTCATGCTTCTGTATTTGTTGCTTCTTCCACAGACTTTTGTATAACTTCAGGAGCACCCTGCAAGGCTTTCTGTTTCAGTGGCCAATAAATATTCACCTCAACAAAGGGCAAAGTTAATGCAGGGTGTTTCAGGTTGATTTCTGACAGGTTTAACCTTTCTGGGCTGTAATTCTGTCAGCCCACCTCTCCATCCACCTGCCTTAAAAACTCACTGAGAGTGATTTTGTTAACAGTAGGTACTTCAGGCTTCAAAAATATCCTGCCCCTTCCTGAAAGAGGGGAGCTTGAGATGAGATCTTAGAAAGAAATGTTTTGCTGTGAAGGTGGGGAGGCCCTGGCACAGGCTGCCCAGAGCAGTGGTGGCTGCCCCATCCCTGGAGGTGTTCAAGGCCAGGCTGGATGGGGCTTGGAGCCCCCTGACCAGTGGGAGGTGTCCCTGCCCATGGCAGGGGGATGGAACTGGATTGGCTTTGGGCTCCCTCCCAATCCAAACCATTCTATGATACCTACAAACATTTTGCAGACCCAACCGTACTTAAAAGCTCACCTTAAGGGAGAATTAAATAGTGGATTCTGGTTCGTGCATCCTTTGACCTCTTCCTTTATAACGACGGGTTAGACACTCAAATCCTACTTAACAAGAAACCACGAGTCAGCTGTTGCCTGCTTATCATTGCCTAGGGAAATATTTCAATCAATATTAAATGTGGTGGTTTTGAAACCACCCTGTGCTAGCACTGCAACAAATTCACTTCACTGAATGGGTTTAATTATTAAAGCCCAGAGGGAGAACCGTTCAGGGATTTGAGTAGCCGTACAACAGTAATATCTTTGTTTCCAAACTAATAAGGTAACAAAGGGGAAAATATCATAGACTAAATTTATTTCCGTTTTGTGCTGAATACAATCAATCAGCTTGAGGATCCAGGTATCAGAATCTGAATTGTTATTTATTGCTTGTCTGCCTGTTAGACTTGGTGTCTCCATGGTTTTCTGCCTTATGCAATATCTTCCTTCTCGCTTGGCTGCTTGATGTTTTCACTGACGTTTACTTTAGAGTAGAATTTGGGAGCAGCAACCAAAATGGAATGATTTATTCTGGAGTGCTGACACACAACAGGGGTCTCCCTAATACAAGGTAATTTAAAGCTCATAAGATTGCCGGATACTCTTACTTAATATTGTCTTCTGGCCTTTGCAAATCGAATACAACCCAGCTACAACCTACTCTGCCAAGATAGGTGGCCTGGTTTAATCATAGAATGGTTTGGGTTGGAAGGGATCTCAAAGCCCATCCAGTCCCACTCCCCTGCCATGGGCAGGGACACCTCCCACTGGATCAGGGGGCTCCAAGCCCCATCCAACCTTGAACACCTCCAGGGACGGGACAGCCATAATGTCCCTGGGCAACCTGGGCCTCCTCACCCTCGTCGTGAAGAATTTCTTCTTAATGTCTAAACTAAGTCTTCCCTCTTCCAATTTAAAGCCATTCCACCTCATCCTATCACTTCAGGCCCTTGTAAAGAGTCCCTCCCCAGCTTTCCCATCGACCTCCTTCAGGTACTGGAAGGCCACTATAAGGTCTCCCCAGAACCTTCCCTTCTCTGGGTTCAACCACCCACACTCTCTCAGCCTGTCCTCATAGCAGAGGTTCTCCAGCCCTCCAATCATCTTTGTAGCCTTCTCTGAACTCACTCCAACATTTCTATATCCTTCCTATGCTGAGGATTCTAGAACTGGAGATAATCAGGTTTCAATAATCAAAGGTTGTCCAGCCTTTAACCTTTGATTATTGAACCTTAACAAGCTTGAGTTTATCAAGATCATTTTATGTAGAGAAATGCCAGTCCTTTCTCATCAGAGTTCTGTAAATGCCGAAGGTTATTAGCACAGCTGTCACAGAGACTGGCATTTTGGATAATTGGATGACTGGGACCACACCACGGCAGGAAGAGACTGGAGGCAAGGCTATAAAACACTGTGGCTGTGACAGTCTCAGTGAAGGAGTGTAGAGGGCTGGGATGGTTGTGTTTCAGCCTAAACTTAGTCACTGTAGCCATCTACCAGAGCCTTGGGGTTTAGGCTGACAGAAGAAATTAATTTTATCCCTATCTGATAGGAAAAAAAAACCTTTAATGATACAGAAGGCCTTAAATGGTACAGGGGGCCTTAAGCCTGTCTTAGAAACATGAGCTATTTCATGTGATATGAGATCTAGTTACACATGTAGCTAGTCTGCCTTCTAGCCATAAAACCATTTCGTTTGATTAGCTGAATTAACAGAGGAGTCTAAGGTTTATAATTTGATTAAGAGACCACAGATTCACATCACCCCCTGAAGTCACTCAGGCTGGAAGGTATCACGGAGGGATTCCTTCACAGGCAATGGAGAGTTCGCTGCTTCTAAAGATATCCCACCAGATCTGGAGATGGCTGTGTGTATTTCCTGCACCCGTGAATCAATGCAGAGGAGAGCTATTGAGAGCTAAATACATTTTACCATTAAAGGTAGCAGAGTGACCCACACTGCTCTCTCGTACACAGCAAGAGTTCAATACCCTGTTCTGGTGGTCTATTACAGTTTTCCATTGAAGCTGCAGGTGTGTGAGTGATGGTTTGATTTGAGTGGCCATAACTTCTAGTCTCCTCCAGAACTATCAATGAGCTCATTAATACAGCTAAGTGACAGAAAAAAGACTCAAGGTGAAAAACAAAAATCAGTGAGTGTTGATATGCTTGTATCAAATAGCCTTCCTTTGATTTATTAGCTTTTAGTTCTACCAAGAAAGAAAATTTATCATTTACCATAACTGCAAATGGTGGCCATTGAGTAAATTAAGGAAGAAAATATTCCAGCCCACCACAACCAAGCAGACAGAAAGACTAAGGTCAGATCCCCAGTATTGTGCCATGAAAGCCTTTTATTCAAATAGAAAACCTACACTGCAGCACATTTGGTAAAAGTAATCTTGAGGCCGCATTTTTCTGGTCACAGCAACATTGTAGAATCATAAAATGCTTTGGGTTGGAAGAAACCTCAAAGCCCACCGAGTTCCCCTGCCATGGGCAGGGACACGTTCCACTGGATCAAGGGGCTCCAAGCTCCATCCAACCTGACCTTGAACACCTCCAGGGATGGGGCAGCCACCACTGCTCTGGACAACCTGGGCCAGGACCTCCCCATCCTCACAGGAAAACATTTCTTCTTGAGATCTCATCTCAATCTCCCCTCTTTCAGCTGAAAATCGTTCCCCCTTGTCCTATTCCTTCAATCCTTGATCAAGAGCCCCTCCCCAGCTTTCCTGCAGCCCCTTTCAGTCCTGGGAGGCTGCTCCAAGGTCTCTCTGGGGCCTTCTCTTCTCCAGGCTGAACAACCCCAACTCTCAGCCTGTCCTCATCGCAGAGGTGTTCCAGCCCTGGGATCATCTTCGTTGCCCTAACTAACCAGGTCACATATAAGCACGCACATTGCAGGGATAGGTGCGATGACTTAGATGAACACACTCATTTACTTGTCTGTGATAGAAAAATTAGAAAGTGGCAATTATTGCCTTTTGTTGAACCAAAACTTTCCCAGTGGATTTGTTGACTTAATGTGTTAGCACTTGGAAGCAGCACAGGAAGCAAAATAATTTGCAAATCATTAATAGCTTTAAGTATATTCTTTCGTGTGTCTGCTTTCTCTCATGTTCTCCTCAACACCACCTTCATTCTGTTGTGAGAGAAGATTGCATTTCTCCTGAGTAGTTTTCAGGCCTCTAGTTTTCATATTGGAGGTTTTCATACTGAGGGAATGGCAGAAGATCTGAAAGTCTTCTATCATCTGGTTTTACTACTTCATTCCCTTTGAACAACTGCGGTTGCACCTATTTATCATGTGCTTAAAAATCAGCGTTGTTTTGGAGAAACACACTGAACCGAATTCATTATCCAGCTCAAAGCAGTCTTAGCTGTATTGTCCCCTACAGAGTACCTTCCTGAAACAGCTTCAGATACTGGATAAGAAAGGGTTAAACCACACACCGAGAAATTATGAAGGGTGTTTTAGATGAGATCTAAGGAAAAAAGGTTTTCTTTTGAGGAGGAAGGAGGCCCTGGCCCAGGTTGCCCAGAGCAGTGGTGGCTGCCCCATCCCTGGAGGTGTTCATGACCAGGTTGGACGGGGCTTGGAGCCCCCTGATGCAGTGGGACGTGTCCCTGCCCATGGCAAGGGGGTGGAACTGGATGGGCTTTGAGGTCCCTTCCGACCCAAACCATTCTATGATTATCAGTAGCCTCTAAGTGCAATAGACTTGCAATAGATTGATTTTTTTTTTTCCTGGTTCTTCCATTAAAACAAGATCTTTATCCTCTCTGGTCACTACTGCTGCCTTGCAGCTAAATAAAACTCTGCCTTCTTCTTTCCTGTTGAACATAAAAATATGGAGTTTATTTTCTACAGAAAGTTACTGGAACCATCCTCTCCTCCTCTGCAGCTGACTCATCTCCAGTAGCATTTACTCACACTATCAGCCATCTCCCTATGCAGCATGGAGCTTTCTGGTAAAGACAAAGAGAAAGCTGAAGATTCAGCTATATCAGAGCAGATTTTGTAGTGGGCAGTTTGTTTCCCATTCAAAACAAACTCAGTTTCCTAAGGCAGAAAATTCCAATTACTGCAAGAACACAGCACAAAATCTACAGCCTCTTAATAAAACCAGTAAGATTTACCAGTGCTGTTCAGAATGTTTAGATTAAGTAGAACATTTTTACCCTCTAAGATTTTAGGGATATTGGGAAAGAATTTTTTCCTGTGAGGGTGGGGAAGCCCTGGCCCAGGTGGCTGTCCCATCCCTGGAGGTGTCCAAGGCCAGGCTGGATGGGGCTTGGAGCCCCCTGATCTAGTGGGAGGTGTCCCTGCCCATGGGCTGGAACTGGGTGGGCTGTGAGTTCTCTTCCAAACCATTCTGTGATTCTATCTATGATTTCTCTGCAGTGATTACACCCATCACTATGAAATCTAATTGACTGCACAATATGTAAAGAGGCACAGCAGTTTCTAAGAGTACGTGCCTGGCATTTAATTTATCATTTTCTACTTCCTACTTCAGGTAACTGCCTCCTCATTTCATTTCCCTTTCCATATTATGGGGCTCTAGTGCTCATGATGATGATAAAATGTCTAATCCAAGAGTTTGCCAAGTGAAATTTTAATCAAAAGCCTTTCGTAGCTGAGAGACTGGCTTTGTTAAGTGATCAATATCTATTGATGGAAAGAGCCTAGAAGAAAAAACACTCCTCTGTGCTTTCACAGAGTTATTAGAAGTTATTAGAAATGTGGGCCAATTTGTCCATCCCAAACCTCCTAGGATTCTGGATTCAACCTTAAACAGATTGGCTGGAATCACCACTCAACCATTTTAAGATGCCTTCTAAGCTGTGCTGTTAATTAGAACCTGGATATGAACAGCTTGCTGATATTTGATACCTTGGGAAAAGCGATCTTAGTTACAATTATGTGCACCACAGGACTTGTTCTCTCAGAGCTGCATTTTTTACTCAGCTACGCAATGGGCTGAAGAAAAATGAGAGATGAGGCTAAAAGTATCTGTGAAAACCTGCCAGACACAGGGGGAGAATGGTGAAGAGCACTAATTAATATGCTTGTTTGGCAGCATAACAATTAGGATGCAAAGACAGGCACTGCCAGCAAACAGGGATGTGGAATCACATCACAACAGAACAGGGAAGGGAGGGATGCTGAGAGCAGGAATGGGCTGTAGGGATCTCACTGCAGTTTATGGCGAGATGACGGTAAAACCCTGGCACAGATTGGCCAGGGAGGTGGTCGATGTCCCATCCCTGGAAACATTCAAGGTCAGGTTGCATGGGGCTCCGAGCAACCTGATCTGGGTGAAGACGTCTCTGCTCAGGGCCAGGGGGTTGGACCAGATGACCTTCCTGACCTAACCCACTCTACAATTCAAAAAGAATGTCCCTCCAAGGATGTTTTGCAGCTTAATTAGATGGGAGCAGGTTCCTAACCCCTGCCCCTTCAAGGATGCCCATTCCAAAAATCCAGATACATAAATTACTGATTTTCTTTTCCACCACTTCAAGTCAGTTGAAAATCAGTTCAAGTCCTTTTCTGAAAGAAGGCCTGCTTGATTAGTCAATGCATTTCAGAGCAGGCTGAAAATCAGCAATGGAGAAGTTTACTGGGTGGTGTCATCTTCTGTGACTCCCCCAAGTGTCTTGTCCAGTCTATTTTTAAGAGGATTAGGTTAAGAGAAATACATTAGGTATTAGGTATCATATTATGATGAGGGTGAGCTGAGAGAAATATTACTCAGGTTTGAAGCTTTTTGTTGGACCCCCCTCTAGCACCACAATCCAATATTCTCCTATTTCTAATATTTCAGGGGATGGCAGGAACATTTTTAATCAGTAGCAGGTTGATACGCCAGCCAAGTTATTTCACAGAGAACAAAAGGCCAGTATTGCTGAAGCTGCATTTATGTGCTTTGCCAACAAATTAACTAAAGGAAGGATCCTTAGATATAACGTACCTATAACTTTGCTACAAATCATACTGGAGGCAGAAAAGCTTTAGGTTTTCACAACTCTGTTCCCTTAAACAGCAACTTCAAAAAGCACAAATGGTTTTGGGAAGACTTCAAAAGACTTCAAAGCAAATCCAGTTCCACTCCTTGCCATGGGCAGGGACACCTCCCACTGGATCAGGGGGCTCCAAGCCCCATCCAACCTGGCCTTGAGCACCTCCAGGGATGGGGCAGCCACCACTGCTCTGGGCAACCTGGGCCAGGGCCTCCCCACCCTCACAGCAAAACATTTCTTTTTAAGATCTCATCTCAATCTCCCCTCTTGCAGCTCAAAACCTTTCCCCCTCATCCTATCCCTGCATTCCCTGATCAAAAGCCCCTCCCCAGCTTTCCTGGAGCCCCTTCCAGTCCTGGGAGGCTGCTCTAAGGTGTCCCCAGAGCCTTCTCCTCTCCAGGCTGAACAACCCCAACTCTCTCAGCCTGTCCTCATACAGGAGGTGCTTCAGCACTTGGACCATCTCCGTGGCCTCCTCTGGACTCGTTCCAACAGATCCACATACTTCCCGTGCTGAGGACTCCAGAACTGGACACAGGGCTCCAGGTGGGGTCTCACCAGAGTGGAGCAGAGGGGAAGAATCCTCTCCCTCTCCCTGTTGGTGCCACTGCTTTGGATGCAGCCCAGAATACAGTTAGTTTCTGGGCTGTGAGCGCACATTTCTACCTCATGTTGAGTTCTTATCCCCCAGCACCCTCAAGTTCTTCTCTTCAGGGCTGCTCCCAATCCATTCTCCACCTGTTAAACTCTCCATTTATTTTCCCTTAAGTCTAAACACAGATAACTACACTTGACTGCATTTTGCTTGGACCCTCTACCCTCCCAACGCCTGTCAGTAGAACCTCATCTGAACTTCACGGCCTCTGTTCTGAGCCCGTTCTGAGCCAGTCAGAATGACCCTCATTTCACACACAATCTCACCCCTTACTTTATTGGGATTTCTGGCCAAATTCAGGCCAGGCAGGAGGTCCTGATAAGCATCTTGATCATGTGCTTTCCCGACCTGAATGTTTTGAGTCATGGGCAGGCTCTGAGTCAGATGAGTCAATGTCAGGAAATATCTCTGAATGCAGAACAAAAAATTGGGACAACCATAAAGCACCGTTTTTCTGGTAAACCAGCTGATCCGAGGTTACTGCTGTGCCTGGCTGCTAACCAGCTAAAACCATAATTCCCAAATATCCCAGTGCCCTGAAGGCATCTTTAAAGTAGCAATAAATTCATGAAAATGGAGATCAGCTGCCTTGCTTTTTTTTCTTACATGCCTCATGGACATCGTTTAATCCATTTCCTACAGTGCAACCTGCACTACAAAACCAGAGGAATTCAAACCAAATGAATGGATCCAGCCTTCGCTTGACTGCACAACGTTAATAATTCTGCTCAGCTCCCTGCTTAGATTGTTTTCCACCTAAAGAGATATTTACTGGAATATCCAAACACTGTTTTTCCAAACAGGCAAGGAACATTCCTACAGATGAAATGCAATCTTCCAGATCATCAGGAAAGGAGGCAGAATTCCTAGAAAGGAATTTGTAGCCAGATGTGCTACCTTGTTGTGGCAAGAGACATGTCCAGGATGGCCAACATCCTAGTTAAGACTAAACAGAAATGTCCTATTTCAGATGGTGAGATTGGCTCCCATTGGGAGTCGCTGAACCCCTGCCTCTTGAGATGCTTTATAGACAAAATAGAGAAATGACTGGAAGGAATAATGCTGTGAGCAGAGCTGGGAGAGGGCGTTCGTGCCCTCCCTCTGTGCTGTTTGTGAGCAAACAAGCAGGTGTAACTTTTTTGGGACGATGTAGCCATCAGGATTGCCCTCTGGGCAAAAGGACTCATTTTTCTTAGGTAGCAATTTCAGGCTGGCATTTTCAGCAGGTGTTTGATGGTTTGAGGCAGGAAATCCAGTCAGGAACGCCTATGGAGTAAGACATCTCCCCTGCTGCCTACACTCACTTGGGCACAGAAACAGAGAATTCAAGAACCTCTGTGAGTTTTGATCACTTCTCATTTGTATCAAATAATAAAAAATAAAGGGAACCTGAAACCTGGAAGCACTTGCACTGCGATGGGGTTGGATGGGGCTTTGAGCACCCTGATCCAGTGGAAAATGTCCCTGCCCTTGGCAGGGGTTTGGAACTGGATGGGCTTTGAGGTCCCTTCCAACCCAAACCATTCTGTGATTCTATAAAAGCAAAGAGATTCCCAATGACCCTACAAGTCAGCTTACTAAAAATACTGACATTTCAGAATTACATCGTTCCCTGCTCGTGCTCTCTGTACCGTAAGTGATTTCCACTCCTCAGCCTGAGCGATCGAATGCTCACAGGACCAGTTTGCCTCACCTCCCAAGCACAGACTTTCCAAGCCAGGCAGCAAATCCTCCCTTGTGGCAGAAGAGCTATAAAAGCAGCTGCTGGGATGCAGGGATGAGAAGCCAATAACAAGTAGTCCCGAGTATTATATTGTCTGCTTTGTTATGATAATAACACCACAGATACTTAGTCTAGTTTAGGAATAGCACTAAGGAAAGATAATTTTATCTCCACTTTGTAACTGAAGTAGAGACCTTACTCAAAATAGAGCTCTGCCCCACCCCCCACCCTCAGCCCAGTACTAAAATTGCAAATCTTTTTTTTCCTATACTGCTGGACTATTTTTTATCTCGATCTCTAGTAAGTGCCACTGTTGTGAAATATGTGATAGCATATGGGAAGAAATAAATTCAAGTACATATTCGAGGCATGAGCCTAGCAGCAAGTGTCCCTTATACCTTGCCAGAGTTCCTCAGCTCTGGATTTAAAGGCGCTGTGTCTGTCCATGACAGGTCATCAGTCTGTTGGGCGGTTGTTGAGAGCCCAACGCAGCAGCAGTTTTATAGGTGGCTGCAGACACCTGGCACCAACAGGAAAGAAAAAACCATGAGGGCAGAGCAGAAGATTATTTGGGATGTCTGGGATCAATTCTATGCTCTCAGAAGACATTATTTATTTCATTTCTCTGTGTCCCCCTCAGTAAAACAACACTTTCCTACTTCATGGGGTCTGTTTGGTTTATTATTCGGGAGGCTCTCAGATATTGCAATGTTGGAGCTCCTCCAGTGTTGTGAAGATATGTTTTACTTTTCTGTAGAGCACCAGATGAATGATGGGTTTGACTTGCAGCCTTTTGAAACGTGAGCTAGAATTGAGTCGCTATGGATGGCTTCGCACTGTAACATCAGTTCCCTGTATCTTTTAAACCTCAAAGTTGGACTCCTGCTTACAAACCAGCTCCCTCCAATATTTGATTTATTCCAGATACTCGGCCATTTCTGTAAAGGACAACAATGAATCATCAACAGTATCTGAGTAGAAATATGTGAGCAGTGGATGATCACTAAGTATGTGAAGTTAACTCCTGTCTGGGTGCTTCACTACCGGAGCACAAACGGAACGTCACCAATCAAAGAACATGACATACTTCGCTGGGCTGAAAGAGCTGATTTCTATGTTCATGCCACAGTAAGGAAATTAAAAAAAATTAAAACAATGACACAGCAGACGTGCCCTAAATACAGAAATCTCAAGGAGTAAAGAGAAAAGGGGTGGTATCAAGGATGAAATGCTTTTGTAGCAAGTGTATATACCACCTTCTAGCTTTCATAGAGAAAGCAGTAGGAGATATTTGTTCTTCCCTCAGTGTATGACACTTGGACATCGCATAGGCCATAAAAATATGTTCAAATCCCAGAGCCAGATGGCTAAAAAGCCTCAAATTCAAGATTTTTCGGGAATCAATCATGGAAGAAAACAAGATAAAACATTTCCTTTGATTATATTAGAAAGTCTCCTTTACGTTTTACTCATATTCTAAGCCATTTTAAGTAAATTCTGCAGCCAAGTAGTTTGTAATAACCAGGTTTTCCTCTGTTTGGAAATTACATTCTATTGATCTATTCTCAGCACAGGAAGGACATGGATCTGTTGGAGTGAGTTCAGAGGAGGCCACAGATATGATCCAAGGGCTGGAGCACCTCCCATACAAGGACAGGCTGAAAAAGTTGGAGTTGTTCAGGCTGGAGAAGAGAAGGTTCCAGGGAGACCTTAGAGCAGCCTCCCAGGACTGAAAGGGGCTCCAGGAAAGCTGGGGAGGGGCTCTTGATCAGGGAGTGCAGGGATAGGATGAGGGGAACGATTTTGAGCAGAAAGAGGGGAGACCGAGATGAGATCTCAGGGAGAAATGCTTTGCTGTGAGGCAGGGGAGGCCCTGGCCCAGGTTGCCCAGAGCAGTGGTGGCTGCCCCATCCCTGGAGGTGTTCGAGGCCAGGTTGGATGGGGCTTGGAGCCCCCTGATCCAGTGGGAGGTGTCCCTGCCCATGGCAGGGGGTGGAACTGGATGAGCTTTGAGGTCCCTTCCAACCCAAACCATTCTATAATTCTATGATTTTGCTAGGAAGATTGCTATTTTAATGTGTCAAGCCTGGCCATTTCCATAGAAAAGTACTTTCCAGCACAAAAGCTTGGCTCCACACTGCGATCTTTACTTCAGCCCCACAGCTCAGTGTGTTTGGTATTTCCCCGATGCCCAGTACAGACTGGGCTGCCCTTAAGAGCTCGATACTCCGGGCATATTAAATGCCAATAAACAGGATGTTTTACAGCATGAAAATAGGAATCCACTGTTTGCTCAATGAGAGAAGCCCTAAAAGCTTGGGAACCATTTGAACGCTGACCTAAAGCGAAAGCAGCGGCTGTTGGTTGAAAGCATCCTTTTCGCTCACAGGGGCCAAAAAGTAAAAGCTACAGCAGGAGTGCCTTGGTTTGCCTTGTATAGAAGTAAGAGGAGGATGTTTCCCAATGTGGCTCTATTTCTTGCTGGCACAGAAATGGACGGGCTGGCATAAAAAAAAAGCAACTAAAACAGGTCCATCTGCTTAGAATTAGGTTCTGATTTGATGGAATCCACTGTGGAGCACTAATGCACAAGAGGAGAACGAAACCAGGGGGTGTGAATTACAGCTGATCAGAACATCTCCAGCTCAATGAAATTATGAAAGCGAATTCTCTTGTGGTGATGTGCATGTTTGAACAGTTTTTGTCAAGCCAAAGCTTTTGTCCAGAGTTTTTCAGCTGTTTGCTATTTCAGAACAAACAGCTGCGTTAAAGGAGAAGAGCAAGGATAGGCCTGCAGGAAAACACTCATGTTTTCTAATCCTGAAGCAGGAGGAGTGATAACATTTTGTTTAGGAGAAAGGTTTTGCTTCGGTTCTAATGAGGGATGCAAATGAAATGTGAAAGTTCAGCAGTTAAAACAAAATGGATTTATCTTCCTTCACTCGGCTCTAATAAGAACATTTTTGGACAGAGGTCAGGAAGGGGGTTACAAACACCCACAGGTCTTTTTGAAGTCTTTAAAGACAGAATTCCTATTTCTTCTGTTACACCTTAGTGACTGCCAGGTCCCCACACAAAGCCTTCAATAATTCAGAACATAGTTTTTGGACATAAGAAGCTGCTGGAAGTTAACAGAGGTAGCTGATAGCTTTCCCCTTGTGAGAGAGGTCACTGCACAAATGGCCATGGAGTCAGTGAGGTCTCTCTGATACTGACTGACTGAAGTAGTAACTTGCTCCAGTGAGAGCCTTTCTGGCTGAATTTCTCTTAATTTCATACAGATGCTGCACATCTTTCCAGTTCATTGACTGATTCTTTCCTTAAGGACTTCCTGCTTCTCCTGTCTGTCTGTAAAGGGTCTTAAAATACCCCTCATATAGGTTTGGAATGGGCATCATGCAAATAAAACTGTATTTGCTGCTTAGTATTCAGGTTTTTATCTTTTTAAAGACCATGGATCCCTCCAGAAGCTCAATTACTGAGAGAACTTTTGCAGTTGTGGCTCGTTCTGATGACTTGAGAGGTTTGTGTTATGGTGTGCTGTAGAGAGTGGGAGGAAAAAATTGCAAGGAACAACAATTCATTTCTGGTTTCTCCATCACTAAAATATCTATAGTTCAATTCACCAAGACAGGCCCCCACATCATGGTGAACAAAAGGAGGAAAACTCAGTTATTTAGTGGCCTTCCAGTAGGGAAAAGGGATCCAGGAAAGCTGGGGAGGGGCTCTTGATCAGGGAGTGCGGGGATAGGATGAGGAGGAAGGGTTTTCAGCTGCAAGAGGGGAGATGGAGATGAGATCTCAGGGAGAAATGTTTTGCTGTGAGGGTGGGGAGGCCCTGGCCCAGGTTGCCCAGAGCAGTGGTGGCTGCCCCATCCCTGGAGGTGTTCAAGACCAGGGTGGATGGGGCTTGGAGCCCCCTGATCCAGTGGGAGGTGTCCCTGCCTGTGGCAGGGGGTTGGAGCTGGATGGGCTTTGAGGTCCCTTCCAACCCAAACCATTCCATGATTCCATGTATTAGGTATTAGACAAGAGGACCATTTTTCCTCTAATGGTCTGCTAAACCAACAAGCAAATAAGCAGCAAAAGGAGCACCACTCCCTGTACACACTCACAGAACCACACACATACTTTCTAAATTGAATCCCTTCTGGATCATTGTTCTTTGCATGGGATTTTCCAGCCTATGAGACAAGAGCTTAAATTAACCAGCAGTTAGTGTCCTGCTCTAGGTATTTAGGACTGTGAAGTCCTAAAGAAGACTATTGCCTGGATACAGATTTAGGCATCTAAAAATAAGTGATGTGACAACTTCCTCCACCTCCACGTGCAGTATTAAGTTTAGGACAAAGTTTCATTGTGAAATCCAGCACTCCAGACCAGTTTCTCTGACGCTGAGATACAGGAATTCTGTGTATTGTTTGTGCATGGAAAATGTTGGAGGGAAAAATCATTTTGATTTGGGTCCATTCTTCATATGAAGAACATCGTGTCCCATCTTTCTGCCAAAAAAGCAGCGTGCACTGGCAATCTGATGCCAGCCAGCCTGGGAAAATCTGCACGAGTTCACTGGGGCACAGTTTCAAGGTAAGAGAGGAGCCTGAGAGCTTCACATCTTCACCACCTCAAGTGGTGGAGGCTCCATCCCTGGAGGTCTTGAAAAGACAGGTAGATGAGGTGCTCAGGGATCTGGTTTAGTAGTGGACAGGTATGATTGGACTTGATGATCTTCTTGGTCTTTTCCAACCAAATGATTCTATGATTCACATGCTGGATTTGTGAAGCTCTAGGGCATGAGGAATTTCTAACACACAGACATGGTCAGGAACACATCTCCCTTTGAACTGGTCCTCTCTAGTGATCAACATAAACAAGGGAAACTGCTACAATTGAGCGGCTACAAAGACGCTTCGTATCTTGGTCAACTTTCCTAAAGGAAACCAGAGCCATTCCCCGAGTCAAAGTCCAGGTCTTTGCGACCACAACCAACCATGTATCAGCTCAAAAAGGACCACAGACATCGCTGCAAATCACTTTGCCACCAGTGCAAACCAGTTCCACACGGAGCACTAAAATTCAGAAACCACTTAATTAAACAGAAATCTAAAGACTGCAATAAAAACAACATGCTAAGGGGAAAGGCTAAAAGATATCAAGGAGATTACTAGCATCTTATGTCTCTGAAATAAGATGGCATTTATTAGGTGATAACCATATAACACTAAAACTGTTTTCAATAACAATGAAATTTACTGTCTCAAACCACAGGCAACATAAGTCTCAGTTGTAGAGCTAAGAAAAGGATAAAAGGGATCTAAAGCTACTGGGGACTGTCCAGAGGAGGCCACAAAGTTGATGAAGAGTTTAGAGGAAAAGCTGTGTGAGGAGCAGTGGAAGTCACTTGGTCTGTTCAGCCTGAAGGAGAATGAGAGGAGACCTCATCACGCTCTGCAGTTTCCTCACAAGGGAAAAAGGAGAAGGAGCTGATCTCTTCTCTCTGGTGACCAGTGACAGGACCAGAGGGAACGGCAGGAAGATGCCAGGGGAGGGTGAGGTTGGATATGAGGAAAAGGTTCTTCCCCCAGAGGGTGGTGGAGCACTGGAAGATCTCCCCAGAGAAGCAGTCACAGCCTGACAATATTCCAGAAGCATTTGGCCAACGCCCTCAGCCCCACGGGGTGAACATTGGGGTGTGCAGGGACAGGAGTTGGACTCAATGATCCTTGTGGTTCCCTTCCAACCCAGGACATCCCGTGATTCTGTGATTCTATGGTAAAGGAACCCAGAAGACAACTCCAAAGGCTGGCTCTCCATTGCCAGGGATGTGCATGTGATTTTACAGCATCACCTTGGGAGCAGCTCTGCTCTTTTCACCCCATTTACACGACACCAGCAGGCACAAGTGTAAATCAGGTTCCTATTCTACTGCCCCAACCACAGCATGATCCCCACCTCTAGGGAGCAACCTACCCATATAAGTGGGACATCTCGGATTCCTTTCACATTCCTAACTGGCATTTAAAGTGAGGTCAGGTAATTCCTTGGAAAGCATCAGAGAGAGAGATACATATTTTCTTGTAGTTGCATGCTTAGTTTCTTGGAAAACCTCCTGCTTGCAGTTAAACGTTGGTCTGGAGAACAATGAACAGCACAACACATCATTTCTTTGTAAAATGGCTTTACAGCGTAATAAACACTCCATTTCTTTTTGTTCTGCTTTCACCCAAATACTCTGCCATTTCACATTTATGGTATTTTAGACACTAGAAATAAGCCTTTCCTCTTTTGAACTCTAATTTTTCCGTATGGAAAAAACAGTTGGGGAACTTTTGTCGTAGGCAGCTTCACAAACAGCTGCTCCAGGGCACTCAAAGTGTGTTACAAACTGGGAGCAAGGTCTTTAATTCCTGCTCTGTCTTCTTCTGCATGTAAGACTATTCCTTGCATGAACATTGAAGAGCTTCTGAGACTAATTCAATAATTCATCCTGTCTATTTCTAACTCTCTTTCTAATCCATATGTTGTTGAAAACAGATGTAGAAAGCCTTGCAAATAATGCATTTGGGTTCATATTTTATTACATGATTGCCCATCATACATCATCGAGAAATTCTCACTAAAAGCTCAGATGTGCTAAATGAGCCTCAGGCAATTTTACTATTATCCTCCTACATTAAAAATGAACGTTGAACAGCAGAAAAAAACCTTTTAAGAATTTAAATATTTTCATATACGGCTTTTAATTTGTGGGCTTTTTCCCCCTTGTTGATCCATGAATATTTAACAAACAGTAAGCAAAGGCGGGCTTGATCCAAAGTTCAGCCACATCTGCAGCTGGGGATTTTGCTCTCTCCTATGATAATAATCACAGAATGGTTTGGGTTTCAAGGGATCTTAAAGATCATCCAGTTTCACACCCCAGAGAAGGTGAATTTGTGCTGGCAGCTTTATAACTGGGCACAAGAACCTTGATTTCAACTCCCTTTTAGAGAATCAGGTGATGTCTAGTAGGAAAGGACAGGCTGAGAGAGTTGGGGTTGTTCAGCCTGGAGAAGAGAAGGCTCTGGGGAGACCTTAGAGCAGCCTCCCAGGACTGAAAGGGGCTGCAGGAAAGCTGGGGAGGGATTTTTTACAAGGGCCTGAAGTGATAGGATGAGAGGGAATGGCTTTAAATGGGAAGGGGGAAGACTTAAATTAGACACTAGGAAGAAATTTTTCATGATGAAGGTGTGGAGGCCCTGGCCCAGACTGCCCAGGGAAGTGGTGGCTGTCCCATCCCTGGAGGTGTTCAAGGCCAGGTTGGATGGGGCTTTGAGCCCCCTGATCCAGTGGGAGGTGTCCCCGCCCATGGCAGGGGTTGGGACTGGATGGGCTTTAAGGTCCCTTCCAAGCCAAACCATACCAAGATTCTATGAAATAGTTTCTTTCCTCCTTCTGGACACCAAGAGGCTCCTTTGTAATGCAGCTGTTTAGAGGGTTTCCCTTTGAAGGGGCCCAAGGCACAGGAAGTGCCTCTGTGCTTCACCATCAGGTGGGCTGCAGCTTTGTGGAAGGGGATTCAAGGCACTTCTGAACTTCCAGTGAGCAAGAAGAGACGTCTACAAGATGATGTTGCACCACTACAGCTTTATGTGGCTGCCCTCAAAGCTGCTCCAAGGCCTTTTTCCTCTCCTGCCTCATCTCCAGGAATCTGGAGGGTAATAAATAGCACAACCCATCTTTCCTTCCCCTATAACCTTAGGCCATATAATAGAAAAGACATTTCTACCACCTACAAGTCTTCCAGACTCTGAGAGTAAATAAAATGTACAATAGTGTTGAATTAAAGTCCTGAATACATAAAAACATTTTGCTTTGCAGATTTAATTACCATTCTCGCCTGTTTTTAAGTAGACTTTTAAAATGTCAGGCAGCTGGGAAGGTTTGTTTGGGTTTTTCAGCTTTGTGTTGTTTGTTTTTCATGAGATGCTAATTTGCAGTAATTGTGTTAGGCAGTCTAAAGAGCCTGGCTCAGAGAAAGGGAATTATTGGGGTGTGTATTTTTGTAATAACAATTAGAGAACCAGGGAAAAAAAAAAAATGAGACAGGAGAAAGAACTTATTACTAAAATGCTCACGTACTTGGGAAGAAAGCTCCAGCTTCTTGTTTAAGGGAATAAAAATCAGTCCAGTATCTCTCACTCACCTATGTCTACGGGCACGGCACTGAATACAAACTGTACATTTCTACAGATGGCATTAATTTAAGGCAATTTATGGAAATAAAAGAAATGAGCAGTGATTTTTATTGTAGCATTAGGCATAGAGAAGCTGTTCGCTCCTTTTGTGATTTAAGATCCTTAAGAGAAAGACCCATCAGGAGATAAAGAGATTAAAATACAGTTCTTTGTGGTTGATATTAAAGCGATACCTTAATACTCTAATTAGGCACAAAGCATGCTCTGCTCAGGCCTGAACCAATCCCATGTTGTCATCTTTTTTCTGGGCTAAGCTCACTCCTTTCTCCTGATGCTCCAATCTGCTCCTCTACCCATCTCACAGAATCGCATGGTTGGAAAAGATCCAAAGGCAGCTCCAACCCCACGTTGTTTAAAACAACACAGCAGAAACAGGGTGGCCAGCAGGACCAGGGAGGGGATTGTGCCCTGTACCTGGCATTGGTGAGGTCGCATCTTGATTCCTGGGCTCAGTTTTGGGCCCCTCGCTACAAGAAGGACATTGAGGGGCTGGAGCACGTCCAGAGAAAGGGAACAGAGCTGTGGAAGGGGCTGGAGAACAAGTGTTAAGAGAGGGAATTGAGGGTTGTTTAGCTTGGAGAAAAGGAGACCTTATCACTGTCTACAGCTCAAGGAAAGAAGGTTGTAGCGAGGTGGGTTTTGGTCTCTTCTCCCAAGTAACAAGTGATAGGATGAAAGGACATGGCCTCAAGTTGCGCCAGGGGAGGCTTAGATTGGATATGAGGAAAAAAATTCTTCACCAAAAGGGTAACTGGAATGGCTGCCCAGGGCAGTGGTGGAATCACATCCCTGGAGGGATTTAAAAGATGGTGCTCAGGTATGGTTTAGTGGTGGACAGGTATGGTTGGACTGTATGATCTCAAAGGCCTTTTCCAACCAAACAATTCTGTGATTGTATGAAATGGGTAGAGGAGCAGATAGGAGCATCAGGAGAAATGAGTGACTGTAGACCAGAAAAAAAGACAACCTGGCTCACCACCTGTCTGGCCAAAATCTTCAGCTGAGGAGGTTGCCTGGCAGGGCAACAGACTGGCTTTGAAAAGGTTAAAGAGTGGCTACAGAGACCTTGCATAGTTATGACACTGATTGTCCATCTGTAGATTTGTGGACTTGCATTACAAACGTCTCTTCCTCTGGAACATCCTGTGCTGGCCACTATATGACAAGCTCTGAAATTAGATGGAGCACTGATTTATTCTGGCAAGGTGGATTCTGTCCCTAAGACAAAGGGCCCAGTTACCTCTGCAGAGAAATTTCTGGAGCTCCAGCTACTGACTGACTTCAGGGGACTTTGGCTCTCATCTCTGCCCATGTTGGTGCTGCTATAAGAGAGCTGCTCCCTGTAACCCACTGCCAGAAGTCCTCCATACCGCCACATCTCTTCTAAAGCTCCTGACTTCTGCTGTCATCACCTTGGGACACCTCCATTTCAAGAGAATCTCTGTGTTAGAGTGAGTCCAGAGGAGGCCACAGAGATGATCCAAGGGCTGGAGCACCTCCTATACGAGGACAGACTGAGAGAGTTGGGGTTGTTCAGCCTGGAGAAGAGAAGGCTCTGGGGAGACCTTAGAGCAGTCTCCCAGGACTGGAAGGGGATCCAGGAAAGCTGGGGAGGGGCTCTTGATCAGGGAGGGCAGGGAGAGGGTGAGGGGGAAACAATTTTCAGCTGCAAGAGGGGAGATTGAAATGGGATCTTAAAAAGAAATGTTTTGCTGTGAGGGTGGGGAGGCCCTGGCCCAGGTTGCCCAGAGCAGTGGTGGCTGCCCCATCCCTGGAGGTGTTCAAGGCCAGGTTGGATGGGGCTTTGAACCCCCTGATCCAGTGAGAGGTGTCCCTGCCCATGGCAGGGGGTGGAACTGGATGAGCTTGGGGTCTCTTCCAACCCAAACCATTCTAAGATTCTAAGAAGCAGTGATAGCAAACAGTGGGTAAATAAACGCCCATGGAAAGACCAACAACACAGCACATCCTTTCCCTAAACTATTTTCTCTAACATTGCTAGCAAGCAGTTGCTGCCTGGAGATGGCAGTGGACGACACGAGCTTTGCATTTACAGTCCCACAGAACCACAGGCTCTTTGTAGATGAGAGGCTTCATACATCAAATGTAACTTATCATTATTCTCTGAGCTGCTTGAACGATTACTTGGACAAAAGCTGCTGTTTGAGCACAGTTGGGAGGTGGAGGCTTAGCAGAGATGACAGAATTATATACAAAGTCACACAGCAAGAAATACCTAGCATGGTCACACAAGATGACAACCAGTCACCCCTCACGGCAAGTCCAGAGGGCAAACAAAGCTCACAGTGACTTCCAGCCCCTCTGAAATAAGAGAAATTTCCTGAATAAAGACAGAATTTCTCCCCCAGGATTTTTCAGAGCCACACTTCTCTAAAGCAGCTAGGAATTTGCTGCACTGTGTGCTTTGGATAGAAATGAAAGGTTGCAGGTCTGTAGAGCACGCTGAGGCACGAGACCAGACCTAAATCTAGCTCAGATCTGGGACAGATAAAGCAGCGCGCTGGTTTTATTTCTGGCACAGTTGATGTTAGATGGACAGGACTTCCGTACAAAGAGCTGGATGTGCCACACCGGCCCCAGAGCACTGGCCCTAAGGAGAGTTCATAGAATCACAGGATGTCCTGAGTTTGAAGGGACCCACAAGGATCATTGAGTCCAACTCCTGGCCGAGCACAGGACAACCCCAACACTCACACCGTGTGACTGAGGGTGTTGGCCAAATGCTTCTGGAATATTGTCAGGCTGGGACTGCTTCCCTGGGGAGCTGTTCCAGTGCTCCACCACCTGCTGGGGGAAGAATCTTTTCCTCATATCCAACCTAAACCTCCCCTGGCACATCTTCCTGCCATTGCCTTGGGTCCTGCTACTGGTCACCACAGAGACGAGATCAGCGCCTGCTCCTCCTCCTCCCCTTGCAAGGAAGCTTCAGACCAAGATGAGGTCTCCCCTCAGTCTCCTCTTCTCCAGTCTGAACAGACCAAGTGACTACAGCTGCTCCTCACACAACCTCCCCTTTAAACCCTTCATCAGCTTTGAGGCCTTCAAACAAGACAGACTGGCCTGATGATTTCATGCTCACATTATGAAATGTCCAAGTATTAGAGGTGTCTAAAATCTTCCACCTTGGGCTTCACAGGGACTTTTCCACCACATTCCTGAATCACTTAAGCGTATGTGGACACTGCCTAATCAAGATCCATGCTTTCGCATAAATCAGCGTAGCTTCATTAAAGCTAAGTGTATTTTCTTAATTCACAACAGGGGAAGATTTGGACCACTGCATTTTGTGCACAACTGCAGGTCTGAAGGCAGGCAGAGATGCTGTTAAATGTTTATTTCCATGTAACTCATGAAGAATTTCTGGTTTGATTTATTGCCTGGATGATCTGATAAAGTCTGACCACATACAGAGGACAGGGCTATTTTGTAGCCTCAGGAAGATTGATTTTACCTACTGCTGCAACAAATCTATCCAGAGATGTGTGCCTGCTTCAGTTTTCATCCCTCCTGCTTCTTTCTTGTTTACCTCCTGTGTCTACCTGGGTCCTTTCCCATTATGTTACCGGTGCTTTGCTCTTGTTTATGCCAATCTACTCTGCTTTAGCTGGACATTAATTTTTAATATGTAAAATAGTTCAGGGCAGTTGAAGGTGTGACTAACTCATGCCTGTCGGACACTCATGCTGAGTGGACATCAGGAGAAGGTTCTTCCCCCAGAGGGTGGTGGAGTACTGGAACAGCTCCCCAGGGAAGCAGTCACAGCCTGACAATATTCCAGAAGCATTTGGCCAACACCCTGAGTCACACGGTGTGAAAGTTGGGATTGTCCTGTGCAGGGACAGGAGCTGGACTCAATGGTCCTTGTGGGTCCCTTAAACTCAGGACATTCTAGAATTCCATGAAAATGTCAAGCCCTCTTTGTCCAACTCTCTCTCTTAACCCATGGTCTGAATGCTCACTTTGAGTACTCTAAATGACCTGGACAATTTTCACCTCTACTTCACTCACCCAGTCCATACAGATCATCCCATCAGCAGGTCACCCTACATTTAAACATCGTTGTACTTGCAAACAAGGCACAGATCACCAGCACTGAACACACACTGCTCTCTTCCAAGTCTCAGACCATGTGCAGCTCATTCCTCCAAGGTCCCTATTCTCATCACAAACTGATTGTCTTCAACGCACAAGCAGCTGCAACCCAACAACTGAGGCTGGTTGATTGTATATTTTTTTTTTCTTTTTAAATACTCAGAAGTTTGTAATTTATTTTCAACTCAGCTGTGCTATAAGCCTCGGGCTGTCCCAACCTTAAAAGACAGAGGAATGAGTCTACTTCCAGCTTCAAGTTTAATAGACAACATTTAATACCACCTGCCTTTGGGTGGATTTTCTTTCTTACCCGAGCAGAAGCTAAGCCCTTACTAAACCCTGAGGGACAATTTCTCAAAGCAATACTTCTCACTGCTTTCTGAAGAGGTGAATAAGTGATCATGTCAAAGCCTATAGTGCCTCAGAGAAGTTATTCCACCGATGGTTCCAGACACAGGTTGTCTACATGGTCTGGCTCTGAATTAGGCAGAATAACAATGACACTTTACTAAATGGCATCAGACACCCAAGCAAAGGGATGACATTTGTAATGAAAAGACAACCCTGGCCAGAAGCCAGGATGGAAGGCTCCGATTTTAACAAACCTACCAGATAAGAAAGGGTCAGAGGCTTCCAAAGGACTGAGCACCTAAGCAATGCTTGGAGCCCTCCCCTGGGAACCCTCTCATGTTAATGAGTAGGGTTTACAATACAAAGAGCATAAGATCTTGTTTATGTTGAGTGCTGTCTAGACAGAGTAGGTACAACCCCTACTCTAGAAGGATTATAGAGCAAGCAAATAAGAGAAGGGAGAGAAAAGCAATATTTCCTCTGTGTCACAGGCAGGGAAGACACACTTATAGACTTGCCAAGGCTTGCCAGAGAAGGCTGTGCGGTAGAAACAAGGACCAAATCCAGGACTCTTGTTCCTTCCACTGTTTGAACGGAGAGATCCGCCTTTTTCTGGAGATCTTAACTATAAAACCATGCTGGGTGGGACCCTACAGGACATTTAATGCTCCCTCAATAGAGAATGGAAGTTAAGTTAAACACTGTGATAGATCTTTGCCTACTCTTCTTAAAAACTGCCACTGATGGATACCCATAACCTCTACAGGCAGTCTTTCTCCTGTAGACACATGCAAAGCTTGAGATTAAAGAGCTCCCCCTTTCCCAGCTTCACAGGTCATGTCTTGTATCACGCTTACTGCTTTCTCCTGGACTTTCTAATTAGTCCAAAACTCTCAAATTGGACACATGCAACTCCAACATGTCTTGCTGGAGATAAGTATAAAGATTGACTCCCAAAACTCAAATGTGATGGTACTGCTGTCTGGTTCATCTTTCCCTGATGACACAGTGCTCCGTGACCCTTCCGACCTTGTACTCTCAGTGGCCCCTGGGTGTAGTTATTCTTCACCGTGACACATTCATTCTTCTCTGAGGAATTTAGGAAAAAACTCTACTGTCTGGCACTTCCATCTGCATCCTTCCACCCCATAAAGATGCCCTCTAACAAGGGTATTACTCATAAGTGAGTTGATACTTCAAATGCAGCATTAATGAATGAAGCTATGACTATAAATCTATCTCCATTGTGCATTTAAGAGCTTGGAAACAGCAATCAGTATGGGAGAGGTCATACATATCAGCAGAAACAACCCTGGGTGGGGCTGGTTGGGCTGATGATTGGACTGGATGATCTTAAGAGGTCTTTTCCAACCTTAATGATTCTATGATTCTTCTCTCTTTCCTCCCTCGAGTCATTTAGACTCATTTTCCAATTGATGGACTGAAATAGAGTTGCTGCATCCCAAGATAGGCATCTATAATAGGTCTGCTGAATCATGGTCTTTAAGGGTCGTTAGTAACTCAAGCTTTCCTTTATTCATTTAGAATAAATTCACTCTCTCCCAACATCCTTTGTTACTCAGGGTACGGACAGGACCGTGCTTCAGCCTGACACTCCAGGCTGTGCAGGGGCCCAGTGTCAGCTCAAGATCTGTCTGTTGCCTTGAAAAATAAGTGCTACCTCTACAGAGGAAGTAGAGCACAGGTGCCAGGAAAACCAGGGTGAAATGGAAGCTGAACGTTTACAAATTCCCTCTCATTTTTGCAGTTTGCAAGGTTCTCAAAATTCATCCCTCCCCTTGTGAAGTTGTTGAAACAGTGATGAAGGCTACAGACCAGCTTTGCATTCAGTGTTCTCCTGGAGCATCACTTTTAAATTTGACTCTGTTCCGGAACCACTAACTTTCCCTCTCAAAGCAACCTGATCTGGTTAAAGATATCCCTGTTCTTGCAGGGGGGCTGGATGAGATGACCTTTAACAGCCCCTTTCAACCCAAACCATCCTGTGATTCTATGATAGTTACTGCCCAGGAGGAGGTGCAGAGTGTCCTGCAGGAACAGGTACATGGTTCCTCTGCTTCCCTCTGGCTGTAGACATTGCTTTGCTCTGGCTGTAAATCCCAGTCTGAGTTCTGCTCCCCTCCTGTCACTTTAGGGCACCATTTCTATATTCATCTGTTCCCCATCACTGATTTGGGGCACTTTTAAAAAAAATGCAGTTAAAAGAGCTGTGTGAAAAATCAACCTCACCATCAACAGCACATTCTGCCCAAACTACTTCATACTTAAACCTTACACCCAGTTTTGTCCTGCCTATCCCAGGACTTTATCCTAGTATGCAAATTGCATGGTCAGCGTGTCTGTGTCTCCTTATTTTCTTCACGCTCAGTTAGGCTGGCAGGCAATTCTCTTTTTATATCTCAAGAATTCCTTTTTAGCCAATGAACAGGAGCTTGTTTGCTGGCTTCCACTTTCTGATCTCTGCAGGAACCGACGCTTTGCATGGAAAAAGGGCTATTTAGACCAGCACTTCTCTCAGATTCAGTGCTCTTGCTTTCTGAGCAATACGGCAGGGGATTACGGTAATGGCAAGACTACTGCCCGCTACATCAGCAGAGCAGCAAAGTTACTGCTGCTCCTTGACAGCGTGGAGCTGAGCACTGCAACTGGGGAGGGACCCCTTCAGGGATGCTGGAGTCCAGCCCCTCACGAGCACTGAGATACAGGGAATCAGCACGACTGTGAGCTGTCAAGCTACTCGTGGGGAAATAACGGGAGAGAAGCAATGGATTTTCAGGCACAGAGTCCCATCCCTGCATGAAGAAAGAAGCCTGCTGTGTTGTGCTGTGAATCCCCTTTCCAGATGGTCACAGGAGCTGTGCTGCCTTTTGGAGACTGAAGAGGTGAGTGTGGGTTGGGGCAGCACCAGGGTCTGGGGCACACACTTTCCCAAACCATCTCTCTCCACAGGCTGAGTATTATTTGCTTGGTTTTGAGCACGAATCTCTCAATCCTTCCTCCTGCATCTCCTTGACTTACTGGGAAGTTCTGCCTCATGTGCTTAAAAAAAACAATTTTGAGCACTTCTTAATTTCCTAGTCCACCATCAACCCTGTAATGACCACAGTTATCATGGTTATAGTTGCTTGATGCTACATTTTCATTGATGTGCTTAGTAAAATCTGTTCTTTTCCTTCTTGGAATTATTCTTCAACTTGTTCCTTCCTGTGGGAAAGAAAATATAAAGATCCAGTTTTGTTTCAGTGCATGGAAGGCAAATTCCCACAAATTCTCCCCTCCCCCATCCTCCCTGCTTGTGAGCTGGGAATTTCAGGGGTTCTGAGGTTTAAATGCCTTTGCATGCAGGATAATTCAGGTTTGAGATTCAGCTACGTGACTGTTGTTGCTTCTCAGTGTCTGCATGAAGTGTGGCCTGAGGGACTCATCCAAAAGACCTCGCATTGGGACACTTGGAGTCCTACCTTATCTCAGATTTAACAGGGGTACTTCTTAGTGGTGGTTTTCACTTCTGATCAATATTTTGGATGGGAACACCACATCCCCATCTCAGTGTTGGGAAAGGCTTTTCAGCCCACACTTGTAGCTTTCCCTTTTGCGTCCCCCGTGTCCCAGTTCCCAGGCTTATCCTCACTTTTCCATCTGATGTACCTTTTCTCCATATTTAGTCAGCTACGACTGAGTTTGGCTTCCAGATCCTTTGAAAGGTTGTGTCACTTGGTAAGAAAGTTGTTTCTTGCAACTTCCTCTGCTTGGCAGGAATTGTTTTTCCCTATAGATTTCTAAAATGGGCAGCTTAGCTGGACAAACAGGCAGGTCAGTGGGTAAAGGAGTTACTCAACAAAGAAACCCCAGGCTAAACTCTGGACTTCTAAGTCTGCTTCACAGCTCGTAGTCCTAAGTTGTGTCCCTCGGGTTTCTATCTCTCCTAGAGTCCATCTCTGCAGGTGAATTGATAATTAGGATTGATTGCTCTTCCTCAAGGAGAATGGACTCCTGCCAAGAACGTGGTGAGGAAATCCATGTTGGTCTCTTAGTTGTTGTTAAATAATACTGGGCTGAAAAAGTTGGTTCCACTGGCCAGAGCCAGCCCGAGGAAGGCTCCCTAAAATAGCCTCCCACTCTACTCTTATAAGGGAACCATAGCAGTGAGAGCCTTCTGGGAATCATATTGTTTGTATTTTTGTCTCCTTCAGGAGGGTGATGGTCTCCGAGAGCACAACAGCGTGTGCCGTTGACACAGCAAACTTCACTCTCCTCTTCAGAGCAAGCCAGAAGCTGATGTAAACAAACTTTGATTTGCAGACCAGGAGCTCAAGTGACAACTGCTCCACAGCATGGAGAGGCTTTGGTTGACACTCCACACCCTGAAGATGGGTAGTGGCAGGTATCTCAAAAGACACTGCTGAGCAGACACAGTAGCTGTCTCCACATATTCAGGTTTTTTTCTAAGCCAGTTGTAAGGCAGAATCAGGACTAACACAAAGTAATTAAAAACATCAGTGATCTCCTCTTGGGAGAAACCTTTGGAATATTTATGCTACATAAATACTGAATCTTCCAAACAAGGCAGAAATGATTTTAACCTGCAATTCCAATATTTTTCAGCATGTAACCCTGGAAAGGAGGATAAATCGCCTCAGTTTTGCGTAGCCTCATTTCTGCACATCAAGAAAATTGCAAAAGGAGTTAAATTCAACTTGGAAATGGGGGCTATTAACCGTATTATAATCGTAAAACCTTAGGAAGAAAGTCTTCCTAATATGTTTCTGGATTCTTCTCATTGTTCCCAGTGCTGCACTTCTAAGACATTCTTAAAACTCTTTTCCAGCCAAGCCAGGCAAATGTTGCCTGTAGGACATCCTGAGAACTGATCTCATCACTCTTTCTACCTGAAAAGGGAGTGAAGTACAACAGTCTTGCTTCAGTATCATCAGCCACTCACCATGGCTTTCCTCCCTGGAAACTCCTCCGATTGCTCCAACTGCACCCACTCTGTGGGGCCTGTGAACATTTCAAAGGCCATTTTACTGGGTGTTATTCTAGGGGGACTGATAGTTTTTGGGGTTTTGGGTAATATTCTGGTTATCCTCTCTGTCGCCTGTCACAGACATCTTCAGAGCGTTACCCACTACTACATAATTAACCTGGCTGTCGCTGACCTCCTCTTGACTTCCACAGTCCTACCCTTCTCAGCCACTATGGAGATTTTGGGCTACTGGGCCTTTGGGAGAATATTCTGCAACATCTGGGCAGCTGTCGATGTCCTTTGCTGCACTGCTTCCATCATGAGCCTCTGCATCATCTCGATAGACAGATACATCGGGGTGAGCTACCCACTGAGGTACCCAAGCATTGTGACAGAGAAGAGAGGTCTGCTGGCATTAGTCTGCGTTTGGGCACTGTCTCTGGTGATATCAATTGGACCTCTTTTTGGCTGGAAGGAACCAGCACCAGAAGATGAGACCATCTGTCAAATCACCGAGGAGCCTGGCTACGTGTTGTTCTCTGCTCTAGGCTCCTTCTACCTCCCCCTGACTATCATCTTGGTGATGTATTGCCGAGTGTACGTAGTGGCCAACAGGGAAAATAAAGGTCTGACTTCTGGCCTGAAAACAGAGAGATCTCATTCCGAAGAAGTGACCCTACGAATCCATCGTAAAAACGCTCCTGAAGTGAGTGGATCAGCATCCAACCCCAAGAACAAGCATCATTTCTCCATACGTCTCCTCAAGTTCTCCAGGGAAAAGAAAGCTGCCAAGACCCTGGGAATAGTTGTGGGATGCTTCGTTCTCTGCTGGCTTCCATTTTTTGTAGTAATGCCCCTTGGTAAGTAAAGCAATGTCTCTACCTTTTACAGCACCTTCCCTGGAGGGAGGGATGTGTTTGTGCCTCTGTACAGTAATGCTGATCAGCAAAGGTCTCAGGGAATAGTTTTCTACTGGAAAGCTGTCAAAATCAAAACATTCACCAGCACCAAGCAGTGAATGTAAAAAAAAAATTAAAGTCTCAAATGAAACAAAACATCTCTGCTGCTAAGAGAAGCATAACATTGAGAATAATAGAAAGGATTTAGCACTCTTTCCATACAGAAAATATTCTTTCAGAACTCGGAGTGGTGTTTCTGACCAGCTCTGCTGCAGGAATAATATCTTTAGGGGGCTGGAGGTGCGTTTATATCTAAGGTTGCAGCCAGTTCTTCAGGTGATAGAAACATATAAAAGGTCAAGATATCAATGCATTCAGGGTCAAAGTAGCTGTTCACAGACCTGGGGCCAGATCTCCTTGAGTGCTCAGCACGTGGTAATTCATAGACTCACAGAATCCTTAAGGTTCAAAAAGGCCTCTAAGATCATCCAGTCCAAACATCAACAACACTCCTGTGCCTACTAAACCACGTCCCAAAGCACCACACCTACACTTTCTTTGAACACCTTCAGGGATGGAGACTCCATCACTGCCCTGGGCAGCCTGGGCCAATGCTTGACCACTTTGTCAGTAAAGAATTTTTTCCTAATATTCAACCTAAACCTCTCATTTCCTCTCATCCTATCACTTTTTACTTAGGAGAAGAGACCAGCACCTGCTCCTCATACAACTTCTTCTCCAGACCTTATATTCCCACTGCATGGAAAAAAAAAATCAGCTTCCTATCAGGAAACTCGCACTGTGAGATTCCATCCTCTAAATGAAATGAATGTATATTTTTTAATTAACCATATGACAAGCCAGAAGACAGCAGTGAGGATCCTTCCAACCAATTTTATACTGCTGTGCCTTGCATCTATTGTGCAAAACCACCGAGCCCACTGGCCAAACACTGGCTTCAACCAGCCTGCTGAATATGAATATTTATTCACCAGTTGTAATTCTAAAGGGGAGGAAAGTCAGGGATTTGTTCTGCTTTGCTATCACAGAAACATAAAGTAGTAATGAGAATTTTAATTAAACCTTGCTTAGTCACCCTTGATGCCATTTCAGGGTTCAAAAGCAGAATACTAATTTATACCTATAGCTAAGTGTGACTTTTGCTCTGCAATGGCTGCACTAAATATTAGGTTTTGAAATATTTAACTTTAAAACTGTGACTTTCTCAATTTCAGGAGCTCTTCTTATGGAAATGGCTCATGCTATTAAAAAAAAAAAAAAAAGATTGTGCTTAATTTTTAGCTACTAATAGAACAATGCATACAATTAAGAAAAAAACAGCCTTACCTAAGCATGAAAAGAAAGTTTTGGGGGTTTTCTTTTTTTAAACCTTATAAAAAGCTGTTCTTTTCCAATTAACCTCTATTGGATTTACTGAGACTACCAGGTTGCTTCACAAAAACCTATATCACTAATGTTGCCATGTGAAAAGCCCCAGACTGCAGAATCTTATCTGTTGGTCAATACTGGGAAGTGCTGGAGTAGGAGACGTAGATGTTTCATAAAGAGGAGCCCTGAAAGGCCTGGCTCGTGCTGTTCGGGATCTCAGCATGTTGGAATGCTGGTTGCCAAGATGTCTGAAACATACCCAAAAAGGGTTTGTGAGAACGCATTAAACACACTTCTTTTCATCTGCAAATGTGGTTGCTCACACAGAGCTGTTGTTAATTAATTTCCTTTGGATTTAAGTGATTTTCTGGACTTAAGAGTGGCTTTGCATCTTCTTTGATCCCTTACAAGGCAACTCTCGAGTGTAGTTCCCCCAGCTTTGGGCGGTCGCTATGTTACTTTTAAAGCATAGAATAAGTCTTCCAATACCTATTTGCTACTTTTGTTTCAAGACCAAAAAATATTAAACAGACACGTGGTCTTCAAAAAAAGCCAAGGAAACCTCTCTTGAGGCAGACTGCCCCACGCAGAGTTGATGGCATATGGCACTCTACACCTATACCACCCCAAAGCATTCCACTGGCAGAGCTGTTCTGCAGACAGGTGAAGGTGCTGCAAAAGGCAAAGGCATAAAGTGCTTTTTATACCACAGACCTTCCTCTGAATCTCTAATACACAAAATAAGCTGTAAACCCATTGCCAGATCAACTTTATTAAGGGAACTCTGCACAGATCCTTCCCACAAAGTGTAATTGACTGTGAGCAATCACATCCAACACTTCAGCCATAGTCAGGTTCTAAAGAAGGACTGATGTCCATGTACATTTCCAGCTCTCTGCAACTGCTTCCAGTATTTTCAGACACATCCATCATACTTTCCTCATTCTACACCAGGCATCCACCTTTCTATAAGGATAATTAAACAAGTGATATATTCAACAGAAGGAAATACGACTATTCTAAACAGATTTCTTGCCTGTTTAGGAGCTTTAAACAGTTTCACTGACTGCCACTTGTTTAGTACAGGCTGATGTCTGCTCCAAGCAGACTATGAGAGCATCCTACCCCATGCAGGTAGTCCATTATTCAGACCTTCAAAGTAGGCAGCTGGAAAGAACGTTTCCCTGTACATTTCAGGGCTGTTGTTCTCATGTATCACCTTCAACACCTGTGGAAGCGCTTCCTTAATCTCTTTTTTCCTCTTTTGCAACACTTCTTCACCATATTCCTAACTGCTAGACACTTATGAATCCCTTGAGCATGCCCATTTAACCTCCTCTCATGTTAATTTGCATGGGAGAACAGCTTTAAAAGCTTTTTAGTGCTGACCTTCACATTTCAATTATATCCTGCTTGGCTTCTTTCTAAAATATAGCTGCACTAAAGGATTCCCTTCAAATATCCAGGATGAGCATGAGCCATGAGTTCTGAACAGGGGATCATGCCTCATGCACTCCTTCACACAAACAGGAGTGCATTGCTTTTCTGAAGAGAAATAAGACCTAAGATCCCACTAGGAGGAGGGAGCAGATTCTCCTCTTCTATTCTGTTCTCATAAGAGCTCACCTGGAGTACTACATTCAGTTCTGAAGCCCTCAGCATAGGAAGGACATGGAGCTGTTGGGACTCCAGAGGAGCCCACAGAGATGATCCAAGTGTTGGAGCACCTCCCATACAAGGACAGGCTGAGAGAGTTGGGATTGTTCAGCCTGGAGAAGGCTGTGGGGAGACCTTAGAGCAGATTCCCAGGACTGAAAGGGGCTCCAGGAAAGCTGGGGAGGAGCTCTTGATGAGGGAGTGCAGGGATAGGATGAGGGGGAAGGGCTTTGACCTGAAAGAAGGGACATCTTAGGGAGATGACATCTTAGGGAGAAATGTTCTCTTGTGAGGGTGGGGAGGCCCTGGCCCAGGTTGCCCAGAGAAGTGGTGGATGCACCAGGCTGGATGGGGCTTTGAGCCCCCTGATCCAGTGGGAGGTGTCCCTTCCCATAGCAGGGGAATTGTATCTGGATGAGCTTTAAGGTTCCTTCCAACCCAAATCATTCTATGGTTCTATGATTTTTATTTTGAACATTAGTCAAAACCTTCTGATCGCCAAGTTTCTTTTTTCCAAGTGAGCTATAAAGCAAAGCCCTGCTGCTGTTTCCATAGTTCCTTAAGACCTTCTTTGGCACAGTAACAAAGCTCTTTAAGATCTTGGGGTAAAAAAAAATGCCATAAAATAAGTGATATTGCTTTTCAAATTGGAGCAACCACATTCTCTTAGGCACCAGCAAACGCAGACTACTTGAAACTGAACCGGAAACCTGAGAACAAGCTTCTAGAGGAACTTGAGTGCCACAGGGCAGCAAGAGCAGGGCTGCCCCGAGACAAGAGGGCAACCCAAAAACAGAAGATGAGAACAGAACAGGCAGAGCCATCCCCTCCCCAAAACCACACAGTTACTGTACCTGAGCAAAAGCAGGCAAAGGTGGCAGCAATGAGTGGTTCAGCTGACAGTAATCAACAATCACAAAACAGAGCCAAGAAAGAACAAGCTTGAACTTGCCTACATCACTCAAAGATGGATAAAGAGAAAAGCCTGACCTTATATGCAGCTGAGAGGCCAACAGGCAGAGGGTCTGTGGGTGGAGGCCACAGGGAAGGCTCATCGGGGCAGTTAAGGATTATTGAGCCCTCACACTACAATAACACCCTGCCACACAGCATGTTTGTTCCATTTCTCTTTTGTTTCCCTCTTGCAATTATGAGAAAGGGATTCAGACAGGTATAGAAATAGTGAGAGCTAGAAGAGTCTGGAAATTCAGTGCATATTCACTATGCATGCCCATAGTGATGTAACCTCATCCTCAGCATCACCTTGGAAACTGGTGCCCACTGACAGTGCAGCCCTTCTCCTGTAACTGGAAGACACTTAGGGGTTCCTCTGGGAATTTTTGAGAAGCTTTCTTTTCAACAACAGAAATGACAGTGCTTGGAGCTTGTTTTGAGGTGAAACATGCACAGAACTGATGAAAAAAAAAGAAAAATGGTTCGGATTGGGATATTACAAGTGTAATAAGAATGGTCCTAAGCTGGTATTCATGGTTCACCTTAACAATCATCCAGAAGCAAAAATCTCACAGAGCTTTGTTTCTTGTGCACTTTCTGTGATGAACCATCCTAAATTATCTGGCTGTAGATCTTGTGTTCAGAAGCAAAAAGAAGAAAGGAAAGTCTGAGCCAGGATGTCACAGCAGAAAAAGCAATCCAGATATTAAATTGGGCAAGGGAGTGAAAGGCTTTTAGCATTTGTCAATCATTCTCATGATGAAGAGAGCAGAAAAGAGGATATGCTAGAGGGTATTTGTATTTGTAGCAGAGTAGTAAATTAGACTTGTGAACTGACACAAACATTGTCAAGGGAATCCTCTAATCCTGTCTGCAACTGGTTTCTAATTACTATTTTGTGGTAGTTTTTTAACTGAAGCCAAAGCGAACAACTCTACTTTCACTAGAGGTAAACCAAAGAAATGAAAGGTGTTTTTCAGTCTCTGCTATTGATGCAGTGTCACAAGGTGAGGAGTAGGAACATGCACCGACATCTGGAGGATGGTGGCTTTATCCCTGTGCTTTCCTGTAAGGTTTGAATTTGCTGTATATATCATCACTTGTTATATATTTTAATAAGGTGTGACTGATTTAACTACAGCACCTGGCTTGGGCTCCAGAGGTGTGAGCCACTCCACTCAGCTCTGTATGTGTGTGTTAAGGTATAGAATGGGGAGAAAATGAGTTATGAAGTTAACAAGCCAAGACATTTCTTTGGTGATTGCTTTTTTTGCTAATGACTAGGGGCATTTTTCATAAACACAGCCTGGAAAGGCCGCGTTGGTCTAGGCTGATAACCCAGCTATGCTGGAGCCCATGGCAAAGGTCCTGCTGACTTCCCTGTGGCCAACATTTCTCCACTTACTATCCTGAAATGTTGTGTCCCACTGACTCACAACACAGCAAAGTAGTGGAAATCATCGGTGATGTTAATAGGCATTTGAACTGAAAACAAGAGAGAGAAAGTGGAGTGAGTTGTGCTCTGTTTTGTGATTCACCTCTGTGGCTCTCCTGCAGGCACTGCCTGTCAGAGGAGGCTCGTCCTTGTCTTCAAAATGTTCCTGCTTTGTGCAGTCACCACTTCCAAGCCCCTGGAGTAAATGAACCAAAGATGTAATTGCTCACTCACTCTCAAACCTCACGGTGCAATTTAGGATTGGTTGGTGATTGAAAGGTGATGAGTGATTCTCCCTCTGCACCCAGCAAATGTCAGGATTTGTCTTCAATTTGGATAACTAAGGGGGAGACAGTCAGCCTTTGCTGAAGAAAATAATTGCTGAATCATTAACCCCAAGGATTCCAGAATCACGACCGACAACCACACACTGACAAACTCTTGAGACAGGCAGAGCCAGACTCATCTTTGCAAAAAATGAAACACTCAGTATTTTGATTCTTAAAGGAAAGCTAAGATTTTGCTGTAAGTGCACGACTCCAAGAGCGAGGGCTTCGGGATGAATATCAAATATCTTAACAATGTTAGCAATGAGACCCAGAACCATTCCAGTGTGGTAACAGCATGAGAGCTGGAATTTCAACGACAAGGACATTGATTTGTAAAACAAAGTGATTATTTGAGTTTACATGGGTAACAAAACCTCAGTTTACCTTCCCATGGTTTTTAATCAGCTTTCTAAATCTGCAGCTGCCCACAGTGAATCTGGAAATAGTTGCTTGCTGAGATATTTGCTCTTTGCCAGAAATATCATCCATCCTAAGTGGGTACAATATGAAACAGAGCATAAATTAGGTCTGATAAAATCCAAATAATCAGAGCACTGTTCCCAGGCTGACCCATTCCTGTTGCCTGTCCTTTCCACCTCTTGCCTGTTTCCAAACACCTGTACCCTCCTGATGCCCCAGAGATCTGAATTCAGGCTCTTGTGATGAGAAACAAACTCTCACTCCTTCTACTCTGTTTATTATGGGTCAGCAATACCCAGACACAAAGTTACCCTCATTTCCCCCTGAATCATAGAATGGTTTTTGGGCTGGAAGGGACCTTAAAATTCATCCAGTTCCAACCCCCTGCCATGGGCAAGGACCTTATACTGGATCAGGGGACTCCATGCCCCATCCAACCTGGCCTTGAACACCTCCAGGGATGGTGCAGCCACCACTTCTCTGGGCAACCTGGGCCAGGGCCTCCCCACCCTCACAGCAAAACACTTCTTCTTAAAATCTAATCCACAATATTCCAAACCCTGGGACAGGCACAGCACCAAGCACACAAGACTTGGCAGATTCAAGCTTTTACCCTTCCTCGTACCTATGAGCCGCTTTTCTGCATTTGTTACATTCATTTGATTATACAAAATTCAGAAGGGTTTCCTACTGCTCAAGGGTTCTTCAGTCTCATTTTCTGTTCCCACAGAAAATACTTTCCATAAGAGAGCAGGAGGGTGAGACGTGCTGGGACAGCATCTATATAGAGAGGGCAGCTGTACACATCTGCAGCCATACATACGCATACACACATATATATATATATACACACACATACTTTCCAGAGGGTGGCTTGTGTTTGACCCCACATGCAGTATAGAATGCCAGGCTTATGGAATAAAGTTCAATGCTAACATTGAGCTTGGGAACACAAGATGTAGCTCATTTATCAATGTTCGTAGAGCAGACTGCCTGACAAGAGGCCCCGGTACAGAGGTGACTTGAGTGGGGACATCAGTGCTTGTCTCTGCTTCACCTTGTGGGTCCTTAGAGCAATCGCTCTGGAATAGCTGCTGCCCTCCAGCTTGATCCCTTGAGGGCAGATTCCAGGACCTGTGCTTCGCCTCCCTGTAAACCAGACCACTATCCCTATTTCCAGCTTGCTGTGATTCCAGTGGCATATTTCCTACACATCAGAGGCAAGAATCACAGACACGGAGAATGGTTTGGCTTGGAAGGGACCTCACAGCCCATCCAGTTCCACCTCCCTGCCATGGGCAGGGACACCTCCCACTGCATCAGGGGCTCAAAGCCCCATCCAATCTGGTCATGAACACTTCCAGGGATGGGGCAGCCATCACTTCTCTGGGCAACCTGGGCCAGAGACTCCCCTCCTCACAGAAAACATTTCTTCCTAAGATCTTATCTCAATCTCCCCTCTTTCAGCTGAAAACTGTTCCCTCTTGTCCTATCCCTGGAATCCCTGACAAAGAGCCCTTCCTCTCTTTGTTTGACTTCTGTGCATGGTTTAAAATGGTGCTTCTCCTGATTCCCTAGGACACTTCAAGGCCTGATAACAGAACATGAACAAATACTGTTCTCTGTGCTGATGAGGTGCACAGGCACTGCTGTCATCTCCCGAGAGCAAGCTAACACATAACATAAAAGGAGGAAACAGTAGCAAACCTAAATCGAGCTGCAAGTTTCAGTAGCAGAGATGGCTTTCAACACCACTACGGGTCCACGGGTCACAAAAATGTATGGGATCTTATTCCCATGGTGCTGACAGAGATGATGGAGAGTAAACAAATAACACAAGTTTCTGCAGTCTGGCAGCTTCTAAATCCCCCTCTGCTGTCCATCAGTGAAACGACGCACGACATCAGTGCTGGGTTTTAAACAACCTATAATCAAGCAGCTGTGCAACTTCTGACAAATGACAAAGTCAAATTACATCTTTTTGACTGAATTGGCACTTACTCACCAGGAGGTACACGGAAAACTTCCCTCTCAGATCTGAAGAAACTTCCAGTTGACAAACAGGAAAATAAATGAGGGAAGGGAATGCAATCCTGACATTTTCAGGGGTGAGTGATGAAATCCTTAATGGCAAAGGATTTCAGGAGGTTAACAGTGCCTTTTATTTTATTTAATTTTCCTATAACAAGCAATTGAATTGTGCTACTGACACTTGAGAGTCCTCAACCTTTTGAAAACAAAGCAGGAATTCAGGCATAGTTTAATCAATCTACAATTCAAAGGCATTGAAGTTTTCTTTACTGTTCTTACAGCCTCTAAACTGTAATCAGTTTTGCCACAATTTAGCATTTTATTCCTGATAGTGAACCAGGGAAGACATTAAGATCTGTGAATAGGATAGAGAATTAATTTTAACAAAAAGAACTTCTCAATTGCTGTTCAGCATCCAACTTTATCAGATGATATCTGAATGGCAGCACTTTATTAATCTAAAATTACCCTTAGACTAGAGAATTGGAAAAGCTTGCTCTGGAGAATGAGGTGCTATGATTTCTCAGTCCTGGCTGCTCCTAGGCAAGTGTCCAAACCTGAGCAGACACTAATGGGCTGCCACCAAGGCATCAAGGATTGAATGGACAAGGAGTCTGACCTGCTCAGCCCCATTCCTCCTGGTTTCTCTGTGCTGCCTTGCTGCTGCGTAGGGAACAGTCAGTCTTCTGCTACACGCCTTAAAGAAGGGACTGTTCACCATTCGGCTTCGTTGTTTAATCTCATGGTTATTTACAGTCATTGTTTATAAAAAAAACCCACAAAGCCTATGTTTTATTTCTACTTTCCACTCATCTGCCTTGAACTGCCTGGTTCGATGCCTCAGTACACTTTATCACCAGGCTTAGCAGCAGTGTTTGGAAATTACTCCCACTTGCTACCAGATACATTGACCACTGCTATTAATCATGACAGCAACATCGTCGAATATTAAAGGCCTTGTTAGAAAAGAACACATTCTTAGTATTCTGTGAGGAGGGACATGGTTCCCCAAGAGCTTGGAGAACAGGAGGATTTTACCCCTTTTGCCAAATACTCAGGTAGCTAACAGAAAGCTTAGGGGAAGATTCTGCACTGCAGAGGTATCTGGGTGCCTGCGGTAGAAGGGCATTGCTTTCTGTGGCCCTTTGAATAGGACATCACACTTTGACAGGACATCACAGGCACAAAGCAAAAACTAACAAGTCAATTGTCCCTCACAGCAGTCCTGCAACATAGGGAAGGATTTTGTTCATTAGACAGAGAACACGCAGGAGGTGAGTGATTTTTGTGCACCCACACCCTACACAATAATTCAGTGGCTCAAAGTTTAGTCATGCTGATTGTGATATATATTGCTCTGGAAGTTGAATAAAGTGTTAGCATAAGTAAAAGGACGGTCCAAATTATTTGTACTTTTATTTTACAGTTGCATATGTTGGTTTACAGCTCTGTTACTTATGTCAGTCTCTTCTCCCAAGTAACAAGCGATAGGACAAGAGGAAACGGCCTCACATCATGCCCAGGGAGGTTTAGATTGGATATTGGGAAAATTTTTTAACAAAAGAGTGGTCAAGCATTGGAAGAAGCTGCCCAGGGCAGTGGTGGAATCTCCACCCCTGGAGGTTTTCAAAGAATATGTAGATGTAGCACTCTGGGACATGGTTTAGTAGGCATGGGGGTGTTGGGCTGACTGTTGGACTGGATGACCTTAGAGGTCTTTTCCCACCTTAATGATTTTATTATTCTACGAATTATTAGCTGCTGAGCACTCCAGGAGATTGGGCCCCAAGGCTGTGAACAGCTACTTTGACCCAGAATGCATTCATATCTTGACCTTTTATATCACCTGAAGAACTGGCTCCAATCTTAGACATAAATACACTCCAGCCCCCTAAAGATATTGTTCCCGCAGAGCTGGTCAGAAACACCACTCCTAGTTTTGAAAGAATATTTTCTGTATGAAAAGAGAGTACTAAGTCCTTTCCACCACTGGCACAGTGGTGTTGAGCTGATAGTTGGACTTGAGGATCTCAGAGGTCTTCTCCAACCTTAATGATGCCACAATTCTATATTGGGTCCATGGCTGCTTCAGCCTTTTCAAGATGCTACTGGCAATACTTCTTCCTATTGACATTTGTACTGTTTCATTCACAGGACAACATACAGTTATAATGAAGCCTGGAGAGACAAGAGCTTTAGCAGGTCTAAACTTAAGAAACATCACTGATCGAGTCCACAGCAGAGACAAGCTGCTGTCCTAAAGCCCAAGTTCTACCCACCACTGGAAAGAAAGAGTTAAAGACAGCATGGGATGGGGTCTACAGATAGTGATGTTTCTGTGCTGTTAAATCTACTTCCTTTTCCTTTCACTGTGTGCTGCTCCAAGGCAACAAGTCTCCACACTGATGAACCAAAAAAGGTTACATTAATAAATTAGCATGCAGATCCCCACCCCAAAAAAAGAGCAAGAGGCAGACTCTGACACTGGCTCTTTGCTATTTTTAACAGACTTTGGCAAGGTACTAGCATTCCATTTAGAGTGAGCCAGAAGTTGCAGCAAACAGGAATTGTTATTGTTTACCCTTTTTTACACTCAGCCTCACAGCTGATTCCCCAAACCGAGATTTGTTCCACCTTTTGTCTTAACACAAAACGGGAAAGCAGTAGATGTGCTGAAAATGAAAAGAGGAATGAAAAGAAAAATTGAGCATGGTTTGGGCACTTATAAGCCTTTCCTTATTTTTCATCTGCCAATGGCTTCAGCCAGGAAGTTCTTTGAGAATGTTTTGGTTGTTTTTCACTAAAGGAAAGCAGCATTAATTTGCAGAGAAAAATTCTAGGTTGTGGATACGCCTGCTCACTCGTGCTTAACTGCAAAACAGCATTTGCTTTCTTAAGCAAAACATTTTGGGTCTTAAAAACTGGTTGATATTGAAACTGATAGTCCAACTGCTCTACCTACCTAGCCAGCCTGGAGCAACACCAAGGTAGTCACGGAGGTAGCAAGACTCACGATGAAGAGACCTTAGAGCAGCCTTCTGACTTGCAAAGGGGCTCCATGAAAGCTGGGGAGGGACTCTTGATCAGGGAGAGCAGAGATAGGATGAGGGGGAAAGGTTTTGAGCTTAAAGAGGGGAGATTGAGATGAGACCTTAGGAAGAAGTGTTTTCCTGTTAGGGTGGGGAGGCCCTGGCCCAGGTTGCCCAGAGCAGTGGTGGCTGCCCCATCCCTGGAGGTGTTCAAGGCCAGGCTGGATGGGGCTTGGAGCCCCCTGATCCAGTGGGGGGTTCAAACTGGATGGGCTTTAAGGTCCCTTCCAACCCAAACCATTCTATGATGCCCAGATTGTAACTGAGGTTGGAATCAGAGGTTCAGCTACTCCAACACAAAGACTCCTGTGGCATCTTCTGCTCTGCCCTTGGGTATTCCTACCCAGTCTCACTTTCCTGCTGCTGCAACACAAGCCGGACGGCCTGGGGCTTAGGGCATCTCTGCCAGATCAGAGTTAACGGGAATGCTCTGCACCCTTCCACACCTCCTGTCTCCTCCCTGAGAGCAGCATCTCCCCTGAGCACATCAGCTCCATTCAGAGGGCAGGAGCTGGTGCCACAGCAAGAAGACATTGCTTCGCATTTCACAACAGAAACGATGTTCAGAATGAGCGAGTCATTAATCACGCTGCACTATTTGTGTCTCTGGTGCAGGCAATATTTTGATACATTCTCACACAGGCAAAAACACCCTGAGAATTCCTCTCTGCCTTTTGTCGCTTGAAAGCATTTGCTGCACTTGCTGTAGCTTTGTTTGACAAAGACGGGAAGAAAAAATTAATCTTTTTTTCAAAGTTCAGCAGCCCCCAGAATGCAATTAGAACACCCTCTGATTTCATTATTCACTTTTCCTAAGCCAGCAGAGGTCCAACGAACAGATTGATCCCTGTAAAGCTTAGGAGTTGCTTACAGATGTAGCGAAACTGCAGAGGATGACAAATGTATTGATGCCGAAATCTTCCATAGTATTTCCTTCAAAGGCACACGCTTACGATTTTTCCAGGGGGAAGCAGGAAATCAGGCATTTGCTAGTGCTAAAAGCTCTGTTTATTACAAACTTGACCATAATGTCCAAAACAAGCCAATTATGTTTGCTTGGAAATTATATTTCTTCCTCTGCCCAATGTATTTACTGACACTGGTGTGACAGAAACAAGTTTTTTTTCTTTTCCCTTTCTTTTAAAGGAGGCAAGGCTCAGCCTTTCCTCTTGACAACACATGGCAAATGTTTTTCTCTCTCTGGTTCTACATTGATCACTGGGTGGGGTTTTGGGCTTCACAGGATAAAAAGGATCTAAAGCTCCTGGAGAGTGTCCAGAGGAGGGCACAGAGCTGGTGAAGGGCTTAGAGCGAAAGCCATGCAAGGAGCAACTGAAGTCACTTGGTCTGTTCAGCCTGGAGGAGACTGAGTTGAGAGCTCACCGTGGTCTCCAGCTTCCTCACAAGGGGAGGAGGAGCAGGAGCTGATCTCTTCTCTCTGGCCATCAATGACAGGGCCCAAGGGAATGGGAGGAGGATGTGCCAGGGGAGGGTTAGGTTGGATCCGAGGAAAAGGTTCTTCACCCAGAGGGTGGTGGAGCACTGGAAGAGCTCCCCAGGGAAGTAGTCATGGCACCAAGGCTGACAATATTCCAGAAACCTTTGGCCAATGCCCTCAGTCACAGGGGTGAGTGTCGGGGTTGTCCTGTTGCAGGGACAGCAGTTGGACTGGGTGATCCTTGTCAGTCCCTTCCAACTCAGGACATTCTATGATTCTGTGACTCATTTTGCAAAAGTGGTCTCGGAAACACTGTTATCACTTATTTCCACACCAGCATCACCCAGAGTCTGGTTTTCTGGTTCACAGAGCCCCACTCTCCCAAGACACGCTGAGTTCAAAAACCAAGAGGCAACAAAGCACAGAATCATGGAATGGTTTGGGTTGGAAGGGACCTCACAGCCCATCCAGTTCCAACCCCCTGCCATGGGCAGGGACACCTCCCACTGCATCAGGTGCTCAAAGCTCCATCCAACCTGGCCTTGAACACCTCCAGGGATGTGGCTGCTGATTCAAATCATTTAAAGTTAAAAACATGCTTATACAAGCAGTAGGGAGCTCAAGTTGTAGTTAAACAAAAAATCACAGCCTTGGCATTAGGAAAAATGTTGCCAAGACTCTAAATCAGCAGATAATCATAATTAAATCCTACATTATCATATACCATAATCTATTTTTTAAAAAGGATATTAGTGATGCTATGTAATTTTCAATTCGCATGGTCATTTGTAGTTGACAGTTGTGCCAAGCCAGTGAGAACTAATGAACATGCAGTTTATGCCTCTGTCACTAATCTGCTGAACAAGCTTTGTCAAACAATGTCTAATTTTTTTGATGTTATCCTGCCTTCTATAGAACAAAAATCCTGACAGGACTTCCCTTACTAAGAAGTCATCTAAGTTCTTTTTTAATCAACTCTGGGAGATAACCTTGTGAGGACATATCAGTTTCCAGGAGTGGCAGCCCATGAGACCCTGTCTAGTGTTCATATAAGAAAGAATCTCTCCTTTGAATTCTCTGAATTTTAGATGCTTTCTATGAGAGAGAAAATGTGGTGAGTTAGATTTTCTAAAAGTTTCAAGGGAAAATGAGTACCCAATACTTTATCATTTTAAGACTTCTGGCTGGAATGCAGCCAACTCACTAATCTGACTTTTCTGTTCCTCTGACTTCGGAAGTGGTGCCATTTTCTTGCTATTTGAAATTCCTTTTGATGACTTCCTAGATAGGACTATTATTTAGCTAACTAATCTTGAATTAGAAGTCCTGGAGGAAGCAATTTTCCTCTATCGCTACACCAATCCTCCAGCTGTAAATGGGGATACAACGCCTGTATAATCAAGTAGATGTCTTGAATCGATCTCTGATAGAACATCCATGTAATTGTACAACACCATCTATTCTGAAAGTCTTGTTCCTGCAGCAATTGGGTTTTGAGTAATAAATTTTCCAAGACAGAACAGAACCTTATTATTTTTTCCAGTGTTTAAGTTTCTCTGGTTACCTGCAATTTCTCATTGCTTCTGCCTTAACACTCTGTGTATTTTCCATTTTAGGTTCTTTCTTTCCTGCAATCAAACCCCCGGACACACTTTTTAAAATAACATTTTGGCTTGGATATTTAAACAGCTGCATCAACCCCATAATCTATCCGTGCTCAAGTCAAGAGTTTAAGAAAGCGTTCCAAAATGTCCTGAGAGCGCAGTGCCTTCCTCCAAGGAAGCAAGCAGCAAAGAAGCAATCCCCAAGTTTCAACCTCAACCATCCAGCTAGCCAAAACGTGGAGAGCAGCAAAGGTGTGGTCCGTATCCCCGTTGGCTCAGGAGAAACCTACTATAAGATTTCCAAGTCGGATGGGGTCTGTGAATGGAAGATCTTCTCTGCTGTGCAAAGCATGCCTGCAAAAAATGCAGTTTCCAAAGACTGTACTGCTGCCAAAGTGAAAAGTAAAGGCTTCCTCCAGGAATGCTGCTGTGCAGGCACTTCAGGGAACCTTGTCCATGAAAACTGTAAAGTGCCAACCATTAAAATACACACCATCTCCCTCAGTGAAAATGGGGAGGAGGTCTAAAGCACTGAGCGTGCCAAGCAGCACAGGTTGGCAAACTCAGGCTCTGCTAGTGGGATGTGGCTCTTTTAATTGGGAAGCAGAAGTAGGTGTTATAACAGTTGAAGGAATCTAGGTGAAACAAATAGTATTTACTGTAAAACAGGGGCAAAGCTTGTGATGTCTTTGAGTGTTGGTAGCTCAAATGAAGCCACTTAAAGACAGAGAATGGCTTCAGTGGATGGTGAGCACCATACGGTCTTCCGATAGAAGTCTGCAAGTCATTTGCCTGACATCTAAAGGCTTGATTTTTCACTGTATTCCCGTTTCAAAATCCCTACTGCTCTAATTTAGGTGCAATGGGGAAGAAAGAGCCAACTACGAAGACCCCATGCTGATTTGAGCATGGATACTGTCAAACAGCTCCAAATTTAGAGCCATTTTGTGATTCTGCCCTCCCCAAAAGCTAAACCTCGATTCAACAGCCAGGAGAGCTGAGGTTGGGAGACTCAGGTCTTGGGACAGTGTTTACAGATCTCTGCTTGCTTTTCATAAAGGGACTGTGGACAAGAATGTTTTCCTACCATGTCTTGCCTCTTTCGTTCATGTCCAGGTCCTGGGTTGGTGACAACCTGCACGAATTGTTGAAGACAACAGGCAGCACTTTGGATTTGCATCTTCAGCTGGGTGGCCTCATTGGTCCTCATGCCTGGGCTGCACCAGGTGGGAAATTAGCCTGCTGTAACACCCACAAGGCTGCTTGTTCTCAACCTGTCTGGAAAGGCAGTCACTTCAGCTCACAGGGCAGAGCAAAACCATTCTTTTGGCTCTCGCCCTGACTTGAGTCACTCTAAACTTCCCTTTGTGCTGTGGATTTTAGTAAATTCCATTGCCAAGGGAAACTTGGGCTTCAGAGACCAACCAGAACTTTTCTTTTTGTACAACCAACGCCCAAACCTCCAAACAAAACCAAATGAAAACTTGCATGCATCCTAGGTTTGTTTGGAAGGTCTCTGTGCTTTGTTGTGGGTCTAATAAAATTCAAAACTAGGTCAATCATCATCAAATAAAGCTCCAAGAGGTACTTTTGCTCTTAACAGGTTGCCTAGAGAAGTGGTGGCTGCCCCAGCCCTGGAGGTGTTCAAGGCCAGGTCAGATGGGGCTTTGAGCCCCGTGATCCAGTGGAAGGGGGTTAGAACCGGATGGGCTTTGAGGTCCCTTCCAACCTAAACCATTCTATGATCCATTTGTTTTCCTTGATCTGAGTCCAGCAGGGACCTGCTTAAATCTCAATAATTCCTCGCTCAGGTGTTTGCTGCTCAGATCAGTGCTGCAGTCACTGGAAAAGCTGCAGACATTTTGCTGTCTCCCTGCCCAATGTTATGCCACATTCCTTTTCTGACTCTTTCAATACCAAATGCTCTAAGCTTTCCATGAGATCCTGGGTACCCTGGATTCAGGAACTTTACCCTCATTCTGAGCAGGGGGAGTTAAGCACATTAAACGACTTAAGGACATGCATCCCCATGAGAAAGGGACACCCTTGGGGAATTTGGGAAACAAGCATTTGCAAGCATGTTATATTTTAATATAGCTAATCCAAATAAATAAATAAATGAGCTGTTCAGCATCTGGAAGAAATAGTGGGAGGAATTCTCTGTACAATATTAGAAATAAGCAGCTCTTGACATAACTCCTCCTGAGCCTGACAAGCAAGAATGTAGCTTCTTGAAACAACACATAAGCCTTTACTCATGCCTCAATGTCAGCTCCAGTGCTGAATATCTACTGGCTTGAAAAGAGAAAGGGCTTAGGATAAGGTTAGCTTTTACAGGACAGGGCCTTGAAAGGACACCTTGTATTATTGATGAGGAATCATTGTTCATTCATCGTTCATCCAGTATTAATTCCTCAATGTCAAGAGAGTTTCAGTCTTCTGTGTTCTCCCACACAAATGCCGTGCAAGAAAGCTACAGAATGTCCCAAGCAGTTTAAAATTAGAGTAGAACTCAAATCAAAACCCTAAATCCAAACCTTATTTATTTCCCAAATATGTATTCATCGAAAGCAAGTCTGTAGCATTGTCACATTTTCAGTTTAAATCAGAAACCCAACCCACCACTTAAAGCTTTTCTTAGGGTTTTCTCAATAAAATCTAGAATTTGAAACTAGAAGTGACAAAATACTAAGCAAAAAAATATTCTCATGGTACTTCAAGCCAAGCCCAGAAGCAGAAAAGCTGGAAATCTCATAAGAAAGTCACAAGAGAGACTCGTGGCCGAGACTTTGAGTCTCACGGGGTTCAAATACGTGGGACATTTATTTGAACAAAACCTGAACTTTGAAACATTTTCAAAAACACCCATTAAATTTAGCAAGACCAGCAAGATTTAAAATCTTCACTGCACACACTTGCTACCCAATCCTATCGATAATTTTTATAACTTGAACCAACAAGGTCATTTGTGCCATCACTTATTTGGATCTGGAAGATTTCCACAAGGTTTCCACAGTTATTTTAGATTTGTTACCGTTTCATGGTGTCAGGAAAGGGGCTGTTGTGGAGCGACACATTTGCGAATACTCAACACAGGAAAGACGTGGATCTGTTGGAGCAAGTCCAGAGGAGGCCACAAAGATGATCTGAGGCTGAAGGACCTCCTGTACGAGGACTGGCTGAGAGAGTTGGGGTTCTTCAGCCTGGAAAAGGTCCTGGGGACACCTTAGAGCAGCCTCCCAGTACTGAAAGGAGCTCCAGGAAAGCTGGGGAGAGGCTCTTGACCAGGAAGTGCAGGGGTAGGACGAGGGAAAGGGTTTTCAGCTGAAAAAGGGGAGATTGAGATGAGATTTTAGGAAGAAATGCTTTACTGTGAGGGTGGGGAGGCCCTGTCCCAGGTTGCCCAGAGCAGTGGGGGCTGCCCCATCCCTGGAAGTGTTCAAAGCCAGGTTGGATGGGGCTTGGAGCCCCCTGATCCAGTGGGAGGTGTCCCTGCCCATGGCAGGGGTTTGGAACTGGATGGGCTTTGAGGCCCCTCCCAACAAAAGCCATTCTATGATTCTATAGGCTGACACAAATGGATTAATTAATTCCTGGGCAATTCTCAAATAGCAATATAGTCTGAATCTGCAAGATGAAGACAAATAAGCCAGCATGCTGGTGGCAATGTCTGGATAGACATGGATCATACCTTTGTAGCACAGTACTCCTGCCCGTGGGAGACAGAAGTTAGAATAACAAAGTCTCACTTTCATCTTCATCCTTTTTTTCTGTCATCAAACAGATGCTAAAGGACCTCTCTCTGTCCAATGACTGAGATGCACTCAGACCTCAGCACCAGGCCAGCCTGGTCCCAGCCACACCTCTGCTGCTGTCACATTTGCCAGCAAAAACAAACACATAATTTGTTTGGCTCGCTCGGAGAATTTCTGCATGAAAACTGTCCTGTTCCCTTGTTGCAAGCAGGGTCACAGGCACTTGTTATCTTAATGGACGTTTGGACTGACAAGTCTCAAAAACCATAGAAGGAGCTCTAGGAATCAAAAAAAAAGGACAAACAAGAAAAAAAAACAAGTGCAGATTTAAGCAGCTGATATTTTCCTGTTATTTAAAGTGAACTTGGCACTCATAAAAGAGCTGCAGCCACAGGGGCTGAATGTATCTATCTTAAAAGCATGAGCAGAATAAGGTTTAACAGTGGCTTCCCATCTATCATCCCATGTTCAATCTTTCTACTATCAGGACTCTGGCATGTGAAATCCCGTAGGAACACAGAACAGAGAGCAGGAGATGGTCAGACAGGAAGTAAGAGTGCAGTGCCATGATTTTCCCCTCAAAGCCACATCCAGTGGACCACGCTGACCTGTCAACTGATGTGTCCTGACTGAAATCTTTGAGGGATGCCTCTGACATCCCACCATCCTCTCTGTTCAGCACGTTCAGTCAAGTGTGACAGCCAAGATTTCCATCTCTGGTGGAGCAGAGATTTTCTGCTGCAAAGAGCTGAGAGCTGCCAGCATCACACAGATGACCATCAATTTACACAAGTTGAGGTTAAGCATATTGCCAATCTCTCTTCCTGAAAGGGCATGTAAAGGTCAGCATTCCAATTCTCACAGTTAATTTTCATTCAAATTTACTCTCTTGTGTTTTTGAGGCCTCATGTCCTCTGTAAGAGTATTCAGATCCCAAATACTTAAAATCTGCCCACTATCCAAATACATCTCCTCATTTTTTTAATATGGCTCTGCCAAATCCAGTTATAAATTACGTATTGTGTAAAAGAATTTTTTCCTTTGCCAGGCTTTAATGTCTTGAAAATCTATGGTATTGAAAAGGAGAAAGATTAAGCTAGGAATATTTCTTGCTTTTCTACTCATCAGACACAGCAAATGGATTTCATGAAGCTTCTTTAGCCTTATTTGCCAAATTCCCCTGCCTGACTTTTCAGTTTTCTGAAAGGTCACAGTTACAGATTGGAGCATGATACACCAGCTGAAGCCGGTTAAAAAAGACCTTATTGCTCTATTGAAGTGGAAGTTGCTTAGTTCTAGGCATGCCTGTTGGCCTCACGTTAAGTAATGCTCGTGTCTGAATGGGTTTTAATTAGGAACTTCATTTTAAAATAAAGCTACTGAGGCATGGAGTGACTCAGTGATTTGCTCAAGGACGATTTCAGCTGTCCCACATTGAACCCATGCTCGGTAATTAACTCTGTATCCTACTCAGAGATACCTTTATCCTCCTTCCTGTCTTAATACTGTTCGGATAAGCAAGACCATGCCAAAAAACAACCCAATGGGACAGGCTGTAGAGACCAATTATTTCTGGATAATTGCTTCCGGCAACAGAGCGAAAGAGGAAAACAATTTGGTTTCCAAGACACTGCACGAGGCTCGAGGCGTATCTGGGACCTGACCCACATTGTCTTATCGTTTGCCAGAAGGCGAAGGTATCCAACAGCCCATGAGAGACCTGCTGGGGTGAGGCAGCTTGGTGTCTCTGCTCTCTGTTTGCTGCATTCCTCACAGCTAATTCACCACCCTTCTGCACACAGCCTTTAATTCTCACTAGCATATCAGCCCTTAAGTTGTTTCCCAAGAAGCCCAAAGGCACTTTCTATGAATGAATCTATCCAATATTTATTCTGCTTCTTGCCTAATTATAATGAGACTTACAGGGAGAAGGTCAAACTCTGTCCAGACCAATTCTGTCTTTTCCTATCAGTGCATATAAGCAAACTAAACCTTCTCCATCTGTAAAAGGGAGTTAATTCATAGGCATAATCAACTTTTTGAACGTACTCTCAAGCAGATTATTTATTACATGACAGTATTATGAAAATCTAATGTGCTATGGAGATAGCTTGTGGTGCATTAAAATAGAGATCTTGATAAAAGTAATTGAATCACTTCTTTCCCAGGAGGAGATTAAGCATTTGTACTCGGGATTCAAGTAAAATGTCATGCCTTCTACACACAGCGTGCTGCATATTTCTCATACTGACAGAGAAGGAGAAAAATAGCAAGTGTGAGCTAAGGGGAGATGAGAGGAGAACCATGCATTGCAAGCAACTACCACGTAAGAAATAACACATCTTTTAGTTCCACAACACAACCAGAAATCTATTAATAGTTAGTGCAGATTACTGTCACACTGAGCTCCATCCCAGGTGAGAAATATCCTTTCCTTTACCATCACGATAACTGAAATCTTTTTCAGAGTCAAAAACGTCCAAGTGTTAACAGTGAAAAGCAAAAATGATTTTTCAGGACTCATTGTCTCGTACTGAATGACAAGATCTTCCTGCATTGAGCATTGATCTGAATTTTTATGACGGGCAAAACCCCAATCCTTGTAAACCATTTTCTGGAGTAAGAAAACACAAATCCAGCCAGCATTTCAGCAGTTTTCCACTTAAAAAGCAATTCCACTCAGCTCATGATCACAGCATCATTGTTCAGTGATACAAAACCTTTGCTGAATATTGCTGAGTGCTCTACTTACTAGCATTACAACTGTGGGAAATGTATGCAAGCTGGTTTGGGTTTTTTTTTTTTTTTTTGCTTTGCTGGTCTCTAGTTGCAAAAACCTTTTTATTTTTATTCTGTCTGCTGCAGCATTTTGCCTGCATGTTGTACAACTTTGGCTGCCAGTGGTTTTTAAAGACATTTCTTGAAATGGACACCGCATTTTCTGAACGTGGTCTTCTGATGTCACTAAATTTTCTACATGCTGTTTTTAAAGGCCCACTGGTTATCATGCAATGTTTGAACCGTCATGCTGGTCATTTTCTTGAACAAAATTGAATGTATATGAAATATTCCAAGATGAACAAATAAATTATTGCGGGAATATGCACTTTGTGACATGTGAGCTACAAGTCTGTTTGCTTGGTTGTGTTTTTTTCCCTCAAAATTATTTATAAAAATGTGAAAAAGAAGACTGACCAGGAGGGTAAAGGAGGTGATTCTGCCCCTCTATTCTGCTTTCATGAGACCCCACCTGGAGCCTTGCATTCAGTTCTGGAACCCTCAGCACAGGAAGGACACGGAGCTGTTGCAGAAAGTCAAGAGGAGGCCACAGAGATGATCCGAGGGCTGGAGCACCTCCTGTACAAGGACAGGCTGAGAGAGTTGGGGTTGTTCAGCCTGGAGAGGAGAAGGCTCTGGGGAGAGCTTAGAGCAGCCTCCCAGGACTGAAAGGGGCTCCAGGAAAGTTGGAGAGGGGCTCTTGATCAGGGAAGGCAGGGATAGGGTGGGGGAACGGTTTTCAGCTGAAAGAGGGGAGATTGAGATGAAGAAGAAATTGAGAAGAAATGTTTTGCTGTGAGGGTGGGGAGGCCCTGGCCCAAGTTACCCAGAGCAGTGGTGGCTGCCCCATCCCTGGAGGTGTTCAAGGCCAGGCTGGATGGGGCTTGGAGCCCCCTGATCCAGTGAGTGGTGTCTCTGCCCATGGCAGCGGGGTGGAACCGGATGGATTTTAAGGTCCCTTCCAACCCAAACTTTTCGATGGTTCTATGATTCTATGACTTATCCCTTTCAACAAACATTTCAGACAGCAGACGAGGTAGATTCCTGCCAAGAGTGCTGATCTCAGTGGGTTTCAGAGGGAGTAAGGTACAAGGAGAAAAAAGGAATCAAACTTGTATTTCTACCGAATAAAGTTAAAGTTAAGTTTTTAAAAAAATCTGCAAAGAGATTGAAAAATGCCTTTGTGCCCCAAGTCCTTACCTTAGTTAGTTAGCTTACAGTAAAACATCTCATCCCAGAGGAAATCCAACTCATTTTGCTGTATTCCTTATAAACAAACACTAAGAGAACAATCCCCGTCAACCCAAGAATGTAAATCCTTCTTGGGAAAGACAGTGCTGAATTATTAGTTCCTTGTTTTATAAAGGGAAAACTGAGAAGGAAAGATGGATTTCCAAAACAGCTGATGCTCTGGGAACCTAGAAAGCCCCAGCTGTAGCTGTTGCTGGTAAAACACCTCAAACCTTCTCAGGGAAGCTCTGGAGAAAAAAACGTACTAGAAAAAACTCAAACAGTTGCCCTCCTGATTGTTTAACAGGTCTGTTCTTCCTCTGCCTTACAATGTGCATTTACCCTCTGCTACTCCCTACTGCAGTAGAGCCTGGGAGCTTCAGCCAATGACCAAGATTTGGTCCTTGCCAGATACAGCCCTTGCTGTAAAGAAATCCCTTCTAAACTTGCAGATAGAAATGTAACATATTGCCAATACAAGCAGCAACTTAAGAGCGATAGAATGCCTTTGCGACCACCAGATTTACTGCCAGATCATAGAATCATAGAAAGGTTTGACTCTGAAGGGATCTCAAAGCCCATCCAGTTCCACCCCCCTGCCATGGGCAGGGACACCTCCCACTGGATCAGGGGGCTCAAAGCCCCATCCAACCTGGCCTTGAACACCCCCAGGGATGGGGCAGCCACCACTGCTCTGGGAAACCTGGGCCAGGGCCTCCCCAACCTCACAGCAAAACATTTCTTCCTAAGATCTCATCTCAATCTCCTCTCTTTCATCTTCAAACCATTGCCCCTCATCCTATCTCCACAATCCCTGATCAAGAACCCGTTCTGAGCTTTCCTGCAATCCCTTTCAGTACTGAAAAGCTGCTTTATGGTCTCCCCACAGCCTTCTCTTCTCCAGATGAAAGAAGTATAGTTACTTTTACTCAACGCTAGGAAATTTTTATTTGGATTTATAACACAAATCCAGATCAGTTAAGATTATGTAGGACTATGTCAGTCTGCCTTAGTAATGTGGCTGTAGGTCCTTCCCCAGTTAGAGCACACACTCTTCTGCTCCAAACTTGCCAGGTGAGGACAGGAAGGAGCTATATGCTGTGACATATTGAATGAGGGTTTTATTTTCCTAAGCAGGTCATGATTTTCTGACCTTAGGCAAGTCAATGCATTTCCACTGTATCTAAACTCCTCCCTGCACAATGGATGTGATATATCCCAACTGTCCCAGGAATGTTGAGTCTCATAAAATACCATCGATGATTTTGAAAAGCTAACAGCTGACAGGAAAAAAACAAAACCTGTTGGGGCATTTGTTTCATTTCATTACAAGTACATAAATTCGGCAAATACTGCTTGTACATTCTTTGGGATAAACTTCCTACCCCTTTCCGGTTCCTCAGATGTCTTTGCCTGTTTCTCAGCAGCTTCTGTCCACTCAGTGTTATCAACAAACTGTCCCCCTTGCATTCTTTTTTTGTAATGGGCAAGGTAGGAGTTCTTGCTGGTCTAACAGCACAGTGAGGAAGAGTCAGTAGGTTGCTATCTCTGCCTATCTTAAATGTGAAGGGGAAAGGTAAGGCTTTCACCCATACCCTGACCAGCATAGCTAAATATTTCACTGCCAAGAAGTTCTGCTCAGGGCCACTTCTGATGTTACTATGGATTATTTCTCTGTCTTGAGCCATCATTGTGAAATAACACAGGCAGAAGGCTTCAGAAGGTGCGCGATTTCCTCCAAAATTACATAATCAAGAGAAAAAGCAATGTTTCTACTTTACCCAGCTCTGTTCTACACATTAAATTCCACAAACATCTGTGCTCTGCATTACAAAAAAGGTATAAACAAATAATGTAAAACAAGCCTCGGTTTTATATGTGATCCATCAACAAATCCCATTACAGGATATACTGCTGTAAGATACTTCAGTAGTTAAAATACCCTAAATAGAATCACAGAATCATAGAATCATGGAATGCTTTGGGTTGAAAGGAATGTTCAAGATCATCCAGTTCCACCCCCCTGCCATGGGCAGGGACACCTCCCACTGGATCAGGAGCTTCACAATCCCATTCAACCTGGCCTTGAACACCTCCAGGGACAGGGCAAAATACTACTCATGCTGTACACTTTAATCAAGTATCTCCAAGTGCTTTTAGAAACATTTCTTACCCTTTCCACTACAAAAACTGCATTATACATATCCTCATAAACTTTAACTTAACACAACTTTAAACTAACAATATGAGAAGGTAAAGTCATCTTCAACTCTGGTGTGAAAGGAAGCACCTGGTTCAGTATCTACATTAACATCACACTATGGCTTTGATAAAGAAATAGCTATTTCCTTCACCAGTGAGAACCTCAAGGGAAATCCAAGTGGCAGAATATTCCTGCCCAAATTTGACTTTGGCCAAAGCAACGCAGTCAACATAACCACATTTTTCTGTCTGAACGCAGTGTTTAACACCCCATGGCTGCATGATGCTAATGGGACTGCTTCATCTCCCAGAGAAATTCTGCTCATGGACTCTAGAACTATTAAGGTTCTTTTTCATAAAGATTCAGGCCCCATGAGAGAATCCATGGCACTTTCAATCATGGTTCCCTGCAGGATAAAAATCTCAGCGCTGCGGCTTTTGTTTTGTTAATCTATCTGCAGGCAAAAGCCAAAGCACTCGGGAGCTTTATTGAGGTTTTACAGGGAGAAGTGACACCATGTCGGCAATGTCAGGAGAAGCCAGAGCCTGAAAACATGCAGGTTTTCTTCAGCTTGTTATTGCCCTAATGCTATCAGAGTTCTTACAGTAAATTCCTGTCATTCTTTGAACTGGTGAGCAAGCCAAGCAGGTACTTATTTAAATCCACTGGTTGAAGTAATGCAATTACTAGCAGCTGATCTTTATCAGAAAGCTGCAAAATTGACTGAACAATTTTGGGGAAAGGGATTTTTTCTGCTCAATATCATGCCTAAACTATTCTCCAGATTTGGCCCAGGCACGCAGTTGACATTATCTTTTGTGTGAAGAAAATATAATAGATTCAGAGCCGCTGTATGGACAGGCTACCAGTGATCTGTCACTGCTGCCTAAGTTTAGGATGTAATGATAAACTTTGAACACTATGGTCAGTTTTGGGCCCCTCAGTACAAGAAGGACATTGAGCTGCTGGAGCATGTCCAGAGGAGAGCAACGAGGCTGGGAAAGGATCTGGAGCACAAGGGTTATGAGGAGCAGGTGAGGGAACTGAGGTTGTTTAGCCTGGAGGAGGCTGAGGGGAGACCTCATCACTGTCTACAACTGCCTGAAAGGAGGCTGTGGCGAGGTGGGTACTGATCTCTTCTGCCAAGTAACAAGAGATAAGACAAGAGGAAATGGCCTCAAGTTGTGCCGGGGAGGTTCAGATTGGTTATTAGGAAAAATTTCTTTATTGAAAGAGTGGTGAAACCTTGGCCCAGGCTGCCCAGGGCAGCAGTGGAGTCTCCATCCCTGGAAGGGTTCAAAAAGTGTATAGATTTGGTGTTCCAGGACATGGTTTAGTCAGTACTGTGTTAATGGCTGAACTTGATGAGCCTAGAGGCGTTTTCCAACCTTAAAAATCCTATGATTCTATGATCAGCTCCACAAGGGACAGATTCCCCAGATATAATTAGAAGTGGACCTTTTAATACAACACTCTGTCTCCCAAAGCAAGGAGAACCTGCACAAAACACATTGGAGAGACGGGGGTAAAAACCTCTGCATAAACATTTCTAAGAGTTTAACTGAAACCATGGCTTGGGCTTGTACACAACAGAAGAGATGTGACAAATAAGAAGTGGGATTGAATTTCAGCTGAGGATCATACCCAAACACACTTCTACACCAGAGCACATCTTTTAGCTTTTAGTTTGTTATGATTGAAGTGCTCTGTTTCGTTTGCAAGAAAACAGTACATGATGGATAGAAGTTCTCTGGGTAGGTTTTCTTTTTCTTTTGTATTTTCTTCCTGACATATTTTGGAAAAAAAAACAGAAAAAAATAATAAAAAAAAGCCTCCCGTATTAAAAAAAAAAATGAAGGGCTGTTCCTGCTTCCCCTCAACCACCAGATCCAGTGGAAAGTGTCTGTGCCTATCGCAGGGAGCTGGAACTGGATGGGACCTTGAAGCTCATCCAGTTCCAAACGTGCTGTCATGGGCAGACACACCTCCCACTGGATCAGGGTACTCAAAGCCCCATCCAGCCTGGCCTTGACCACCTCCTAGGATGAGGCAGCCACAAGTTCTCTGGGCAACCTTCAGCCCAGCTAAGCTCTGCTATTCTGGATTTTTTTGTTTCACTGGTTGCTTTTTAACTATTAAGTAGTCATTTTTATTAAAATTCACAATCGCATCGTGCTGTTGGCTGTTGACCCAAAGCTGAATAGCTGCTGCTGGTTCATCTACTGCTGAGATGGAAGCAGCTGGCAGTAAATGAAGCCTTCACGAGAAGCTAGGCTTTGATAACACTACCCACCTTCAGTTGTGATGCTTCTTTATCATCAAGCTGCAAATCACACTGAGTAATGAAACATTTACTATTTATTAGTGAATCAAGTAACAGTATCAATGTTTATTGGTCCCATGTCTCTTAAACCAAATATCCCCTATGTTGGCAGCTCTCATGATTTATCCTTGAGAGAGACCATGCTATCTGAACTCCAGCTTAGGGACTCCAAAACCCTACTTCAGTTTCAGGAATGTTCTGTGTTTCCCTTGAGAGTCATAAAAATCTCAAGCTAATGGTGCTATATCCGGAGATGCAGTGGAGGAGGGGGCAGGCAGGAAGAATATCACCAGGGAGGTTTAGGTTTTAAAAGCTTTTCCTTAAGCACTTGCAAAAGGGAGAACAAACCAAATCTGTTGGGTACAGTCAGCGTGGGTAAACTCAGGGGTCAGTGATCTCTTCCCTAAAAGACACCAAACTCCTCCTAATATTTTATTTATTTCATTTAAAGCCTAAGAATTAGAGACAATCAGCTATTTTGCAATAGAGGAGAAACGCTTTCAGTGGCTTTTATAGTCTGAGGATGTCCAGTCCAGCAACATCGCACACCAGAACTCCAAATGAATAACGTAAATGGGATCTCATAGAGAGATGCTTCCCCTTCTGAAAACTGGCATTTCTGAAAAAGATGTTCTGACATGCAGGGAGGAGACAACCGACCCTACAAAGAGTGTAAAACACACATGAAACCTACAGCTCTTCTTTTGTATCTGCACATTGTGAATTTCTTACAGAAACCAGCCTGTTCATCACATATAATGTCTTCCGGTGTGTCAGCCAAAGGAAAAAGGCTTTCTCAAAAATCTTGAGAGAGATTAATTTTAGAGATGGATGGGTTTAGCTTTGGGTATTATTATTATTATTATTATTATTATTATTATTATTATTATTATTACTACTACTACTACTACTATTACTATTATTACTATTATTACTATTACTATTCCATTTGCCCTACATTTTTCTACACTCTTAGAAAACCATCTCGCTTTTCCAGTTTCAAAATTCTTAATTCAGAATGCCATCACAGCACAACCATAGAATCATAGAATGGTTTGGGTTGGAAGGAACCTTAAAGATCATGGACTTCCAAAAAGGAAAAAGTTCTCTTCAATTTGTTTTTTTCAGTACTTAGCTCAGGCTCTACTGCACAGTGACCTGTGCTGAGGCAGTTGTATTTAACCACCAGACTGTGTTTTTCTGCTAGTCTGTCTGTCTTTCCTCCACTACAGACTCCATTCTATTACCTACCTACATCTAGAAAGGGATTTTGCTGCCAGCAAGAATCACAGAATGTGGACACAATGAACTAAAATTACTGTTTGCTTTAATTCAGTTGCTGTTGCTGCCATTAAGGAATACAATACTTAAAACAGGTTCAGTAAAGCCAGCAGTTTCTCTGGTCGCAGGACGTTAAAGCAGAAAAGGCTTTGCAGAAAAACTTGAATAACCAGCCCAGGAGGAATTTCCTTGCACGGTTAACAGAGAACTTGTGTCAGTTCAAATGGGATAAATTACTATCCCTCAAAAAAGGCCTGTGCATTCCCATCTACTGTGTGAAGAATTATACGAGAATTTATAAAGTGCATGACAAATCTGAAAAGCCCAAAACGTGCCAATGCAAAGAAAAAGGAATACGTACTTATTTATGAGTACTGAGTCCAAACTCATAAATTGCCTTCTACTTTTGCCAAAGGAATAGGTTCCATATGCTTGTTAGTAAGCTATTTCAAGGCACTTTTATGCCTTTCACTATGTTGCTACATCCAAAGAACATTTGATTGGGAATTCGGTTGTCTAATTCTGAATGCATGACACATACCCAAAAAGAAGCAGTTAAATTAAATTACAAGGCTTGGTTGGGTTGTTGTTTCATTTGTAACATGCCTGGAGTGTCTGCTGTCTTCACTGGGAAATAGCTGAACATAAATCTCATCTCAAGCTATATTTACATATGGATCTGGGCATATTGAAAAGCTCAAGGGGCTCATAAGAATCATATGCCCCTTCCTGGTGCTGCAAAGGGATCGTGCCTAAATACTCCAGAACCCAATGTTCACATCACTGGGGACATTTGTTTTCCTGGAAGCTATGTATAAAAATACAGTTCAGTATCCTTTGAAGCAGGTGGCAAACAGCAAATTGGCCAATAAACACCTGCTGAGCCACAGGAGCTGCGCTGGGTATGTTCTCTGCAGTTTACTCGTGTCTGCAAGTTTGGAAACAAAGCAGGGGTAAGAAGAGGATCTGACAGCACAGTTGAGAAAAGAAAGTGATGCGACTTTAACTCATGAAGATGGAAAAAACAGTCAGAAGAGACAGGAAAGTGCCCCAATCTGTCTGGCTTCACATTTTACACCAGTTTATTGCTCCACTGTCCGCACCAGGGCAACTGATTTTCATTGGCAGCTTAGAGCCAGGAACTTCACTGTCAGCTTTTATTTCTGATCCCACAAGCAGTAATGGCAACAAACAGGGAGGAAAATCTACTCTCCTGCTGCTTGAGGCCTGTATACGCTAATACAGGCACAAATAGGCTCATCCTGAATGGGTACGTGCAATGGGTGACTCTGCAGAGGTGTCACAGTGGGCAGGGATGTGCCAGAGCAATCCAGGCAAACATTGGTAGGGAGGAAGGTCTGGAGAACCTCAGCCTCAGAAATATCAGCATAAAATGCTTGCAAATACCTGGGAAGGCCAAGGAAATGCTGACTAACATGGGAAAATTAAGGCTGCTTTTCCCTGTAGTGAGCTAACAGTATAGTCTTCTTACTTCGTTTTATACAGCTAAGTTTCCCCAGTTCATTTTGGATAAATTTTACTTACTCCAACAAAGCAAATGGTACTCATATGGAATTCTGGGGGAAGAGCAGGTTGTGAGCAACTTGTCAGTGGGAAGCAGGTTCAGCTGCTGTGAATGGGTTAACATTGGAGACAGGAGAGCGGGTAAAGCAATACACAGCCAGAGAAGTTCTGTGGCTTTTGCAGTTGCTGATCCTCTCCCATGACTGGCTTTAAATTGTAAGGAGGAAGATTTAAATTAGACTTCAAGAAGAAATTCTTCACTGTGAGGGTGGGGAGCATGGCATAGGTTGCCCAGAGAAGTCGTGGCCACCCCATGTATGGAACTGTTCAAGACCAGGCTGGATGGGACTTTGAGCCCCCTGATCCAGTGGGAGGTGTCCCTGCCCATGGCAGGGGGGGTAGAACTGGATGAGGTTTAAGGTCTTTTCCAAAACAAACCATTCTACAATTCTATGAACATGATAAATTCTACATCTCTGAAAGACTCTTAATGAGATTAAATGAGTGTCTAAAGGATGTGATAGTTCAACCTTAAACTCTGAAGTCCCTTCCAACTCAAACCATTCTGTGATTTTACGATTCTATGAACTCAGGGAGTTTTAGAAACATATAAACCTAATTGGTGTAATTAATCTAACTAGAATTGTATCATCTTCATTTGTATTGAGGTTAATTTTTGTTTAGAAAAAAAATGACTAGACCTTTGTTTAATGTAGCTATGAGTATCTTTTAAACCAGCTATTTTACTCTAAATGATGAATTAGAGGTATAATTTCCTTTCAGGTTTTGAAAATTAACATCTAATTATTCTTAACCTGAGGGATATTACCACTTCTTATGAAAGTGAATAACACTCCAATCTAAATTTAGAAGAGAGAACTTCTCAGTAAATGGCAAGGTTGAAATTATTCAAAGACAAAAGAATCAAGGCATGGAAAAAATTAATAGTTAAAAAAAATCAGAAGTCATTTTTTAAGATAACAAAAGGAAAAGGCATCTGCCTCTTCCAGATCTGAATTGGTAACATTATCCAGCAGCTTCCAGCCCTGCAGCTTGAGAAGAGCTCAGTATAAGCAGGATGATACAGCAACTGGATTTCCATTCACTTTGGGATCACTAAGGTCTCTCGGAAGAAACAGACTATTTCTCTCTTTTTGCTTAATTTAAAAAGTCAATGTCTGGAAGAAAAATTAATAATCAGATGCATATTTTAATTGATGAGAGCAAAACACCATCAAGACTACCAAACAACATTGGTAACATTTGGAGGGGCTCTTGATCAGGAAGTGTAGGGATAGGATATGGGGGAACAGTTTTCAGCTGAAAGAGGGGAGATTGAGATGAGATCTTAGGAAGAAATGTTTTGCTGTGAGGGTGGGGAGGCCCTGGCCCAGGTTGCCCAGAGCAGTGGTGGCTGCCCCATCCCTGGAGGTGTCCAAGGCCAGGTTGGATGGGGCTTTGAGCCTCCTGATCCAGTGGGAGGTGTCCCTGCCCATGGCAGGGGGTGGAACTGGATAAGGTTTAAGGTCTTTACCAAAACAAACCATTCTACGATTCTATGAACGTGATAAACTCTACATGTCTGAAAGACTCATAATGAGATTAAACAAGTGTCTAAACGATGTGATAGTTCAACCTCAAACTCTTAGACCTGATCTTGCAACCAGTCAGTGAATTAAACAAAGAATCATCGTTTCAAAAAAGACTTAATATTTAGCAATCTAAGCGTCTTTGACAGCTACAAAACTGCAAACACTTGTCTTCTTTCTAACCACAAAAAGGCACAGATCATTTTTCTGGCAGCTATTTCATTATTTCAGATTTCTCTTCTAATGAGAAGCAGCATTTTATTTTTCTCTTTACTCTTAAACTGCAGATTGTTACAGAGAGAATTGCAGCAATCAGAAAAAGGTCTGACAACTCATTACTTGTACCTAATGAATTAAATTTCTTTGGAGAAGCAAGGCAGCATGAGAAGTGCACTTCCCTGGTAGGATCTCCTTCTGCTTTCAGACCGCCACTTCCATCCCCACTGTCTCTACTGAAGGTTCCCCACTGAGATGTTCTTGCTCCGCATCACGTTAGCTCATTAACCCTCATGTTCAAGCCAGAAAGGAAGCACGTGCCTTCCTCTCTAAGGGCTGTAGATTATTTTCTCTTCCCTTTGGATGTCAGCTGAAGTCATTCTTGCATCTTTCCATCATGAGTGCTTGTCACTGGGAATACTTTCATGCAACACAAAGCCTGTGGGTGAATAATTTCTGGCCCAGAGCAAACACAGATCTATGACCATGGCATCTGCAGTTTGCCTTATTTCTAAATCCAACTCATAGGGCAGGCCTGATGCCAAGAGGTTTGTCTCAAAATAGGAGTTTCCACTCTCCCCTGATATTGGGTAGCAAACTGCACTTCCAAACTGGGAGACGTGCTAATATTATCTTCTCAGATGTTCCTGAGCTTTCTCCTAAGCTCTTTTGGTGCTCACATGAAGTCGTTTTAGTGGTAGTGTAAATTTTGCCAGCCCTGAAGACTGAAACAACCTCAACACAAAAGAGGGTGGCCACAGTACCCAGTGCATTTCCAACCCTTTTCATTTGGTGACCACCATATGAATGACGACCAGGGGGATCTGGCAGCAAGAAGGCTGTCCAGGCTCTCGGGAGAACATCATGACTCCAATGCAGACCTTTGTGTGACAGTTTCTGCACATTCCTCACAATCCTCAAAAACCGGCAGCGATTCCTCCTCCACCCACAGACTGCTCCTCACCTTTGCTACAGCTTGGAGATTATGAGTTTCCCTGTGGAAATAAAGTCTTGGTGGTCCCCAGGGCTTTTTAAATCTGTTTACACACCCTGCTGTAGCATCCTAAAGAACCACGGTGTGAGGAAAGCTGTTTTAAAGTCAGCCTAATCTTCCCACATACACTCAGGTCCAATTTTTTCTGTGAGCAGTAATGCTGAAGGAGGCAGTTTGTCTGTTCAGCACAGCCACGCTAAGGGAAGGCATAATTACAGGAGTTTATCTTTTCACTCCACACTGTATTATTCAAAAGGGCACGGTATTTGCCTAGAAACAGTGCAGTAGGTGGGAGGGAAAACTTCCAGCAAACACCGCACACTTCAATAGCATCTTTCATCAGAGAACGTGAAAGGGCTTTATAAATACTACCAGGGAGAATTTTGCCTCAGTATTTTGCATTGGCCAAAGATCTTCTCCTGCTGAAGGAAATAAAAAATTGCTGCTGTCCTTCCCTGGGGCAGCTCAAGGAACTAGGCAGCTTTTGAGATACTAATCATTATTAAAGGTTTTTAATGTCCATTTCTTCAGCTATAAAATTAGAAAACGTGGCTTTGCCCTGAATGATACAATGGGTCAGCAAGGGGCTTAGTGTTTTGACCCCAGGAGCTCTTAATATTCACCCTTCTGGAAAATGTATGTTCAGATGCACTTAGGCAGAACAGAGAAAATTTAATCCAGTTCTCCTCCTGTTCCTCTACAGCTGCAAATCGTGTGGCTGGGGTTATGTCCATCAATCCCTTTTGCACACATGTGACTGGTTACAGGAGCTCTGGAGAGAGCACTTGGGCCAAGGTCTGGGATTAGGACTGCGGATTTTCCTTTGGGAAGCTAAGCAGGATTTCAAACCTCAGCATTCATCAATTCCCATTGCGGTCAATGAGCTGGTACTATGCCTATAGCCAAGCACATACCAACATGCTCTGATAAATCATGGCCTAAAGCTGTCCTAGAGGCACTTCCCTTTGAATGTGAGCATTAATGAGCGCTGCCAGCCCCGCTACAGCACCACATAGACATAAATTTTCAACAGAGATTTAATTGTAGGAGTTTGGATTACACCCCCTCTGTTGCTGTGGCTTGGTCATAACATGGGTATTTAAAAAATAAACTTATTATAAATAAAAAGAACCTTTTAACATTCAAGTGACAGGTTACAGAGAAACGCAAAGCGTATAAATGCCAGGGGCTTTTTGCAGTTTATAAAACCTTGTTTCTAAGTTTATATAAAACATTTTGCCGGTTATGTTGGGGTTCTTAAATACTAAAGGAACTCTAGGACCCAATCCAAAGACCACTGAAGTGGATGGAAATATTATCATTGATTTAAATGAGTTTGGATCAGCGTGGTTTTAATAAGGGATGGCTGCAGGGAAGAGATTTCTCCAGCCCAGGATGAGGAACTCTTGCCCTCTGGTGGCTGCTTCTCACTCTAGAAATAAACTACTATACCAGGAAAAGCTACTTTAAAGCTGCATCAGAAAAACATCCACCAGCAGCCTCACTGTGCTGGGAAGGCGAAGTCTGCAGTAACAGAGAATGAATCTCTGTTAACACCAGAATAGCCCCACAAGAGCAAAAAAGGGCAAAAACCTGTCTTCTATTTTTTCCCCTCTGATGTTTCCAATTTTGATCTGTTCAGCTGCACAAAGCGGGGTTGGAGGAGGATTTTTCAGAGTTGTGTTGACAAGCTCTCTGTTGTTCATCACATAAGGAAGTGCTGCCCAATAAAACTCAGCACCATCCACACACAGTTTAACAAATTAAACCACAAAGTTGGTTGCCCAAAAGACAATCAGGCCCCTTTTTCAGCTGGGTTCCTCCCACCGCAGCTCTAGGTTTGGTCACGGCTGCTCCAAGGGTCTGCTTAGACCCCTGTCAGAGTTAAGGGAGCTGCTCTCCTCCGTGTTTTTTTAATGCTGGTGAAAGACAGAGCAGTTCAGTCATGAAGGAAACAGTCTTTGCTATGGAAATCAACACTGGACTGTTACAAGAGAGAGAAAAATGGCTCTGAGCAGAAAAATTCAGGGCCTGAAGTTTTTTTTTGCTTCTGAGAATCTGATTTATTGCTCTGTGTTAAGAATAAACCTAAGCATATTTATAATAGTTTAATACTGTGGTTTCTGTGTGACAGCTTTCATCAGAACTCCAAGACACTTACAAAGATGGTCAGAATGGTATTTCTATTTTATAGAAGGTAAACTGAGGCACAAAGCCAGCCCCAAAACCAGAAACAGACATGAGCATGGCACCAATTTCAAGCCTCTTCAGCACAGGCATCTCCAGCAGAGTTAGATGAGCAGACTCCTGCAACTCAGTACAGGGAAAGAAGCACTCTTGGACACACTGCAGCACATCCTAAGACAGAGGCCTTTCCCTCTTGCCTGCTCTGTAGGGGAAAAGGCTTTAAACAATGGCTAAACATGCAGAGTCTCAACGCAGCAGCAACATTTGTATTTGAGCTCTCAGTAGCACCTTTGGGGCTGTTCTCCTTTTTCTTTCTATTGAGGAAAGAAGATGCTGTTTGTACAATAATGTGAATGCCAAAATACATTCTTTCCACTCCTACAATGGAAGCTGAAATGGTCCTATAGACACTTTTAAACCAGTGCAGGTTTTAAAGCAATGCACAACAGAGGAACGGTCCAAAGCTAGATACATGGCCACAGTGTAGGACGAAGTGAAAAGGATCTCCTGCAAGAGCTACCAGAGGCACCTCTGCTGTGCTTCCCCTCCTGATTTTGTAGCCACAGCATGGCATTAAAAAGATGTTTCTAAAAGCATCTATGTTGATGCTAACAATAGCTCATCTTCCATCTGGATCCAGTCCTCAGGAAGGCACAACGCTTCCTCTGAATCAACTACTGCTTCATCTTCTGACCCGTGGGGCTGTGAGGAACACATACTCCCTTGCCTGGGTGAGTCATTCCTGTCCACTAAAGCAGGTGATGTTCTGGGCATTAATCTGGAGATGAGTGAAATCTGGAGGAGAGAAAGTGATGATTTTAGCAGGGAAAAGATCCGTTATTATTCATAGGGATGTCTCTCTCTCTGTCTGCACTGTCTAACTGAAAAAAAACAAACTGCTCATAAATATTTTGAGCTGATTTGTTCTAGTTGAAGTTCCCAACACAGTAGTTAAGCCAGAGCTGGAGGGAGAGAGGAGATGCTAGAAGCCAGAATCTGATGTCACGTACCTATATACAAAGCTTTTTCTAACTCCTTCCATGCCAAGAATGATTTTTACCTTATAACCTCAGATCCAAACCCAGCACAGATATACAGGAGCATTGTGAAAAACACTGAGTCACAACAGTAAGACCGGGGTCAAAATCTGCTATCACTCCGGAGCAGCCCTGCAAGAATAAAAAAGAAATATTTATACAGATTAAATGAACCTGAACACATGCCTTTTGGGCCAAAGCTTGTTACAACACAAAACCTTCCATATCTAAGCAGTTGGTCAAACCCATAGATCACACAGTATGTGCTGGTGCAATCTAGTGATGGTAAACAAATGCCCTAATGACATCCCTGACTGGAGAATCTGCTTCCAGCACTGTATTCACATTTTCAAAAGGGAACAGAAGCCTGCTTTGGGTTTGCCAGCAAAGATGCTTCCTGCAGTATGGATTCTAGGCACTTTGGGGAACAGTGGAGCGGTAAGTCATGTCTTGCAAACATAAGAATCAAACTCAATCAAACCTGTGTTTTCTCTGAAGACCCCCGAGGGAGGTGGATTAGCCTTCTCCAGTAAGCATCAATCCCCCCACAGCTGAACCCTGAGCATAAAGACAACATTACCAAGCCACAAGTTGCAGAATAGCACGCTGGCAAGCGGCTGGTCAGACGAAGCTTATGCTTATAATTAGCTTTAAAGGACAGTTTACTGCACAGACGCTTTTATAGTCCCACTATGCAGCCTTGGCAGGGTATCTCCTAGAAAACACTGATGCTGTCATCTCTGCCTACTACCTTCACTGAACAGCAGAGACTCAGCACTACCACAATATCATTCCTGCTAATCTGAACTACACCACTGGGAGCCATGGTTGACCTGTAACGGCTAGAACATGGCACTTCCCATTATCTGCAAATTAACAGGGCTGGACCTTTAATTTGTGTGTTGATCCAAGTGTTTCTGAGTTCAAACCCTGCTCCAGACCTATGCCCAAGCAATAAGGTGACAAGGAAGGCAGCAAGGCAGCCCTCCAGGGACAGCACTCCTGATCCTTAGAGGCTGTGCCCTGCTAGAGGAAGGTGATGATAGCACAACACTGACAGCATATGCTGCTTTCAAACACAGGGAATCGACTTATGCTGAGACCAGGCAGATAATTCAATATTTACACAGGATTTCAACAGTAAAAGAATGTTGTTATGCCTTAAAAGCTTTTGGAGGATGAGGTCCAAGATGGCACAGCAGGGCCATGGAACAGCTCCAAATTCTATTCCTTTGTAGTGAATCTGTCCAAATGAGGTGTTGAGACTGTAAATCGCTCAGCAAGCAGATGTTGTCCCATTTATAACGCCAAGCCCTCCAGCCTGTGGCTGCCAAGTGTGTCTTTGACTTTGTGGTGGGTTGCGGCTCCACGAGACCAGGCTAAGGAGCCAGAGTTAGGCTGAGGAGTCAGCCCTAAACGTGGTAGCAGCCACTGTACCCGTGCTCTACAGCCCAGCATGGGCTGGGATCAGCGGATTGATTCATCCCCTGGTTCTGCCACAGGATTCCTGCATCACCTGGGATGACTCACTTCATCTCCCTGGGCCTCTGTTCTCCACCTTTAAAATGGAGAGCGCCATAGGCAACCACACACCTCCTTTATCCATCTTTTCTATTAATGCTCTGCACGGTCGTGTTTGCCTCAAATAATGCAGAGCCCCAGTTTTGGCTGAATGCTCCTCTACTACCACTGTGACATAGTCTTAAGAGTATGAATTTATAACATCCAAGTTACGGTTCTTTTCCTGCAAATACTGCAGCAGTCCCTTTCTTTGTTCCATTTTTTGAAGCCAGAGGCAGTTACACAAAATGTGCTTTAGAAGATAAAGTATGACAGACCTTTGAAATCTGCCATTCAGCTGCTATTGTTCTTGCAAATGTGTTTACAGACTTCAAGAGACAAAAACTACCAAAAGGTTTTAAACAGCAGCCAAAACCATGGGAAGCAACACAGTCAGGAAACACCATCCCTTTACCTGGCTCTGCAAGGGAGAGGATGGTGATGTCTGGAGCAAAGCACCTTGCCTCTGTGTTTGCCATTCCTCTGGGTACTCTGAGTGCAAGTTCAACATGGCAGGGACTCTCTTTACCTGGACTTCACACTGGGTAAAAGGGACAGTGTCTCTCATCCTAAATCGCTGCCATCAGAGTAACTAAGCCCAGCACCCACTCTCTCTCTGAGAAAGTGAACAGGTACATTCCACCTTCTCTCCTCTGCCCAGTGATGTGATTGAGTCACCATCCCTGGAGGTGTTTAAAAGACAGGCAGACAAGGTGCTCAGGGATGTGGTTTAATAGTGGACAGGTACACTTGGACTCGACGACCTTTGATTCTTTGATTATCCACACAGCTTTCCTCACCAGCTGGGTTTATCCCCTGGCTTTTCTTTCCTCATCCATCTCCACTTGAATTTCAACCAGAAGCAGCAGCTGAACAGCAGGTGCCATTTCCATAGCTACAGAAGAGGCATTGACAGCGAGAGGTGACAGAAGGGCTTTTGTACAGATGCAGCCATCATTAATATTCACTGTAATAACTTCGCCTGCCACCACACCCCTGTTGTGGCAATAAGGCGCTTGAGCTGTAAATCCTTGGCAAGGCTTGTCTTTCAGCACAAAGAACAAGATCTTTCAGGGTAACATTCCATTGTGGCAATGTTTACCTACAGGCAGAGACCACTTTAAACCCAGTGTGATAATGCCAGTGGTTACCTTGGCATGGGCACAGGTGGACAATAATTGCCCTTTCTGAGGTGCTATGTATACAAACATGCACACAATGTGCAGCACCTGGGACCTGCTCCAGAACAGTTTGTTTGGAAAAGATCTTTGAGATCATCGAGTCCAGCTGTACCTGTCCACTTCTAAACCGTATCTCTGAGCACCTTGTATTCCCATCTTTTAAATACCTCCAGGGATGGTGACTCAACCACTTCCCTGGGCATTGGTTCCACTGCCTGACAACCCTTTCAGTGAAGAAGTTTTACCTACTATCCACCTACTCGTGGTGCAACTTGAGACCATTTCCTTTTATCCTCTCACTTGTTACTTGGGAGAAGAGACCAACACCTACCTCACCACACCCTCCTTTCAGGGAGTTGTAGACAGTGACAAGGTCTCCTCTCAGTCTCCTCCAGGCTAAACAACCTGGTTCCCTCAGCTGTTCCTCATAAGGCATGTCCTCCAACCTTTTCACCAGCTCCATTCCCTTCTCAGGACGCAAACCATAGTGTCAATGTCCTTCTTGTAGCACAGGGCATAAAATCTAACACAGGACTGGAGGTGCAGAATCACCAGTGCTTAGTACAGGGTAAAGATGACTTCCCTAGTCCTGCTGGTCACACCATTTCTGACACAAGCCAGGATGCCGTTGGCCTTCTTGGCTACCTGGGTCACTGCTGGCTGGTACTTTTCCTCCAGGCAGCATTCCAGCTGCTCTTCCCCAAGCCTGGAGCATTGCCTGAGGTTGCTGTGACCCAAGTGCAGGACACAGCACTTAGCCTTGCTGAACCTCATACGGCCTTGGCCCACGTATCCAGCCTGGCCAGATCCCTCTGCAGAGCTTTCCTACCCTCACCCAACTTGGTGTCACCCACAAACTGAGAAACTGATCCCTTCATCCAGATCACAGTTCAATATACTGGACAGAACATGACCCAACGCTGAGCCCTGGGAATGCTGCCTGTGGCCCAGGATGCTGTCACTGTTCAGCTTGTGGTTTCCTTGCCTTAAACCTTCAAAGGCCTAAACCAGAAATATTCCTCCCTCTAGGATCTTCACCAAACCAATACCTTGTGCGGGGGAGGGGGAATCCTGTCATGCCACGGGATTTCTGCACGGAGCAAGTCACGCCTGGACAGCTTGTGCAAAACCCTGTCAGCGGGTGAAGCGAAAGGCTAAAGGCCATGGAGCGTCTCGACTCGAGGTGATCAGCTCCGGTGCAGCCTACAGAGGGATCTCCTGAGACGGGGAAGCGCGTGGGGAGCGCAGGGCCCCGCCAAGAACCGCACGGCAGTTTCAGCAGCGATGGCGGCCGCTCCCACCTCACAGCGGGAGCGCGGGAACGCCGCGCGCCAGCTCCGATCTCGCGAGAACTCCAGGCACACGGCGGCGCAGCTCCGGCGGCTGCCTCAGCTCTCGCGAGAGCTCAGGGCGCGCGGCGGTTTGGCGCCGGCGGCAGGTCAGCTCTCGCGAGAGCTCAGGGCGCGCGGCGGCTCAGCTCTCGCGAGAGTTCAGAGGGCGCGGCCGTTTGGCACCGGCAGCGGCTCAGCTCTCGCGAGAGTTGAGGGCGCGCGGCGGCTCAGCTCGTGCAGCGGCTCAGCTCTCGCGAGAGTTGAGGGCGCGCGGCGGCTCAGCTCGTGCAGCGGCTCAGCTCTCGCGAGAGTTGAGGGCGGGGCAGGAGGGAGTGGGAGCGGGAATTGCAGGGATGGAGGGGTTGGGGGGGGCTGAGTGACCACGGCCTGTTTAGCTCGGTTGTTCAAAAAGAAGTGAGTGGGACAACTAAAATGAGTAACCAAACAATGGTCCATTTTTCTCCCACTCACCAGTAGCTGCAGAAAGCCAAAACATTTCTTAACCCTAGAAATGGGGCAGGGAAGTGGCAGGGAAGAAAACCAGGTCAGAGGAAGGAAAGCCTGGCCATTTATTCAAATCTACCTTCCCTCTACTCTTTCCCATCCTTTCTCCGCCTTTCCCATCCTTTCTCCATCTTTCCCATCCTTTCTCCACCTTTCCCATCCTTTCTCCACCTTTCCCATCCTTTCTCCATCTTTCCCATCCTTTCTCCACCTTTCCCATCCTTTCTCCACCTTTCCCATCCTTTCTCCACCTTTCCCATCCTTTCTCCGCCTTTCCCATCCTTTCTCCGCCTTTCCCATCCTTTCTCCACCTTTCCCATCCTTTCTCCACCTTTCCCATCCTTTCTCCACCTTTCCCATCCTTTCTCCACCTTTCCCATCCTGTTGGTGTGGGGAAAAGCCAAAATATGTTTAAAAAAAAAAAAGTTCTTTTTTCCTGTAACTAAATTAATAAAGTTTATGTCTTGCTCTGTATTTTATTACAGGAGGATGTCTTCTTAGGCTTAAACTTAACACGTTCAGATGATTGATATCTTTTTAACATTGAAATACTATCCCATCTATGAATATAATAGAGACAATATATGCGTCTGTCATCTCTCTGTCACAGTAATCATAAGCCGTGTGTATATTCTATGTTTATTACCTCCTACATCATTCCTAGGCAATCCATGTGCCTCGAGGGAGTTTGCAATTTCAATTTGTCCGTGTCCTGCTGCCATCTAATGGCTGTGAGCTCAGCCTTCACCTTTGGGCTTTAAAAGGGGAGAAAACCTGTTCTGAGACTTCCATCCGCGTACAGCAAGCAGCTGAACGTATTAAATGTTTTAATTGTTGGAGTCCTAAAAATCTTAGGAAATTTAACTAACCCTGCCCATAGCAGGGGGGTGGAATCGGATCTTTGGGGTCCCTTTCAACCCAAACCATTCCATGATTTTTGTCCTGAATAATCTATCTGGAATCATGTGAAGTTCTTTAGTCAGAGACAGGACAATACGTTCCCAGCCCTCATGGAGGTGCCAGTCTTGGTCACCCACACAAAGGGTCACCCATCAATGGGGTGTTTGGAGGTGCAAAGCTACCACATCCATACTGACACAGAGCCTTGGGGGGCTGCACACTCAGCTACCCTCAGATCACTGTGGTGGAAGGTGTTGAGCTGCAGGAACACTGGTTTAGACTGCAGGAAATGCCAAATAGTGCAAATTAACTTTGCTGCAAGACCGGTTGTGGTGGAGACTGTACATACCTAAGCTTCTACGAGTGTTTATAGGAATAAAGATACAGCTATAAATGAGTCCCAGGGCACAGAAGCCTTGCTTTGACAATCCTGCAGGAGGTCTCAGTGCACACCAAAGCAGGACAGCAGAGATGAAAGAACCAGTGACAATTATTGCTCCCAACACCCTGCCACTATGGAATAAATCAAGCCCCGATGTCCTCAGCTCTTACAACCCACCTCTCCTCACGAGCTGGCATTAATCTTCCAGGTCACTAAGTCAAATTCCTCACCTACTTTCTTTTTCCTCCTTTTAGCCACTAATTGTTTGTGAATGTTAAGGTCAGATTAGATCCATATTGGGTGTTCTATGCATGGTCACAAACCAGTCCTCCTCTCTGGAGGCCCACAGAGAACCCAATCAGCACATACAGAATGAGCCATGAGCTGGGCCTCACTGCTGCCAGCATAAGGAATTCCCTGGATTAAGGGTCTGACAAAATACAGCTATTATGTTTTTCTGTGGCAGCAAACCAGCACTGCCCCACTGACCTGGCTATGATCCTGTGTTTTTCCAGTGCCTTGGTTCCTCAGGACACATTAGGTTTATATCTGGTTGCTGATGACTTCTTCCTGATCTCAAGTGCTTCTATACACTTAAGATGATATTTTTTGGCCTATTCCAGCGTGAACCAGGTTCACCAAGTCCTTGGCATTGATTTCCTGGGAAAGAGGTTTCTTTCTTTCCAGTTTCAGCACTGGAGGAGGAAAAATGATTGAATATAAACAAATGGAGGCTCTGCAGATATGTGTTAATTGAACACCACTACTTCAGGCTGAATGCATCTTTAACTGGGATATTATTGTTGGGACAAGATAAGAAATCTTATACACAGCTACCCACCAACCCTTTGATGGGATTTGATTGCACGGATGTTAATATCTAATTTAAGCTCCATAGTCAAATACCTGTGTGTCAATGGTGACAAAGCCCAGATCCCCATGTTAACCAGAAGTCTTTTTATCTGTGGATGAGCCCCTTTTCAATAGATAAAAAGGAAACCCTCTTAAAACTTCCCACTGGACAGGGGTGGCTTGTTTAAAGATGTGTGGATAAAGCTGGTCAGGGAAATCCTAAGCACAACTATACTCTGGGTGGAGAATGGTTTGAGAGCAGCCCTGAAGAGAAGGGCTTGGGGTGCTGGTTGAGCTCAACATGAGCTGCAATGTGCACTCACAGCCCAGAAACCACCTATGTCCTGGGCTGCACCCAAAGCAGTGGGACCAGCAAGGAGAGGGAGGGGATTCTGCCCCTGTGCTTTGCTCTGGTGACACCTCCCTGGAACCCTGTGTCCAGTTCTAGAGTCCTCAGCAGGCTGGTCTGTTGGATGCAGAGATGCAGCAGTCAACACTTAGTGACTGACAGCTCTTCCCGAGCCCTTCCCACAATCCCCTGTGATCTCACTCACAGCATCTCTGCAGCACAGCAAAACCCACCCACCACCACCCAAAGTGGCCCTGGCATTTTTCCACCAGCTCAAACTCTCACTGTCCATTTATCCACGTGCGGCTTCTGCTGACATCTGTGCTTTGTCTCCCCATCCATCGCTCTTAGGAGAGTCCAAGTAGAAACACGTTGGGGGGCCAAGGGCTGTGCCAGCAGTTTTAACTTCTTTTGCTTGCATTTCATCAGTGATCTCTGCAATGCAGAGCCAGGGTTTGTCAGTCACACATCTCTGCTTTGCCAAACAGCGTTTCAAACCGACAGCTGCACCAAGAAGAGGCTCATGTTTCCTTAAAGGAATTCCTCTTTACTGGCAGGCCAAGGGAGGGGATTCTCCCCCACACTCTGCTCTCCTGAGACCTCACCTGGAGCCCCGTGTCCAGTTCTGAAGTCTTCAGCACAGGAAGGACATGCAGCTGTTGGAACGAGTCCAAAGGAGGCCACAGAGATGATCTGAGGGCTGGAGCACCTCCTGTACGAGGACAGACTGAGAGAGTTGGGGTTGTTCAGCCTGGAGAGGAGAAGGCTCTGGGGAGACCTTAGAGCAGCCTCCCAGGACTGAAAGGGGCTCCAGGAAAGCTGGGGAGGGGCTCTTGATCAGGAAGTGCAGGGATAGGATGAGGGGAACAGTTTGAGCTGCAAGAGGGAAGATTGAGATGAGATCTTAGGGAGAAATATTTTGCTGTGAGGGTGGGGAGGCCCTGGCCCCGGTTTCCCAGAGCAGTGGTGGCTGCCCCATCCCTGGAGGTGTTCAAGGCCAGGCTGGATGAGGCTTGGAGCCCCCTGATCCAGTGGGAGGTGTCCCTGCCCTTGGCAGGGGGTGGAACTGGATGGGCTTTAGGGCCCCTTCCAACCCAAACCATTCCATGGTTCTACCAGCTCTGGTGCTGCACACAACCACCTCCTGCACACGACCACCCCTGCCTTCATCAGCACCCAACTCGGAGCTCAGGCAGTTTTCATCTGCTGAAGGCACCATCCAAGGTAAAAGGTTAGAGAGAACAGGTATCACCTTGAGACATGGATGCACTGAGTGAAACAACAACATTTTGTCTTTATTAGGAGTTCCCATGGTAATATAACACAGAATTCTTAAGGAATAAAACACAAGACTTGGGGTCGGGGGTGGGGTTTTTTGCCATTGAGACAATGGTCAAATATCAGTACTTCTTTTTCTCTACACACATGATCAGCTTTAGCACTTACAGCTCCTCCACTCATGGTTCACAATCACAAATCCAAGGGTTAAATCCAGCTAGTATTAAATCCTACTTTTTTATTTTTAGAGCTTCAAGTCACTGCGGTTAATTAATTAATTAAGTCATCGTCTTTTTTTTTCTTTAAGCATTTACATATGACATTCATTAAACAGACACAAAGCGGACGAGCTCTCACAGGAAAAAACATGCTTACATAGCCTGCAAAAATCTTTTTTTGTGATTTTTTTTTTTGCCTTTTGAAGAACAAATTAAAACTTAAAAAGTCGTCATGAGTCAGTGAAGGAAAAAAAAAAAGGAAGACTTAAGTGAATACTGAAGAGCCGCAAGTGTTTCGTAGAACTGAAACGGATCTGCAATTCTTTTTCTCCCCAACTCGTTCCAATTGATTTTAACACAAAGGTGAAAAACAAAAATAGCTGCAATATATATTAAGATCACGGATTACTTAACAAACAAAAGTGCAAACTCTTTAATGCAAAACTAAGAGACCCAGGAATTAAACACAAATGCAAAATGCATGGATGAATATGGCAATGTTTTCCTTAACTTTTCATTCAAAGGGTCCTTAAGGAATTCGGTGCCAAAGCTGGGAGGGTTTGGGTACCTTCATAGCTTCCAGATGCTTTGCAAATCCCAGCATTGATACTTCCTAACAACAAATTTGGTGTTTGTTCCTTAAAAGCCTTCAAATATATAGGTTTTTTTCCCCTAAAAGAACCTGTAAACACCACTTAAGAACATACAAATATGGAAAAAACAAGATCAATGTACAGAAGAGAAAGCAGAAGATGCAGCCAAGTGCCAGGGTGTGCAGACAGCAGAGGTAACACTGTGTTAGCTGTGGGTAGAAAAGCTCTCTCTGCTCAGACTGGCCAAGTCCTTGGGTCCACCGAGCCCTCCAGCTAAGTTTAAAGTGGGAATCTAATGATGCAGTTATTCTCTGTGTCCTGAAAACAGCCACCCTCCAATACTAAGACTGTCGATCGCAAAAGACAGGGAAATGCCCAGATCCGCTCCTAAATTCATACAAGGACCACTCAAGGCCTCTGGTTTCTCAAATCAGAGGCAGCAGGCATCTGAGGAAGGGTGGGGAACCACAAGGCCTTCTCATGAACATTTGCACAAAGGCAGATTCCTGAAGGAACGAGCGACTGTGAAATTCGCACCATGCGGGAGAGATTCTCAGCTGCTCTTGACCCACCGAGCTGCTCTGAGGCTCCCAGTTACAGCAGCTGGGCCTCTGGATTCCAGTTGGAATTGCCACAGATGCTTGGGCACGCCATCAATTGACCAGCTCTTCCATGGGAGCTAAAGATAAGCTCTCAGAGTTTTAAATAACCCCTTATTGATGGCCAGGAAGAGGAGCGTGGCTGCTACAGAAATCTCTCAAGCAACATCTCACACTTTGCCCGTAGGCCCCTGCTTATCCATTCCCACCTCCAGGAACAGAAGACAAACTTGACTGCTTAAAACAAACTTCTCAAGAGGACTCAGTCCCAGCTCCTCAGCTGGTATCCAGCCCTTTGGTTTGCACCAGCTCAAGACCTTGTACACTGAAGTGAAGATCATAGCTCATGAACCTGCTCTGTGACCTCCTGCTGCAGCGCAGTGGCAAGCGTTGGCTGGAATGATGCAACCCAGGAACACCTGAAGTACCAGGGTGGCAGTGACACTGGTGGGAGCCTGTAACTTGAAGGAGATTCGAGAAGGACCGTGAAGAACAGGGAGATGCCCAGTTCTCAAGATAAGGCTTCATAAACACAATGATACAAACATATTAAAAACACACACAAACGTAAAAAAAAAAGTTTCCTCAAGGACCTAATCTGCAGTAAAATCCAGAAGGAACAAAACAAATGATAAAAACAAATCAACAGAATGAAAGTCCCCAACGATTCTCGCTCACCCGCTGGGTGGGTGCGATGCGCTCTGTCGGTTCCTAGTGCTGGGTCCCGTTTCTCTCTCGGCAGCAGATGGCTCTTCCATGACCCCAAAGGTGGTGGTGGGCAATGGTTACAGACATCCCTCCGTGCTTGCCTAGCTATTCTGCTGGAACACAGAACCCTACCGAACATCCAGTTTAAAACCCTTGAACTACTCTTCTGCTTGACATCTTTTAACACAAAAAAAAAAAAGCTATTTTTTACATTTATTATTAATTTATTCCTTCCTTTTTCATGTGTGTCTTAAAGGCAGCTCCCGGGAAATTCACTTTATGCTTCCTTTATTAAAAGAAAGATCCTGAATGGGACAGAGGCCACATATCTCAAGCATCCTCTTTACATTTACTTTTACGGGTCAGAGGTGTGAAAAACAGGGTTTATTTCTTTAGCGTGGAGGGTTCTGTACCTGGGGAGGAACAACTCCCTGTACTGGTACGGGTTAGGGGCTGACCTGCTGGAAAGCAGCTCTGTGGAGAAGGAACCGGGAGTCCTGGTAGACAGGTTGACCATGAGCCAGCAATGTGCCCTCGTGGCCACGATGGCCAAGAGTGTCCTGGAGCACATGGAGAAGAGTGTGGCCAACAGGGCAAGGGGGGTTCTCTGATCTGCCCTAGGGAAGCCCCATCCGGAGTATTAAGACTAATTCTGGCTACCCAGTTCAAGACAGACAAGGAACAACTGGAGAGAGTCCAGTGGAGGCCACAGAGATGAGGAAACTGGAGCATCTCTCTTAGGAGGAGAGGCTGAGTGACGTGTGTCTGTTCAGCCTGGAGAAGACTGAGGGGGATCTTATCAATGCTTATCAATATCTAACAGGTAGGGGACAGGAGGATGGGGCCAGACTCTTCTCAACAGGGCCCAGCAACAGGACAAGGGGCAACGGGCACAAACTGGAACACGGGAAGTTCCACCTGAACATGAGAAAAAACTTCTTTCCTGTGAGGATGAAGGAGCACGGGAACTGGTTGCCCAGGGAGGGTGTGGAGTTTCCTTCTCCAGAGATATCCAAACCCACCTGGACGTGCTCCTGTGCAACCTACGTGAGGTGACCCGGCTTTAGCAGGGGGTTGGACTGGATGAGATCCAGAGGGCCCTTCCCACCCCAACCATTCTGGGATTCTGTGAAACGTGTAGGGGCTGAGGGGGGAAGTGAGAGGGGTTGGTGAAGATGAGGAGGGAATCTGAGGGGACTGAAAGAGGCGCCGTACTTCAGCCGCCCTCACTGGGTGCCCGCAGTAACTGTCACAGGCTCTAAAAGAATCAGAAAGGGTCTCCAGGTGCCCCCAGCTCCGGCTCCGCTCGGCGGGCACAGAAGGGCTGGGTCCTTAGCCCAAGCTGGTGATGTTGGCACGGCCGCCGGGTGGGGCCACGATGCGCTGAGTCGTGCGGCGGGGGATGTTGTCATCGATCTGTGCCCCTGTGGGAGAGAGAAACAACGTCAGGTCCCCCAGGCCAGCGAGGGTTTGAGACACAAGAGCTGCAGGACCAGGGAGCTGTGAGAATGCAGCTGCACTGAAACCCAACAAGGACACCTGGCTGAGGACAGAGCCCAGAACCCAGTGGGGTGCTCGGCATTCGTGCCCCAGCATGAAAAGAAGTAGGACTTGATGGTATCTCCTCTACTGCTCCTTTCTCTCTCTAAAGGGATAGCCTCCAAGCTAAAGATACCTCACAGGCTCTCTCTCTGCCTTCCAATTTCAACGAAATCAGTTCAGAGTATGGCAGTATGAAGGACATGGAGCTGTTGGAGAGAGTCCAGAGGAGGCCATGGAGATGATCCAAGGGCTGGAGAACCTCCCGTACGAGGACAGGCTGAGAGAGTTGGGATTCTTCAGCCAGGACAAGAGGAGACTCTGGTGAGACCTTAGAAAACCATCCCAGTACTGAAAGGGGCTCCAGGAAAGCTGGGGAGGGGCTCTTGATCAGGGAGTGCAGGGATAGGATGAGGGGGGAAACAATTTTCAGCTGCAAGAGGGGAGACTGAGATGAGATCTTAAGGAGAAATGTTTTGCTCTGACGGTGGGGAGGCCCTGGCCCAGGTTGCCCAGAGCAGTGGTGGCTGCCCCATCCCTGGAGGTGTTCAAGGCCAGGCTGGATGGGGCTTGGAGCCCCCTGATCCAGTGGGAGGTGTCCCTGCCCATGGCAGGGGGTTGGAACTGGATGGGCTTTGAGGTCCCTTCCAACCCAAACCATTCCATGATTCCATGATAAACAAGCAGGAATTTCAAAGCAATTTAGCCCCATGAAAGTACACACCAGACAAACTGAATCCAGACTGATGGAGGTTCCTGACAGGCGGGGCCTGCTGTTTGGCAGGAGATGTCTTGGCTGAAGACGCTGGTGTGACGGTCTTGGGTGTCACCGACACTTCACAGACGGGTCCATCGTAGAGGCCTCGAGGCACACCCCGCAGCTCGGCCAGCTGCAAAACACAGAATCAGGCATCCTGCTGGGTCACAGCAGCCTTCAAACCAAACCTATCAAGTGTTCTCTTTGGTAGAAGGATTGGAAAGTGTACATCATCTCCTCCACGCTGCCCCTGAGGAGGCAGCTGGGATTTGGAGCAGCAGGGATCAAATGAAATGTGCTCGGGACTGGTGGGGCTCCAGTTGGCTGCTGGCTGGTGTGAGCAGCCTGCAGAAGACAGCCAGGCTGTCCCTGCACCTCTTTAATGATCTCAGCCTACCTGCTGCTGCTTTAAAGACTCCTGACAACTCTCAAGTGAAACTTATGACTCATCTCCAAAGAGCAAAACACTTTTGACAGAGAAGAGTCTGCATAAAGAGGAGCCAGGAGAGCTTCACATTGCATGCTCAGGAGATTTAGGTTGGGTTAAATGCAATTATTCCAGTTGAGATGCTGCACAATTGGACTGACAGGTCAGACCCACAGTTTGCGGGAGACCAGAACACAACAGAAACCCCGGCTCTGTTCTCTGCAGTGCTGAGTTATTTGAGGTTGTCATTGTGACAGCTTGAAATTTTTTCACAAGAGCAATTAAGGAAGGACTGTTTGCAGAGAATGTGGAGATGACCTGTGGTGAGCAGATCTAACACAGCTCTGGTCTTGTCCAGAAGAGGGCAACACTTCAGATACAAAAGTACCTTTCCCCTCAGAAATCTGACTTCATCTAGAAACAAATTTCTCAGCTGAGTTCAGTGTCATCTTCTCTGTCCATTTTGGAAGACATTCCAAAAGGCAGTTTCTGTTTTGAATGGGTATATTTTACAAAAAACACTTTTCCAGCAAATTTTGCCTCTTAAAAATAGACAGTTCTCACTTCTCAGCAGTCAGGGGGCTATGCCACCAGTCACCAGACAAGAGCCTCAGACCATGTCTGACAGAAGAGAAAGCAGCAGAATGGATCTATCACAATAAATTAGAATTCCAAATTGTTGGATATATCGATGCTATCAATAACTGCTCTTGGTGCCTGTGTGGCAGGAAAAGCCTGTGGGTTATTTGCAGATCAACTCCTGTCCAAACCGAACAGATCCTGCACACGTGCTCTGTCTGGGTGTCCCAAGACAGTGAAGAAGTGAAGAGCAGGAAAACAAAATGTGCAGAAAACCTGAGCTCAAGCCAAAGCCATTCCTGTAACAGCTCAGATGAACAGCACAACTGAAAGAGGAATGAGATAAACACAGCTCCTACCCAGGGAAGGAGCAGAAGTGTCCGTCTGTGAGCCAAGGGACAACGTGTTTTCCACCCACATGAACTGAGGAGTTTCTGAGAGAACAAATGCACCTGAGGAGTTTCTGAGAGAACAAATGCACCACCAACTGTTTACACTCACCCTGCTCCTTGCTTTGATGCGCTTGTAAACAAAGTCAGGGAACGGCTTCCTTGCGATGTACCGTCCGGATCCCTCAGTGACGTGGAGATTCCCATCCTCCAGCACGATCTTCCCTTGGCTGATCACCACCAGGGGAGAGCCACGGCACTCCATGCCTTCAAAGATATTGTACTCCAGAGACTGGAACAAACAAAAAGACAACATCAGGCAAACATATTCAAATATCTCAAAGCCTCCCTGTTTAAATGCATTTCAGCACCCGTCTCCTCTGAATCGCAGGGGATTTGGGAGCCAAAGTTTCTTCTGAGTTTTCACTCTAAAAATAGTGATCATTTTGAAAAGCTGAATTTCAAACCACTGTGTTAGTTGAGGGGTCAGGGACCAGGACAATCTTATTTTACTCTAATGGGATTGCTCAGCCTCAATTAACAGGATTGGAAACGTCACACCATGAAAAAAAGGCAAGTTTTAAAGGTAAATCATAGAATCGCTTGGCTGGAAAAGACTTTTCAGATCATCGAGTCCAATCCATGAAGCATCCTGGAACGAGGGGCACTGCAACTATATTATTTGGGGTCTGTTGCTCCAGTGACCACCTCTGAGACAAATCCAGGTCTTTTTTCAGACCTCAGAACGGAGTTTGTAACTGAAGTGTGTTCTCAGTTGGCTGCAGATTTACAGTTAGCTGGAATGGCGTTAAACCCACACTGAACCAGCTCCAGGGCGGAAAAAAGTGGTGGTGGCAAAGGAAGAGGCTTAGTTCAAAGCTTAAGAATTAGACTGGTTCCAAGAACAACACCATCTCCCTCCCTGCTCCTAATGTTTCCTTGCCAGACAGTGCCAAGAGCAGTGTGAATTCTTGGAAGAAGTCCGTATCTTGCTGTAGCATTCAGCAACGCAACAATCATCTGATGCCACATAATCACCACCTCTCCCTGTGCTGCAGCAAAGGACTTTCAAAGGGGCTTTTGTTTTATACTTGATGAAACCAGGATGCCCTGTCTCTACAAGAATCACTCCTCTCCATTTCTCCTCTAAGACACAGCACACTTGGAGCTCGAGACACAAAAAAAACCCAGAGGGGCTGTCAGGACACATCAGGAGAGAAGGGAAGAGAGCAGAGCTGGACACGTAAGGAAAAAAAGCTGCTATTTCTCAGACAGCACTTCAAGCTCTAAACAAACTGAAAACAACTTTAAACAAACTATTATGAAGAAATGTTTTCCTGTGAGGATGAGGAGGCCCTGGCCCAGAGCAGTGGTGGCTGCCCCATCCCTGGAGGTGTTCAGGGCCAGGTTGGATGGGGCTTTGAGCCCCCTGATCCAGTAGAGGTGTCCCTGCCCACAGCAGTAGGTTGGATCTGGATGGGCTTCGAGTTCTCTTCCAACCCAAACTATTCCATGATTCTATGATCTGCGGCAAAGTCATGGAGTCAGGCCTGATTATACTGGAGCACACCCACAAAAGAGTCTCTGAGTTTTGTGTTAGGAATACAGAGTCCAATTCATTTCCTAAAGACAACAGCCATTAAATGGCAATGACTTCCAAATACTCCATCCAGCAAGCTACTTCCAGCTCTCCAAGACATTGAACCAGAGAATCATGGAATGGTTTGGGTAGGAAGCGATCTCAAAGCCCATCCAGTTCCATCCTCGGCCATGGGCAGGGACACCTCCCACTGGATCAGGGGGCTCCAAGCCCCATCCAACCTGGCCCTGAACACCTCCAGGGATGGGGCAGCCACCACTGATCTGGGCAACCTGGGCCAGGGCCTTTGTTAATAAATATTTGTTCTCAAGCACAAATCCAGGTTTAGACCACTACATTTGGCACTGAATAGTGGATGTCCCTGGGCTCCTTCCTCTAAGTCATTCCATTCCAGGCTGGAGTTGTGATGACTCTGGAAGAACCTCTGAAGTGACTGAAGAGATCGATCCAGACTTTTGAGAGTCTGGATGTCTCTGTTTGAAGTCTGAGCACAGGCAGGATGAAACCAGGCCATCTGTGACCAACTCTTACACAGGCTGAAGTCACAGGGAAGTGAACCAAACCTTTTAAAAACGTTTCTCTGGGAACATACCCAGGGATCCAAGTGTGGAAGAATATTTTTACTCCTTCAACTCAAGAGTGAATGAAAGCATTGACAGAAAAAAAGAACAAGGAGTTTTTTCCAGGGAAACATTCCATAGGTTCATCGCCAGCAGTGAAACAAGTCGTCAACAAATGCAAACAGTGGTTGCTTTCTCTGAGACAGTGCTCAAATGTCACAGGAGACTCCAAGCAGCCCTTTGCACCAGGATTGTCCTGCACTTTCCCACAGGGTGGGAGAGCTTTGCCACTGCAGAAGCCAGGTATAGGATACAGGAGACAGGTGTGGGGCACGAGCAGACAAGGCTTCAAACAGTGCCACCACAAAGAAACGGGAGGAAGGGTGGGCAACACTGGGAGCTGCCTTGTGCCTCCCTCTGCCAGTTAACACTGGGATGATCCCCAGTCACATTGGGATGATCCCCACTCAAATCACATCAAAGTGACTCCGCACATGTTGCCAGATCAGTACACGGTGTAAACCCACTTTCCCCTTTGTCCTATTCCTGCACTCCCTGATCAAGAACCCCTCCCCAGCTTTCCTGCAGCCCCTTTCAGTCCTGGGAGGCTGCTCTAAGGTCTCCCCAGAGTCTTCTCCAGGCTGAACAGCCCCAGCTCTCCCAGCCTCTCCTCATATGGGAGGTGCTCCAGCCCTCGGATCATCTCCGTGGTCTCCTCTGGACTCAGTCTAAGAGATCCGTGTCCTTGTGCTGAGGACTCCAGAACTGAATACAGGACTCCAGGTGGTGTCCACGAGCTGACAACCTTCACTAACCTCAACTACAAAAGAGGCAGTTTACATCCCCACTACCAGTGAGCCAGAAGGTCGGAAATGACACATGGTGATAAGAGGCCTTCTGATACTTCAGAAGATTTAAAGAGCTTTCTGTGTGCTCAGATCCAAGCATCCACCACTCAGAAAGAGCAGATAGTTTGCTCCAAGGGAAATCTCTGGTTGATCATGTGATTTCAGATTTGGAGTCAATTATCTTCCCTTGTGCTCACACAACAGAGCTGAGTGTAAGTCCAGAGAGGGCTTGGGGCATGGAGAAAACGAAGCCCTGAGTTGTCAGGAACTCTAGCTCTTGGCAGCATGGTCTGGCACAGAAGGAAGAGAGAAGCAAATGAGCAAGCAGGGCTCACATTGTGCAAAAAAGCCTTACTATGTTGTGAGTCTTGGCAGAGATTGTCTTGACACTGTCAGGATCCCAGATAACCAGGTCAGCGTCGGAGCCCACCGCGATACGGCCCTTCCGCGGGTACAGGTTGAAGATTTTAGCTGCATTCGTGCTGGTCACAGCAACAAACTGGTTCTCATCCATCTTGCCAGTCACCTGGGGAAAGACAAAAGGAGTCACTTTGTAGGCCAGGCAGGGACCATTCCCACCAGCAAAGAGCTGACAGCCCAGTGCATTCCCAGTGGTCTCTTTGGGGGCAAAACCCTCGAGCAGAAGGACCATTACAGGGGTTTCAGGGGAGAGAAGAAAACACTGCTGCAGCTCTTTCAGCTCCAAATTGCCAGTTGCAGCCTTAGCCTACGACACGTGTGACCTACCACAGCCTTATCCCAGATGATGGACATCCTCTCTTCAGTCCCATTGGTTCCTTCAGGGATCAGGGTGAAGTTGTCCTTCCCAACAGCTTTCTGGGCAGTGTTGAAGGTGCAATGGGCACTGCCGGTAACCTGGAGGTCTCCACTGGAAAAGACAATGATATTGATGGTATTTCAGGTATTTTAATGTCACAGGTTTACTCCTAAAGGTAAAGCAGCCTTTTGCTGGCTGGCAACAACAGCTATTACTCTTCTCACCCACTTGTCTCATGATGAAACACGTGTGGTGTGAACATAGAAGAGCTCTACTCACCAGGCCAGCAGTGAGTTGAGAAAATCCGGAGTGGTTGGGTCAGGACTCAGGGGTGGGGAAGTAACAAAAGCTGCTGCCTTAGCCCAGTTCTTGCTCCAGTAATGAGATCCATCAGTACCCAAGCTGGCTGTGATGGGCTCTCCATACACCACAGTGCCTACAGGACAAGAATCACAGAATCATGGAATGGTTTGGGTTGGAAGATCATCCAATTCCACACCCCCTGTCATGGGCAGGGACACCTCCCACTGGATCAGGGGGCTCCAAGCCCCATCCAGCCTGGCCTTGAACACCTCCAGGGATGGGGCAACCTGGGCCAGGGCCTCCCCACCCTCACAGCAAAATATGTGTCCTAAAATCATCTCAATCTCCCCTCTTGCAGCTCAAAACCCTTCCCCCTCATCCTGTCCCTGCACTCCCTGATCAAGAGCCCCTCCCCAGCTTTCCTGGAGCCCCTTTCAGTCCTGGGAGGCTGCTCTAAGGTCTCCCCAGAGCCTTCTCCTCTCCAGGCTGAACAACCTCAACTCTCTCAGCCTGGATACAGACAGATCCATGGTGAGCACCGAGCAACCACGCATCTCCAGGCTTGCGTCCAGGCAGAAAGCATCCTTTGGAAAAAGGGCCAGCATGGCACACTGTAGGGTCTCTTGGTGCTTCCTCTGAAGGAGGTGATCCCAGAGATGCAACTGGATTGAATTCACTGGCCACCATAACCAGATGATCAGACACCAGTAAACTCCTGGGAAGCTGTGTTCTGTTACTAGGGGGATGTTTTCACAAGAAGACTCTTGATTTTACACACCTCTCTTGAGATCTCTTAAGAAACCCTGAGTGCCTTCCAAAAATCAGCCCCTAAGATTAACTACCCAACAATTAAATACCTGAGTTAATAATAAAGATATCATTACTTTTAAGAAGTTGGAGGGGAAAATGTCCACAATGTCATTACACAATTTCTGAGGTTGGCACTGATTAATTGTGCTTGAAAGGGCAGATTCATTGCATTGTACCATGGGCCAAGAACCTCTTGAGAGGCTGAGGGGAACTGTAAGAGTGTAAGGAGATCCACAGGGAGTGTGGAACTAAAAGAATGGAAAAAAATAGTTCCTGTGGTTTTATTATAAATAAGATAAATATAAATTTATAAATAATTGTATGTATTAGAGATCTAATGAGGCTGGGTTTATTGGAACAGATCAGATAAGAGGGAACTCCTTTCAGGAGTGTTTACTGCCTGCAGAGAAAGCCCATCCCAGAGGAAGCATCGGTGCTTCTGTTTCACAAACACAGCTGAGAGAAACCAACTGATGCCCCCAAGGGTACATGGTAAACCTGTGGCAAAACTAGGAAATTAAATTGGATGCAAAATGCAACTGGACTCTCCATCCAGTGCACAAATCATCCTTCCTCTTCATTAACATTTTTGAAACCACTTGAAGGAACAGCTGAATCTTAAGGCCACAGGCTGGAATGCACCAGCAACATCTGCACACCAAGTAGATGCAAGATGCTGCGTCTTCAAAAGCAGGGCAAGCTGGTAGCCCCATGGATCTGCTCCTGAAATCTCTGGAAAGTATTTATCCATCTGGCTTCTGAACCCAGACACTTCATGAATTCCTATCTGCCTGCAAGAGATGTGGGTAGTTAAAACACCATGAATAATTCCATCAGGAAAGACTGGCAAAGGCAACCTCAGAGTGGTCAGCAGGATCCTGGGCATCTCACCATGCAGAATACAAAATGTGATGTTTCAAATGTTGTTTGAGCTATGGTTATGTCCATCAGCTCTGGGAAGCAGCACATTAGCTGAGGCAGAAGGATGCTTTAACTGGCTTCACGCTGTTCCCAGGACCGCACCGAAACAGGAGGCGTCGGAACAGCCTTTGTCAGAGGGGATCCACCAGCAGGGGAAGAGGCCAACTGACATCACTTGACACAAATAGGCTTAGGAAATCAGAACAAGGCAAAACACACACTGGCTATTCATGGGAGGCCTGTTGTGGGCCAGTACATTGGGAGGATTGTTCCACAGGGAGCAATGGTTTGAGCTCCCAGATCCGCCAGCGACAGAGTCTGCAGGGAATCTCCTCCACACAAATGCCACTGGGAACATCTGGCTTTAAATAACATTCCTTCTTTTCCATTTAGCAAATCAATTCAGTTTTGTTTTCGCCTTGGATGGTCTTCAGTTATGTTTCCTCTGTTGCTTGGGAGGGCAAGGCGTGTGCGTGTGGCCCTCCTGGGCTACCCACTGGGTGACTGCACAGCACATAAACTGAATTGTTTAAATAAAGGAACAGAGAACCGCGTGCCATTTAGACCCTAAATTCTCCTTATAAGGAGAAAACGCCATCTGAATGAAAACTGTGTGTGCCAGTTCACCCAGGAGCCTGTGATCTGGTTGAAGATGTCCCTGCTCACTGCAGGAGGGTTGGACTCGATGACCTTCATGGTCCCTTCCAATCCAAACCATTCTATGATTCTAAGTAGAGTGAGTTCTGTGGGTCATTCATCCAATGGACAATCCCAGGGTACAAGCCACGTCAAGTTGTGTTTTATGGCTTCTACGGTGGAAAAGTAAAGTATGGTCATGACCACAGCCCCTCTCCACCTGCCAGGCAGTGGTCACAGGGTGTTTTTCTTGCTGCTGCATTCCTGTGATGCGTGTGTCTCCAGCACTTTGTCTAGAAAAACGGAAGGATGCTTCCCTGGCTCACTTTTGAGTTGAGGATTGAGTTGTGCAGCCACATCAAGTTGCTCTCTGGGGCAATGGAACGTGCAGCCACTTTTGCACGTCAACACATCTTCTCATGATCTCCACTAATGGAGCTGGGAGAGGAAGGTTGATCCCAAACAGCTTGAGCCGCTTCCATGCCAAGAACAGGAAGAGATGCCTTGAAAATCAGTCCTCCTCACCAACTCATTTAACAGGAATCATGGGACCAAAATACTTCTGAGCCAAGACACAAACACAAATCTGTTTGCTGCAGTAGAAAATCAGCTCTTCTCACACCGAACACCCAGATGGAAAGTGATGTCATCTGTATATTCATTCAGGCTTATTTAGACTGCATAAAATTAAATCCAACTCTTCTGAAGAAGGAAGGGGGGGGGTGAAAAAATCATACCCTCGTGCTTACTCACCCACCCAGAGATGCTTTAAATAGAAATGAAGGGTTTAGTCACAGAATAAAGCAGGGAGACAGCGCTCAGTGTGCTTTGGAACCCTTGCTCCTTGCGGGCAAGACAGCAGGGTCAGGACTTGGGAGAAGCTGCAGCACTCAGAGCAGTGCTGCTCCCTCTCACAACCCTGGCTGGAGAGAGGGGACACAAGGCAGCAGCATCCACCACAGCTCTGAGTGGCTGCAGCATCCTCAGGCACTGGTACCAGAGATGATTGCAATTCCCAGCCTCCTGATCCCAATTCCTGTTCAGATCTCAGGCTGTGAGTTCCAGCCCATGAGGAATATCTGTTTCACAAGCAAGGAGCATAGCAGACAGGTGGAACTGGTCACCTTTCTGGCTACTCCAGCTGAATCCAAGAGGGCTCATGAGTCAGAGATCTCCGTCTGGACTCCTGGAATCTGTTTTGACCCCAGGAAGCAGCTCAGCAGAAAGCACCACGGAAAACCACAACAGGGGGAAGGAGGATACAGACTGCAGCCTCCAGGGGGATTCATTAAGTAGAGACAGCATGGAATCAGTCTGCAGTAACACGAAGGCTCAGCGTGACAGGATGAGTGTGAGCAGAGATTCTAGGCTGAACAGAAGAATCAGCCCCTGGCACTGATACAACCACTGAATATTTGTCTGTGGGAGACGAGACAGAAGCAGTTGTTTGAGACCTTTTAAAAAAGAGCCTGGACAATAACACTGGAAAAAGAAACCTCTCCTGTAGGGATGAAGCTTATGTTGGCAAGGAGTTGACCTGCATGAGCTAACAGGGTGCTTCCATCCAAGGGAAATAACTCACCCTTTTTCCTGGCCTGAGCGATGACGTCAGCGGCGCTTTTGCTCATCACCTTGGTGATATAAAGGGGGCAGTTGGTCTGGTTGGCGATGGTTATGGCCCGGTTCACAGCCTCTGCCTCCACCTGAAGAACAAAGTCAGCAGCAGGTGAGCAGCATCCCCACGTGCTGGCACCTCCCACTCACCTTCAGAGCATCACAGCCTCCATTTGCACAGGGAAACAGGGTCTGCAGGGCAGAGATAAGAGACTTTCCACCTCTCCCATTCCAAGCCAGAAAAAACACACAGTGTAATCACAATAATTAAAATGACATCAAGCTGTAGTCACCTCTCATTTTCCCAAGCTGCTTCAAAGTTTCTCTGCAAGGCTAAGTCCTACAGTAACACTCCAGGTGCTCATAATGATTAAGTCCCTTCTTTCACCCAGACAAAAATAAGTGACTAAATGTGGACTCAACAAAACTATTCCAGTTCCAGCCCAAGCAGAAGAGAGATGCTGCAGCCACATACTCTGGTAAGCCACGTTTGCAAAGAAGCCTCCTAAATTGTACCCTCCTCTACAACATCTGCCTTGGGATCTGACAGAGTGTGAACCACCCCATAAATCTATGACATTTTTCTTCCATGTAGAGAGACAACCTCAGCAAGACTGAGAGTGACTGAAGAATCTATGCTCTTAGAAGGTTGTTCTACAGACATTTACAGATCTCACATCCTAACTAAAGCAGTCCAGATGAGAGATTTAACAACAGGGTGATGCCCATGGTGCCTACAACCATGAAGAACTGAGCCTGCAATTTCACAGAATCATTTAGATTGGAAAAGACCTTTTAGATCAGAGTCCAACCATAAACCCAACACTGCCAACCGTGTCCCTAAATGCCCCATCTCCAAGCAAACATCAGAGAACACTGAAATCCAAAGAAATCAGCCACCTGATCCCCAAATGCAGGAGGCTAGCATAGGCTGGAAAAGATTTCCAAGATCACCCAGTCTAACCACCAGCCCAACCCCACCATGCCTGCCAAACCCTGTCCCAAAGTGCCACATCCACACATTTTTTGAACCCATCCAGCGACGGAGACTCCACCACTGCCCTGGGCAGCCCTTTCCAATGCTTCACTGCTCTTTCAGTAAAGAATTTTTACCAGCACCTCCTGTGGACTCCAGTGGGACTGGCACATGCTCAGGACCTTTGAAAATCTGCTCTACAGTGATTTATCACAGACCAAGCACTGTAAATCATCAGTCCCAGAATCAGAATGCATTGAATGCTGGCTCCTGGCACTGTGCTTGATCCACTGGAAGAAGCACCTGAAATGAAGGACTTGTCAGCTCAGGGAAATGGTGCATTCACCACACTGGCCAAGAACAGCTCTGCTCACACTAACAAAGCCTCCACTGGTACCAAGGCTCAGTTTGCAGCTCAAGAAAACCACCACGATGGCATCTGCTCTAAAAAAACCAGCAGCCCCGGAGCCTGTAGACTGGTCTGCAGTGCTAAAAGGGTTAAAGCCCCAGGCTGCCACCACGCCAGGACTCTGACTAACCCTGGGTGAGGTACAGAGATTCTCTGGCCCAGCTGCCCCAGGAGAATGGAAAAGGCTGCAAGGGAGGCTGTTTACTCCAGGATATCTCGCCACAGCCAGCAGCGCTCGCAGGGAGGACAGAGGCTGAAAGGAAGAGCCAAGAAAAGCATACTTGTCCCTCCTGAGAGACAAGGAGAGAAGTCAGACAGGCTGAGGCTTCCAGGCAATGGCATCAGCCTGCAAACTGCCCATTTAAAGCAGGGCTGTGCACAGCTCTGTCACTGTGCCTCAGTTTCCCCACTTGCAAAGCATCTCCTGACTTCTGACCAAAAGCAGGAGGAGAATATTGTCTGCACAGAAGAGACCCATAGAATGGGTTGGAAGGGACCTCAAAGCCCACCCAGTTCCACCCCAGGACACCTCCCACTGGATCAGGGGGCTCCAAGCCCCATCCAACCTGGCCTTGAACACCTCCAGGGATGGGATCAAGCACCTTGTGCCCAGATGCTCTGGTGACAGGCACATAACCATAACCCAAACGACAAGCCCAAAGGGGAGTGTTTGCAATTACCAGAGTGCATTAGAAGCCCTAGCACAGCAGTTCTATTGGAAAAAAAAAAGAAGAGAGACATTTCCTGGAGCACTTGGACCTCTTGTGCTTTCAGCGTTTTTGTGGCTAAAATAAAAAAAACAAAAAAAATGATGGCTTGCTCCAAAATGTCATCACAAAAAGATCTGAGCTATGAGAGGGAGAGTTTTACAGAAAGTGATGGGCGTTGCTGACCTGGGATGGTGATGTCTTAATTAAGGATTCCTTTGTTGGCTGAACAAAGTGCTGAATACCATCACCTCGGCTCAGCCCGGGTTACTGAGGTGAGCAGTAAAAATTAAACCTCAATTTATGCCTTCTGCTCAAACTGGGAATGCAGATGTGTACACTGAATGCTTCACTCTGACTTAAATCTCCCTGAATTAAGTGGGAGTTTTGATTTCATAAATATTTTAGACTTGCTCAACAACTCCTGCTCGTTTGCTGTAGATGGAGGACGAGAAGAAACAGCCTTAAGTTGCACCAGGGGAGGTTTAGATTGGGTATTAGGAAAGATTTCTTTACCAAGAGTGGTGAAGCACCAGCAGAGACTGTTCAGGGCAGTGGTAGAGTCTCCATCCCTGGAGGGGTTCAAAAGACATGCAAATGGGCCAAAAGCAGGCACAGTGGGGTTGGGCTGATGGTCGGACTGGAGCTTGGAGGTCTTTTCCAACCTTAATAATTCCGTGATTCCATGAATTAAGCAGCTCTTCAGTAAGAAGACAACCTTCAAAAAGTCCTTATGACAGGCTTTACACTTTACACTTTAAAGAGGAAGTGGGAAAAGCCAATTCTAGCACTAACAGCCCTCCAGAGGGATACCAAGAAACATCTGCTCCAGCTGAAGTCAACAGGAATTACGGAGCTGCTGTCACCCTCTGAATCTGGACTTTGTCATCAGCCAGCTTAAAGGGAGCTGTCTATATTTAAAAACACAAAGCACTGGAGAAAAGATGAAGAGGGAACCAGATGCCACCGTTTCCTGCTCTGTTTCCTATGGCATCAAAGGAGGAGATGGTTGCACCAAGCGCTTCCACCCGGGCAGGCAGCATGGCTGAGCTCAGCTGCAGAGGTTGCCCCGTGATGCTGGGAAGAGGCTCTGCTGGTCCTCACTTGGACAGCCACGAGTCCTCAGGCCACCTCCTCACAGTACTGAGAAGGACCAAAGTGCAGGAGACAGAGGTAACAACCCAACTCAGGCAGGGAGCCACACAGTCCACACTTTAAAGCTTCCCTAAGGATGAGCTTTGAAGTTGCCAGACAAAACCGGATCACAACTGCATCAAAAGCAGCGTGACCAGGAGGTCGAAGGAATGAATTCATTGCTCTGGTGAGACCTCACCTGGAGACCTGTGTTCAGTTCTGAGTCATCAGCATGGGAAGGACATGGAGCTGCTGGAGCAAGTGATGGAGCACCTTCCACACAAGGACAGGCTGAGAGAGTTGGGCTTGTTCAGCCTGGAGAAGAGAAGGCTCTGGGGAGACCTCAGAGCAGCCTCCCAGGACTGAAAGAGGCTCCAGGAAAGCTGGGGAGGGGCTCTTGATCAGGGAGTGCAGGGATAGGATGAGGGGGAAGGGTTTTGAGCTGCAAGAGGGAAGATTGAGATGAGATCTTAGGGAGAAAGGTTTTGCTGTGAGGGTGGGGAGGCCCTGGCCCAGGTTGCCCAGAGCAGTGGTGGCTGCCCCATCCCTGGAGGTGTTCAAGGCCAGGTTGGATGGGGCTTGGAGCCCCCTGATCCAGTGGGAGGTGTCCCTGCCCATGGCAGGGGGCTGGAACTGGATGATAATTAAGGTCCCTTCTAACCCAAACCATTCCATGGTTCTATGATTCTAAGAAAACTTTGCTAGTTTGATGGCCAGACCCTTTAAGGTAAGGAGTAACCTTGCTTTGAAGTCAACAAAAGTTTAGGGGTGCTCCTCAGATGAGCCTACAAGTGTCACTTCAGCATCTGTTCCTGCTCTCCTGATGCAAGCCAAAAAATATGTAAAAAAGGAAAAATGCAGGGGTGGGTGGAAGGCTCAGTCCAAGGGTTTGCTCACAGCTTCCAGGAAGCAAAAAAATCCCAGCTCCCAGAGCCAAACACAAATTCTGTGAGGATTCACACACTGCCCAAGTCACTGCACGAAGCAGCTGAATGATTTATATTCTTACTGAAACATCTCTGGCTGCTGCTTGTCTGAAGCAAGGGGAGGAAACAGAGAGGGAGCCTGAGGGGCACGTGTGGATGAGCTCACACACCCCGCTTCCAGCTGCCGCATCTGGCAGTCAGCGAAGCCCCAAGATCTTGGAGGAACAAAAAGAAGGGCTTGTACATAACAGATGGACTCCACAAACCCAGAATGCCGTGGTGAGACATCTAACTTAGAGATACCAAAAGACTGGAAACGAAGGATGCAATGGGAACCAACCTGAAAATCAGAGCTTTAAGATGCTCTCATACTCTTGAGATTTATTTTAAAGATTTAGAGGCAGTGAGAGGGGTTGGGGTGTTTGACCCTAGAGAAATCAATGGGGAAATTAGGAGTTGAACCATGTGGAAATGCAGGGCTGGGATGTGAGAATTAACTCCCCTCTCTGGTAAACGATTTCTGTGCCTTCAGCAAACCACTTAGTTCCTTGGTGTAGAAAATCCACCATCAGCAAAACATTCATCAAATATGATGGTAATGAAAGCTATGCAAGTGTCTAAGATGTCAGGATCTGGCATGTATTAAAAATTGCTGCTGATTCAGAAGGAGTTTTGATAGGAGGACTAAGGAAGAAGCCCAAGAGATGGGATCTAGAAAAGTCAGTGGCAGAATCCTACATAAACCTGAATTCTGAAGTCTTTACTCATGCAAAACTCAACTGGAAGTGATGGGAAAATACAAGAACTTCAGGGTGTAGCTCTGTAAAGATCAACATCATCAATGAGAATGTGAATTCTTCAAGGGGCTCCACCTTAAAGTGCTCTTGTGCAGCAGTGGAATCAATAAATTGGTGGTTCAGGCAGACTGTGCTCTACCTGTGCTTCAGGTTCTACATCTCCTTAATGCAGGACTCCAGTTTGGGCTGAGCTGAGGATGCACTAAGTACCAACAGCTTGTTGTGTCTTGACTGCTTATCGTGGGCTTTGTGGTTCAAACACATCTCACCTTCCTTTAGAAACATGATGTGTGAGCAGAGCCTTTATCTCTAATAAAACCAGAAAGAGATGAGCTTTTCCAGAGGGTGAATTAAGTCTTAGATGGGAGGATCACTCCTTGAAGATGTCCCCTTCTCCAGTACAGAAGCTGAGGGGGCTCCTTGATGCCTCTTGAGAATCCATAGCAATTAGTCTCTAGAAGGGACTGGTTACTAGTTAGTCTCTAGAAGGGACTGGTTACTAGTTAGTCCCTACAAGAGCCTTCCTTTACCCCATGCAGCAATAATTTTTACAGCAAGAAGGAAATGATATTTCCAGCCACAACCATCTCAAGATGAAGTACTTGACAGCAAGGCAGGAATGTTATAAATTGAGGTAGCAAATGCAAAGGCAGTGATGTTCTCACCTCCTCAGGTCTGCTCAACACATGCCCTTCAGGGCCTGTGATCCCCAGCTCCAGGATCCTTTGCTGCTCCTAAGGCAGAGAGAAAAAAGAGCAGGAAAAGGAATTAAACCAACACACATTTTCTCCTGCAGCAAACCAGCTCTTTGAAAAGAGGCACAAGTGAGATCCCAGGCATCTGTGCTGGCTCATAATGACATAGGGCTTTGCATCAGGGCCTCACAACGAGTCCTGCTCAGCTTCCCATGTTGAGAATAACCAGAGCTCACCAGACCCTTGCTGATTTGTTCACAGGAGGTCAGGGAAACCTTGTGTTTTGATTTGCTTCACACTGGGTTCACAGCCCCTCAGCTTTCACTGCTAATTTATGTCAAGAAAACAATCTCTAAGACATGACAAAACAGTATCTCATGAAAAACCCATCGTGTAACTGCAGGGCACTGAGCTCAAAGACTCAGGTGGGCTTTTCCCCAGCCAGACAGTGCAGAAATGCTCTGCAACACCAAGACATAATGCATAAAAAGGGCCAGAGATCAGATTAAATCCAAACGTATTACTAACATTTCTTCTTTGCTGCTGTTTCAACGATAAACAGATCCCAAACATCAGCATCCCTGGTACTGTAGAAGCTTTTTTCCTTCCCACTTCCCCTGGTCTTTGTTACTGCAGAACATTTTATTGCACACAGTCTTTTCACTGATAGGGAGAAAGGCAGAGATGACCAATATCCACCACAAACTGAAAGCTGCCACAAAAACCTGCTTTTCTCAGTGCCAATGAAGAGGATGAGATGTGATGCACAGCTCTGCCACGCTTTTAAAAGCCTTGGTGATTTTCTCTTTGCAAAGAAGGAATTCAAGTTTAAATCCCTCCCAGCATTTTGAAGTGAATAATCCCCAGAATAAACAGAACATACCTCAGCAATGATGTCACCATTCTCAGCGTGGACTTGAGCCGTCGCGCCAATATCCCGGATTACACTCAGGACCTCGTAGATCTGCAAGACAGAAAACACACATTCCAAAACACCCTGAGTGTGCACTATTGTATATATTTTTTATATATATATTATATTATGCACTGTACTATTACAAAGCACACACTCCAGGCTCCTTCAGCAAACAGAATTTTGCAGAACGGAAAAGAGAAAGGGAAGCATTAAGAAACATAAGGTGCAGTTTTCTGGATAGATATGATCCATTTTCCTGCCTGTAACTGAATTTCCTAATCTGTACACTCAGATGTTACTGATGTGGCAAAGCTGCACTATTCAAAAGCCAGGTATGGAATATTTTCCACTCTGGAGGAAGAAAGGACAACAGCACAGGGCTGTATCTGGAGTGATTTTAAGGAGCTCACAGAGTGGTATCTGTTTCTGGTCTTTATTTACTGATACCTGGCATGAAAACAACCCCTTACATCCAATTTTCATGGAGAATCTGCACCCAACCCTCTCACTGCCTGGGGCAGGAGCAGTGTGATTCCCCACTCCAGCCACCAGCCTGAGAGGGTTCAGGTCAAGAAACCCTCAACTGAGCTGTCTCCATCGATGGGCACTCATTAGAACACTTACCAAAGTCATTAGAGATAATTGCCATCCACCACCACCTCTTATAAGCATCCCAATGACTCCCAGGAATTCCTCTTCTCCCACCACGTTTGGAAATACAAACTGCCCATCTCAACAATTAAATGTGCCCAAATGCATCCACAAAAACGCCAAAAAAGGAGAGCAATTCCTTCAGGGTCCCAACGATCCTAACAGATCCCACTTCTGGACCAGGATCAGCTTCAGGTTCTGAACACACGGAGCAGATATGGCAGAGACCTCGCTGTCCTGCCCTGCATCCAGGCAGAAAGCAGCAATTTATAGAACTGCCTCTACTTCCACACCAAAGGAGCTGGAATAAAACCTAAGATCTCTCAGCATGAGGGTTTTCCCATTGATTTCCCCAGGCTTTGGTGTGGGTTGAATTCTTTCATTAAATAATCATCTTCAAATCAGTTCTGGGTAGTGTTGCAAATTTTAGGTACTGTTATGCGTACAGAGACTGAATCCAGAAGGGAATAATGGAATCATAGAATGGGGAGGGTTGGAAGGGACCTCAAAGCCCACCCAGTTCCACCCCCTGCCATGGGCAGGGACACCTCCCACTGGATCAGGGGGCTCCAAGCCCCATCCAACCTGGCCTTGAACACCTCCAGGGATGGGGCAGCCACCACTGCTCTGGGCAACCTGGGCCAGGGCCTCCCCACCCTCACAGCAAAACATTTCTCCCTAAGATCTCATCTCAATCTCCCCTCTTCGGGCTCAAAACTGTTCCCTCTCAACCTATCCCTGCACTCCCTGATCAAGAGCCCCTCTCCAGCTTTCCTGGAGCCCCTTTCAGTCCTGGGAGGCTGCTCTGAGGTCCCCCCAGAGCCTTCTCCTCTCCAGGCTGAACAAGCCCAACTCTCTCAGCCTCTCCTCGTGCAGGAGTTGCTCTGAATTTAAACCCTTGCACATGACTAATGCACAGCCTGCAGTGACAGAAGCACGAGAACATTCAGCCTTCCTACCTGGGAATCAGTCAGCTGAAAGCGGTCTTTGAAAGCCATGTAAACCAAGAAGGAGTTCACACCTGGCAGAAAGAGAGCAAAGAATTTTCTTTGACATACAAATTGTGGGCAGGAACACACTAATTCTTCCAGAGAGATGTCCTCCCTTCAATCAGCCCCCCAACAAGCAGGAATCTTAGAATGGTTTGGTTTGGAAGGGACCTTAAAGCCTGTCCCGTTCCAACCCCCTGAAATGGGCAGGGACAATTCCCACTGGATCAGGCTGACAATGGGTAGGCCAGGTAATGATGGGTAGACCAATAAATGCTTTAATCAGCTGAGGAATGTGTGCACACAAACACCCAAAACCTAAACAGATTGCAATGTGAGGGCAGGATCTCCTCAGCCATGGGGCAGGTATTATCACCACTGCTGAGAACGGAGGAGCCCCCACTCCAGCCATGGGGACAGCTTAAACCCCTCCACCTCCACTTACCATTGAAATAAGAATAATTCTGTGGATTCAGCACTGCAGGAGGTTGAGTGAAAAAATAAGCAACATTTATTGCACACAAAAGCAGGCAGGACTGGCTGTCTGATCCCTCACTCCCTCCTGCGAGAGCGATGGGCAATCTGTGAGCATTCCCACACCGTGATCCTGCTGACCAAGACACAGGGAGTGCTCCAACATCAGCTTTCCCTCTGAACCAGTAAAAGCTCTCACCCAGCACACGTGGGAAAGCACTCTTCAGGATGAAAAAGGTTGTTAGTTTTAAACTACAAACAGGATGGAAAATTACTCTCGCCTAAGTATGAAACGTCTAGGATATTAAAGAGGGGAAAAACCTGTGAGGTCATTTTATTCAGCACTTCTCCACAGTGCTAGATTGGTCCTTCTGGGCCTGATTCTGTCCAAGCCAGAATGGGCCAAGTTAATGTCCAGGCTCAAAACTGCTTTATTGGGGTGTCAGAGTGAAATATTTCACAGGACCTAGTCCTAAAAAATAAGGGAGCCAGTCCTAAATACTAGGGGATGCAGTCCTAAGAAATAGAGAACCCAGTCCTAAGAAATAGAGAACCCAGTCCTAAGAAATAGGGCAGTCAGTCCTAAAAATAGGAGAGCCAGTCCTAAAAAATAAGGAGGGGAAAGGCTTCCCTGACTTTTTAGTAACTGAACTTACCATGATCTTTAACCAGAGCTTCCATCTCCTCCTGGACCCCTTTGTGCCACTCGGTGATGTCCACGTGCAGGGAGTAGTCACAGCAGGATTTGCTGTCTGCCCATTCTCGCCACTGGTCGAACGCAGTCAGCAAACTGGTCCCTGGCTCTGGAACGACGTGATCAACTGGGAAAGACAACCAAAGCAGTGGTGAGTGGCTGGCACGGCGGCTTTCCTGGATGTCACAGAACCACAGAATGATTCAGGTTGGAAGGGACCTCAAAGCCCATCCAGTTCCACCCCCCTGCCATGGGCAGGGACACCTCCCACTGGATCAGGGGGCTCCAAGCCCCATCCAAACTGGCCTTGAGCACCTCCAGGCATGGGGCAGGAACCACTGCTCTGGGCAAGAAATGTCCAGGACCGAAAGCACGCTTTTGCAGAGGCTGCTGCAAAAAGAAGACATCCCCTTTCCTTAAAATATTTGAAAGGCTTGGTTTCTGCAGCTCCACATCTGAGAACACAGCCAGGAATTACGGAGCCAAAGCTGAAGGAAATAGTTCAATTACTACAGCCCGTTTACTGCAGTTGTTTGTGAATGGAGCAAAGAGAACTCCAAGGGCAGCGAACAAACCACAGAGCGCTCCATAAACACCACTCCTGTTTGGTGACAAATAAACAATGACACAGGCAAACCAAACCCTCCTGCCAGCATCACTCAGCAGCTTCCAGCACTCAGCACCTCATGTTCAAGCAGTGCCTTTGTCTGCAGCTCTGAAGATGCTAGAAGAGAATCATAGGATCATAGAATGGTTTGGGTTGGAAGGGACCTCAGAGCACATCCAGTTCCACCCTCCCTGCCATGGGCAGGGACACCTCCCACTGGATCAGGGGGCTCAAAGCCCCATCCAGCCTGGCCTTGAACACCTCCAGGGATGGGGCAGCCACAACCTCCTTGGAAAACTATAATATCTCCTCAGAGCCTTCTCTTCTCCAGGCTGAAAAACCCCAACTCTCTCAGCCTGTTCTTGTACAGGAGGTGCTCCAGCCCTTGGATCATCTCCGTGGCCTCCTCTGGACTTGCTCTAACAGACCCTTGTCCTTCCTGGACAAAATTAATTTGGATCTGAAGGTTTAATGTTCCTCCTGCTGATCTGAATAGGATTTATATTTTTACTTGAATGCACAAAATCTCCAAGATCTTCACCAGACACAGAGAAATAAAAGGAGCAAGCGAGCATCTCAGACTGCACTGCTGTGGAGAGAGGAGGAAAGGCCTGTGGGGACTTCAGGGGTCACAAACGGGGCAGCCACTGCTGGGGAGGAGGAGAGAGTTTATTTTACATCAAAACACACCCAAAAAAATAAAAGTTCCTTCAATTATCAGCAGAGAACTTCCAGCAGTTTATTTTTAACTTTCCTGGTGAGTATCTGGGCTGCCATCAGCTCAGCAGTCAGCTCTAAATCACAGCTGGGATAAAAGACGCAGTTCTTGGGCCCGATTCGCTCTCAGGGAAGCACAAAAGCTTTGCTTTGCCCCACACGGAGATGTCAGCCCAGATTTACTGGTTTTGCACCGCCTTCAGCACTGGATTTACACCAGGAGCTTGGCAAAAGCTGTGCTGATCTCCTCAGCAGCCCACGAGCTTCAGCCACCCAGGTCGGTAACGATGTCTCCAGCGTCCGAGATGTGCGAACGCTGTAGAAAGTCAAGAGGATTTCCCAACTCAACCGTCCTTCCCACAAAGCTCTGCATCCTCTCTCCCTTTTGCAACGGTGGCTACAGACAACAACAGAGCAGATAAACTATTTATGCTTTTCCAAAAGGTTTGTGTTTGCCCTGTGAAGCATCACACTGCCTCACGAAGGGAAGGGTGTGATCCAAGAACCATGGAATGCTTTGGGTTAGAAGGGACCTCAAAGCCCATCCAGTTCTACCCCCTCCCACTGGATCAGGGGGCTCCAAGCCCCATCCAACCTGGCCTTGAACACCTCCAGGGATGGGGCAGCCACAACTCCTCTGGGCAACCTGGGCCAGGGCCTCCCCACCCTCACAGCAAAACATTTCTCCCTAAGATCTCATCTCAATCTCCCCTCTTCGGGCTCAAAACTGTTCCCTCTCAACCTATCCCTGCACTCCCTGATCAAGAGCCCCTCCCCAGCTTTCCTGCAGCCCCTTTCAGTCCTGGGAGGCTGCTCTAAGGTCTCCCCAGAGCCTTCTCCTCTCCAGGCTGAACAACCCCAACTCTCTCAGCCTCTCCTCATACAGGAGGTGCTCCAGCCCTTGGATCATCTCCGTGGCCTCCTCTGGACTCACTCCAACAGATCCTTCTTATGTTGGGGATTCCAGAACTGGACACAGGGCTCCAGGTGGGGTCCACCAGTAGCAGAATCCCCTCCCTCACCCTCTGGTCCCACTGCTCTGGATGCAGCCCAGGACATGGGTGGTTTCTGGGCTATGCGCACACATCATAGCTCATGTGGAGCTTCTTATCCCCCAGCACCCCAAGGCCTTCTCCTCAGGGCTGCTCCCAGTCCAAGCACTGGGATGCACAGTTCTTTGCAGCACAGCTGCAGCTCTGCTCAGCAGCAGCTCAGGGGTTCAGGAGCAGCTGGTGCCTTCACCTGCTCAGCCAGCAGTGTCCTGCCCATCTGAGAAATCAATGCTATGACTGAAAGCTCTGAAATTTGCCTGGTGACTGGCATCGTATCAAAGCTGTGTTTTCCACCACCCTTGGGAAAAGCAACCCACATTTAACCTGATGATAAACTGTCCTATCTTTAAAGAAAAACCCATCCAATTTCTGTTCCACGCTCTCCTCTTCCCCATAGTCAGAATCCATCCACTAAAAGTGCAAAATTGTTTCTTGGCCAGTACGTAGCCCCTTGTCACTCTGCCAAAGTTAATCTTTAGCTTAAGTAGTACAAACAAGGAGGAGAAAAACAACATTCCCTCTGCCTTACTGATGGGATACAGAGAAAGCCCAGGTTTTCAAGACAGCTGGCTCCCTCAGCCCAACAACTAATTAAAACACCAAAAAGGAACATTTACTCTCTAACACATCACAGTAATAAATCCATCTCGACTTAACACAAAAGTTTCCCAAAGAGCTCCATCAACCCCAAGATGACTCAAGGCTTATGGACAAATGGAGACACCAAGGGGTTAACACAGCAGAGTCTTCCCAGCACAGAGCCCCTAGGAATGACTCCCCTGTCCAGGATCAGAGCTTTATCACCATCTCATTTCATGTGCTGCCCAAGTATGAGTAATGGGGGTTTGGGGAGGGAGTGGGAGATGGGACAAGGGAGCTCTATCAGACCTCTGACAAACCCAAACCACAGCTGCTCACAATAAGGGATGGAGGTTTGTGTGTGCATGGAAGTCAGCTCCCGGGATGAGGAACATCTCAGATGGAAGCTGCGCTGCCGACGCATCTCAGAGCAGCTCCCTTGAGCTTACCCACAGCCAAAGCACCCATCATCCCCACCAAAACAGAACATGGTTTGTTTCCATAGCAGCTTTCTGCCAGGTAAATATTACTGACCAACCACTCCGTTGTGTTCACATGGAAAGTCAGCAAGAAGGAGGCCTCAATGTGGAAAGGAGGCCAACAGCCTTCAAAAGCCTGGGATTTAACGAGTCCAAGAAGACTCAGGGAAGGAGCAACATGATAGAGCACAGCATGGGATAGTGACACTGACAGGGACATCCCTCTACAGGGGTTCAAGAGCTTCCAGAGAAGCCGTGGCTGCCCCATCCCTGGAGGTGTTCAAGACCAGGCTGGACGGGCTTTGAGCCCCCTGATCCAGTGGGAGGTGGAACTGGGTGATCTTTAAGGTCCCTGCTGACCCAAACCATTCCATGACTCTGTGATTCTATCTATGTCTAGAATCTTTCCCCCTGGAGCAGGGAGGAAGCTCTGTTGCCACAGGCAAGGCAGCAGAAGCATTAAATGCTACACATAAGCCATGAGGAAGGCAGATGTAACCCTAAGTGCTAGTCTAGAAGTAATTCAGACACAAACGTAAACGTCTCCTCAAATTTGCCACCTCTTGTGACAACAGGAGGGTCCAACTATATTGCAAGATCATGGTCCACAACCCTACATGCCAGAGTTGGGATTTGAGGGGCCCAAATAAGTAAGAATGAGCCTAAATCCTTTCAAGGAAAAGAGTCAAGACTGATTCTTCACCTGCTGTAAAAGAACCAAGCATTACAACCACAAGGGAGACCTCATCACTGTCTGCAGCTCCCTGAAAGGAGGTTGTAGCAAGGTGGGTGCTGGTCTCTTCTCCCAAGTAACGAGTGATAGGATAAGAGGAAATGGCCTCAAGTTGCACCAGGGGAGGTTTAGATTGGGTATCAGGGAAAATTTCTCTACTGACAGGGTGGTGAAGCCTTGACCCAGGTTGTCCAGGGCAGGGGTGGAGTCTCCATCCCTGGAGGTTTTCAAAGAACGTGTAGACATGGCACTTCAGGACATGGTTCAGTTGGCACAGTGATGCTGGGCTGATGGTTGGACTGGATGATCTTAAAGGTCTTTTCCAACCTCAATGATTCCATGATTCCCTGATTCTGCCTGTTGGTGTGGGTAGGAATCTCGAGCACGCAGCTGAGAGGAAGTTCTCCTTCTAGCCCTCAGGCACAGCTCAAGAGCTCAAACAAAAAGCTTTTTCTTTAGGGTCCCTGTGCTTCAAAGCAGAGGATGAAAGCTCCATCCACTGCATTCCCACAGCCCTTGGTCCCCACAGTGACCTTGGGCTATGATCGGCCACAGGACCTGGACACAAGGTCTCTCACCCCCTCGGAGCACGCAGCAATCCCAGCCGTGAAGGCTTCCCACACAGACACCAGAGTGCTGTCCTGACCTCCCTGAACCACTTCTCTCTGGGGAACCCAACAACTTACTGCCCCATCCTTCCTTCCTTCATCTTGGAAACCGGGAATGTTCAGCTCCTGCTGCCGCTGAAGTGGCCTCAACGTCCGCAGGAGATAAACTGTTGCAACACAGACTGCTGTCACCCCTTTATTCTCCAGACCACTCCAGCCTTGATCCCTTTGTGCTTCCCAGCCCAGATGGTTTCTTCCTGTTGTTGATTATTGCTGTAAAAATGATGTCAGCTGCTGAGGTCGGAAAAGGAAGCTGCCAGCTCAAATTAAGCTCAAAGCTCGCTCCAAAAACAGAAATGAAATGAAGGAAAAGCGAGAAAAGGAAGAGCCCATCTAAGTATCACTTCATCAGTGTTGAGACCTTCAAAGGAGGAAGTAAATAGCTCGTGGTCCCTGTAGTGGCTCCCTGAATCAGAGAGAATTTCAGCCCTGATCCCAATGTTTCTGTTTAATTACCGTACACTCTCTGCAAGTTCCACGGCAAAGCCGAAGTTAAGATTGCAGTGGTTTCTCAGCTAGGAACACAAAATGCTCTGTAGATTTATCTTCCAACCTTGGGAGATGCAGAATCCAAAACACAGCAGCCTAGGGCTTAAACACAGGTGAACCCATTTGCACCAGTTTGTAAAAAATGTTTAAAAAAGGACTTTGTATTTTACAAATCATTGAGTTTCTCCCTGGGTAAAATACTAACGAGGTTCCAAAATTACTAGATTCTCTGTTTATCATTTTCCCAGACTCCCGTGGGAAGGCAGTGGGATTTGAGCACCTGCACACCCACACGGCCCAACTGTTCCACCAGAACTAAGACTCCAAATCATCTCTCTAATGTGCCTGGGTTTGCTGTCCCATCATTATGAACAGTTTCACATTGCTCACAAGGTTCATCTGCTCTTACTTCCAAGTATTGGATTAGATTAAGTATTAGATAAGATGAGATCTTAGGGAGAAATGTTTTGCTGTGAGGGTGGGGAGGCCCTGGCCCAGGTTTCCCAGAGCAGTGGTGGCTGCCCCATCCCTGGAGGTGTTCAAGGCCAGGTTGGATGGGGCTTGGAGCCCCCTGATCCAGTGGGAGGTGTCCCTGTCCATGGCAAAGGGTGGAACTGGATGGGCTTTAGGGCCCCTTCCAACCCAAACCATTCCATGATTCTATGAAAACTGAGGAATTTAACCCACCACCTGCAGGATGCTTTGAGACGGAAGCCATAAAACATCCCGTATAATCTCCCCCTGGCACTAAAAAGCTCTCACAAAAATGCAGTGGCAGAGCCATGCCTTTATATTTTTGACCCCTCACTAAGCTCAAAAGAAATTATTGCTTCAGAGGGAGAGCTGAATTCAGTTGTTAGCCCTGCCTGGAAAACAAGACGTTACTTTTTGGATGGGTGTCCTCATGGGTGGGGATTAATGGGTTTTATAGCTTCCTGCTATTGTGGCACGTTCATTTTTTTTTGCTTTTTTGCATCCTGCCTCATCTGAGCAGCCTTGGCTCCCTCACAACCCCTTCCTGGAGTTCCTATTTATAGCCCTTGGTTCCAGTTTTCCCCTGGAAAGGTTTTTTTAAGCTGCTTTAATTACGTGTCATCCAAAGCATGCATGAATTTTTTTCTCAGTCTTCAGCTAATGAACACCACAACCAGGAAAGAGAAAAACTACTTGATATGGATGATATAAATGGGAATTAGGGTCAGATGTTACCAAAATTGTGTATGTAATAAAACTATGTATGCAGAGTTCCAGTTGATTTTATGAACAGCACTTTTACACGATTTCCTGCTCCGACCAACATTAAATGTGCCTATTGTTTAAGAGGAGTTTATAAGGTGAAAATCCTTAGTATTTAAGCTTAACTGTTAGCAGGCAGAGTTCCCCTACCCAAAACTTTAACTGGAAGCTCAATCACTATAAACACATCTGCCTTTTTAATACTACTTAATCTTCACAGCAACGACACGCGATGAAATCTGGTGAATTTATTGAGTTGTACATTCTGTCACAAGGCATTTTATTGAGAGGTCGTAATTAAATTCAGCCCTGGTAATTGCACAGCTCCCTGCTCAGAAAGCTGGAGTTGCTCTCAGTCTATGGCTGCAGTGATGTTCTCCTGGCACTGGTGTGAACTGCGAGTTGTGCTGTGAAAGCCAGTGGAATAAAATCAATACATGTGAACTGAAAGCCAGGCCCTTGCCTGACCCAAGAAGCTTCACAGAAGATCATTCCAGAATCACAGCCCTTATTTCATCCAGATACTTCAGACTCTCAGCTGGTGAAATACCACACTCCCTCCTCCTATTGGCAATTGGTCATTATGACCCTTTCACCTGCCACGAACTTGAGCCACCAAAAGCTGCCTTGTCCAGTCACAACACTGCTCAGAAGTCAAAGCTCCCAGCAGCAAGACTTGTGCTTGAGGTGTTGAAACACAACTGCCAGGTCAGCAGCTCTGCTTCAGCCCAAGGGAGAAAAGAGACCTTGGCATTTCTTCTGAGCTAAAAGATCCCAACCAAGCAACCTAAAAGAGCCTCACACCTCCTGTGTTCTGATTCACAGGGTCATGGAATGGCTTGGGTTGGAAGGGACCTCAAAGCCCACCCAGTCCCACCCTTTGCCATGGGCAGGGACACCTCCCACTGGATCAGGGGCTCCAAGCCCCATCCAACCTGGCCTTGAACACCTCCAGGGATGGGGCAGCCACCACTGCTCTGGGCAGCCAAGGCCAGGGCCTCCCCACCCTCACAGCAAAACATTTCTCCCCAAGATCTCATCTCAATCTCCCCTCTTTCAGCTGCAAACCGTTCCCCCTCATCCTATCCCTGCACTCCCTGATCAAGAGCCCCTCCCCAGCTTTCCTGGAGCCCCTTTCAGTCCTGGGAGGCTGCTCTAAGGTCTCCCCAGAGCCTTCTCTTCTCCAGGCTGAACAACCTCAACTCTCTCAGTCTGTCCTTGTACAGGAGGTTCTCCAACTCCTGGATCATCTCTGTGGCCTCCTCTGGGCTTGCTCCAACAGCTCCAGGTCCTTCCTGTGCTGAAGACTCCAGAACTGGACACAGAGCTCCAGAAGCTGCCTCGTTCAATAACAAAAATCTTTGAAAGTCAAACCTCCCAGCAGCAAGACTTCTGCTTGAAGTATTGAAACACAACTGCCAGGTCACCAGCTCTGCTTCAATTCAGGCTAGAAAGGGATTTCAGCATTTATTCTGAGTTCAAGTAACCTAAAAGAGCCTCAAATCTCCTATGTTCTGATTTCATACCCAGTTCTTTCTCTAAACCACACTCCAGGTCATGCTTTTCATCTAGGACAAGAAAGGACAGCTACAAGACTGCTTTTAAGGTCACCTTTTCATGTATCTGACCTTCTTCCTGATTCCCTTAAAGGTAGAGTCAAATGAAGAACTTCTTAACATCATAGATTCAGCAATCAGATGTCACCTTTGCATATTTCTGGGGATTTATTTCATGTTATTTTATAGTTGTTAGTTTTTTTTCCCTCAAGAAAAGATACTAAAAGAGTGAGATTTTTCAGCAGAGTAACAACACTGCACAGAACAGCATTTACCTTGCTAATACGCAGGGCAAGGAGGGGCTTTTGGTCAAGGAGTGCAGAGACAGGATGAGAGGGAAGGGTTTTCAGCTGAAAGAGGGGAGATTGAGATGAGATTTTAGGAAGAAATGTTTTGCTGTGAGGGTGGGGAGGCCCTGGCCCAGGTTGCCCAGAGGAGTTGTGGCTGCCCCATCCCTGGAGGTGTTCAAGGCCAGGTTGGATGGGGCTTGGAGCCCCCTGATCCAGTGAGAGGTGTCCCTGCCTGTGGCAGGGGGTTGGAACTGGATGGGCTTTGAGGTCCCTTCCAACCCAAACCATTCCACAATTCTAACACAACAACACCAGGACTGTTCAATTCCATGTGTCTGCCAGACTAACAGAGGAAAAGCCAGGCTAAATGACATCGCATGCTGTTTTCTGTCAGTTTAAATCCAAGGTATTGGACTCCACATAGAGGAATCAGAAGCTGGACCAGGCTCAGAAGAACAAGACATATCCATGCTCCACTGATTACATTTTCAGACTACAATGTTCTGTTATTTCCTCACTGATGTCATACAGATATTTCACTTGTCATTTTTGATTATTAGATCCAAAATATGATTAATAATTTGATGGCAGCTGGACACAAATGGAAAGAATAGGTATCTGTATGTCCAAACAGTAATTAATGACCCTCTTCAACAGCTGGAATGACTACATATTCAGATCAGATCAAAAAAAGGCTCCATTTCTTTACAGAACAGGTTTATTTTACATCCAAGCTATGCCTGTAGCTCAGGAGGTCACCATGACAGAGGAGGCATGGAGCCAAGTTCAAAAGAGGTTTTTAATGCTTCCAAGATTTATTCTTTCATTGTAGACATACTCCCATGAAAAAAAAAAAGGACACAGGACTTCAAAGACTTCCATATGAATTGGTCTGTAAACCTTGAGGGAATGGGATTGAAAAAATCTCTGTGTTTAGTCATGGATTCAAATCAAGGCAAAAACACAACTGGAACATCACAACCAAGAGGCAAAGGTTTGATCAGAAACCAGAGGGCAGGAGATCAAGTGCTGTCAGCCAGCTCTGTCCCTCTCAGGTCAGTGGAGATACAACCCTGCCCATCAGCCTTTTTCCACTACCGGGAAGCCAGAACAATTCTGGATTTGCATCATTGTCACCAAGACCAGATTTTGGCTTCTCAGCTTTATCTCACAGAACCATAGAATGGGTTGGGTTGGAAGAGACCCCTTGGCTTTGAGGTCCCTTCTGAACCAAACCATTCTATGATTCTATGAAGGGGATTTTGAAGGAATACTGGGTCACGCTGCCTCTCGCCGTGCGATGCTTCGGGAGCTTCCCCCTTCTCCTTTGCACGAAAGCAGAGCTGTGTAATAACAGGATCGAGCTCCAGGAGCTCCTTCACCAGCTCCCCTCGACTCTAGGCTGTGCCAGGGAATTTCATTCATATGTAAAGCACCACAGAATTCCCCCAGATCCCAAAAATACACACACTGCACATCTGTAACTGCTTTCAGGAACAAAGCAATCTGGTGGAAATACGACCTCGAAGGGGAACTGCCAAAAGAACTGCCCTGTTTGAGGAGCTTTAAGAATTCATCAAGGCATTTTCCAGTTAACATTTGCATGTTAAAGTCTGACAGTTCCTCCTGTTATTTGCAGTAAGATCTTAGGATCCAGGAATCCAAAAGCACTTCATGAACACAGGGCCCACCTCACCTGGCCCTCACATAGCGTTTTTCCTTTTATTCACATCCTGAAAGTAATCAGAGCTGTGCATCGTGGGCTGCAGGGATTGGCTGCAAGGACTGGGTGCAGGGACTGGGTGCCTGCATCCATATGGATCCCAGCTGGGAGGGACAGGGACCATTGCAAGGTGCCACCCCGTGTGTCACACACTGGGCTTTCAGGCAGCTCTATGTAAAAATCATGGAATAATGGAATGGCTTGGGTTGGAAGGGACCTCAAAGCCCATCCAGTTCCAACCCATTCCATGGGCAGGGACACCTCCCACTGGATCAGGGGCACAAAGCCCCATCCAACCTGGCCTTGAACACCTCCAGGGATGGGGCAGCCACCACTGCTCTGGGCAACCTGGGCCAGGGCCTCCCCACCCTCACAGCAAAACATTTCTCCCTAAGATCTCATCTCAATCTCCCCTCTTGCAGCTCAAACCATTCCCCTCATCCTATCCCTGCACTCCCTGATCAAGAGCCCCTCCCCAGCTTTCCTGGAGCCCCTTCCAGTCCTGGGAGGCTGCTCTAAGGTCTCCCCAGAGCCTTCTCTCCAGGCTGAACAACCCCAACTCTCTCAGCCTGTCCTTGTACAGGAGGTGCTCCAGCCCTTGGATCATCTCCGTGGCCTCCTCTGGACTCGCTCCAACAGCTCCAGGTCCCTTCTGTGCTGAGGACTCCAGCACTGGACACAGGGCTCCAGGTGGGGTCTCACCAGAGCAGAGCAGAATCCCCTCCCTCACCCTCTGGTCCCACTGCTCTGGATGCAGCCCAGGTAATACGAGTCTTACATGAACATAACCAATTTGAATTAAAGCCCACAACCCCTCTGCAATTCCTCCACCTCCAATCATGGAAAAACAGCAACTAGCATGGAGAAATTAAATGATGTGCTCATTATCACAGAGGTAGTCCTGACACAAACTGCAGTGTATCAAGAGAAGGAAAGAGTTTTCCCAGAAGCTGCAACTCTTAAATGCCCATTGCTGCATTCCTTTTAAATGCCCCCGGCTTCCATGGGAGTCAGGGCTGTGCAAAGACACAGGCACAGCCTCAAGCTGCTAACAACTGACAATTTATAAGCATGATTAAAGTATGCCAGACAGGAGAAGCTCATTTGTATTCCTTAAACACTTCTCCCTCTCATCAGAAAGATTAAAAAAAAATCCTGTCTCTAAGAAACAGATGGGCTCTATGAACAGAGTGGCTGAGGCAAAGATGGAAAAAGACTCTACTGACCAAAGCTGTCAAAATCCCCTTTACAGGCAGCACTTGCTCAAATCCACCCTATGTGAGAAACAGAATCATGGAATCATTAAGGCTGGAAAAGCCCTCTAAGCTCAGCCAGTCCAACCATCAGCCCAACCCCACCGTGCTGACCAAACCATGTCCCAAAGTGCTACTTCTGCACCTTCTTTGAACCCCTCCAGGGATGGAGACTCCACCACTGCCCTGGGCAGCCTGGGCCAGGGCTTCACCACTTTGTCAGTAAAGAAATTTTTCCTGATACCCAATCTGAGCCTTCCCTGGTGCAATTTGAGGCCATTTCTTCCCTCCCAAATCACAAGTGATGGGATGAAGTCCTGCGTTCAGTTGTAGCCATCACTCCTTTCAGGCATCACTCGCTTCCTTCCCCTGACACGCAAATTCCCAGCGTGGAAAGTGAAGAGTTCCTGCCTGACAAGGACAGTTTTTGCTGAGTCAAGCTCCTGGGAAGCTAAAAGAGGTCAAGGGATTGAACACTGGTAGGAAGGCAAAAATCCATGCCCTGAAAAACACACCAAGAGCTGGAGGCCCCATTTCCTGCTGTTTCTCTTCAGACCTTATCTCAACTTGAAGGTTATTAAGGCAGGTTATCGAGCAAGATTTAACCCACGTGCCCTGAAAACCTACCAGACAGCTAATGATCTTACACTAATGGAGGCAGATAATTATATTTTATTGCTTTCCCACCTACAGCAGACAGGCTTCAGCTGCAGGACCCAATTTTTATACCTGTGTTCTTCCAAGCATCACCTGCATTTTCCATTCATGCAAGGGGCAATGTAAGACACAACACATTGGTGACATTGGTTAATTCTCTTCTCCTGGATACCCCATCCATAGAGGTTATCAAGGCCAGGTTGGAAGAGGTTATGAGCAACCTGAACCTACTATTAAGAGGGATCTATGGGAAAGCTGGAAAGGAGCTCTTGATCAAGGAGTGCAGGGATAGGACAAGGGGGAAGGGTTTTGAGCTGAAAGAGGGGAGATTGAGATGAGATCTTAGGGAGAAATGTTTTGCTGTGAGGGTGGGGAGGCCCTGGCCCAGGTTTCCCAGAGCAGTGGTGGCTGTCCCATCCCTGGAGGTGTTCAAGGCCAGGTTGGATGGGGCTTTGTGCCCCTGATCCAGTGGGAGGTGTCCCTGCCCATGGGGATGGAACTGGGTGGGCTTTAAGGTCCCTTCCAACCCATTCCATGATTCTATGACCCTCCTGTGTGGTGTCCACAGGGCACAGGACTTGGGGATGACAGCGTTGGACATGTAAAGGAAGAAAAGCATTTAAAAGCAGCTCTGCAGACAAAAGAACATGAAATCTTCTCTGTGCAGTGGGAAAGCAGCACTACTGATCCCAACCATTACAATATGAGAATAAGAGGGATTAAGTGCTATTGTATAAACAGACAACATCAGTTATTTCTCCTGAGTGAGTGCCAAATCCTTCTTTCTGGATACATGGAAAAATCTAGGTCAGTCACATCTGCAGGAAGACGGCTGCGCTGTCAGTAGTGTTGTCTTTCAATATTCATTTGTTCAGAACTAAATCAGAGTCTCCAGGCTCCAGCACGTGTGGGACAACCTCCATCCACTCCTTCCTCCGCAGGGACAGGGGTGGAGCGGGTCCAGAGCGGAACTGGGCAAAAGAGAAACGGAGCAAGGGCCCCGCTCACCTGCGCTTTCGAAAAATCAGTGATGGCAAAGAGGCAGAAAGCTGGGAGAGGAACAAGGGCCAGGATCCAGAGCAGCTCTGGGGAAGGCAGAAGATGGGAAAATAGGGAAAAATCTACTGACTGACTTATAAACAAGCCACGCCGGACAGCAGGGGTTTCACAGGACTCCAGCCCAAAAGCAGACACTGCTGATTTCACCTTTCAGCACTAAGAAGGAAAGATGGCCCGGCTGGGAGTCATTACAACTGTAGAATGGCTTGGGTTGTCTTAAAGACCATTCAGATCCAATCCCCTGCCAAGGGCAGGGACACCTCCCACTGGATCAGGGGGCTCCAAGCCCCATCCAACCTGGCCTTGAGCACCTCCAGGGATGGAGCAGCCACCACTGCTCTGGGAAACCTGGGCCGGGGCCTCCCCACCCTCACAGCAAAACATTTCTCCCCAAGATCTCATCTCAATCTCTCCTTTTTCATCTTCAAACCTTTCCCCCTCATCCTATCCCTGCACTCCCTGATCCAGAGCCCCTCCCCAGCTTTCCTGGAGCCCCTTTCAGTCCTGGGAGGCTGCTCTAAGGTCTCCCCTGAGCCTTCTCCTCTCCAGGCTGAACAATCCCAACTCTCTCAGCCTGTCCTCGTACAAGAGGTGCTCCAGCCCTCGGATCAACATCAGCCAGAATACCTGACAGCCAGGGTTAGACACATACAAGCATCACACAGGCCTCCTGCTGAACCTCAGGCAAAGCTACACAGCTCCTACAGCTCTCATCTTTCCCCCACAGCAGCCTCTTCTCTCAGCAGCAAAGAGATGACAAATAATAATTGCAGCCCAAAGGGGAAGAACAGAAAACACACACCTTCACACCCAACGTATGCCGAGGGGCCATTCCCTTTGGTGCTCAGTGGCAAGAGACACCAAGGGCTTGGCAGGTGCCAAGGAGACCTTCAGAAGAGTACAAACAATCTCATCCAGGTGAAAGATTGGATGGAGCACTGAGCAAGCTCATGTGGTTAAAGATGTCCCTGCTCCTGCAGGGGGGTTGGACTGGACGACCTGTAAAGGTTCCTTCCAACCCAAAAGATTCCATGATTCTATAAAGCTGGAGTTGCAGGGATGGCTGGGAGCAGGCTGGCATCCCTGTGGTGGCCACAGATGCTCCTGCAGTCAGAGGTGCCTAATGGACTTACAGGGGTTTAAAAGCTTGAGAAGAGCTGCTCACAACGGGGGAGGGCCCATCTCTGTTTACAGAAGGACTTTCTCATGAAGGATTTTAAGCCTTGCTCTGAATGAAAGCAGCAAACACATCAGCAGGGAGGCTGGGAGACAGCAAAGCCAACGATGTTCAGCATGAACCACTGCAGAAGCTGAAGAGTGGGGGGTATAAAAGGCACCAAGGGGAGCTGGGCAGAGGAGAAAAAGGGCTGGAGGGACTCTGCACTCCTTGGTGGTGCTGTCAAGGAACCCTCTACCTGTAAGTCACCAATAATCTTTTATACAATGGACAATTTAGAATCATAGAATGGGTTGGGTTGGAAGGGACCTCAAAGATCATCCAGTTCCACCCCCCTGCATGGGCAGGGACACCTCCCACTGGATCAGGGGGCTCCAAGCCCCATCCAACCTGGCCTTGAACACCTCCAGGGATGGGGCAGCCACCACTGCTCTGGGCAACCTGGGCCAGGGCCTCCCCACCTTTCATTACATTTCTAGAGAACTAAACAATTCTTTTGGTGCAGGAGCCCCAGTGCCAGCTGCTCAAAAACAAAACCAGCCACAGAGCCCGACGCAGCCTGTCTGAAGTGCCAGTCCCAGCCACCACAGTTCCTCTTTCATCTCTGCTACTGGGTGCAAAAAGAAACAACATCCCAGCTGGTGTTTGCAGAACAAAGCAGTGCTGGGTACACGCAGCCACAGAGCCTTGGTGAGACACTGCAGCTCTGTGGTCACTGCCCTTGGACTCAAAATGCTTGGTTTTATACTTCCAGCTCAGCCACAAGCTGCTGCATGACCACTGCTGTGCCACCTCCTTCAGCCACCATTTAGGCTCTTGCTCTCTACCAGGGCAAGAGTAACCCTGATAACACAAAATAGAAGCACACAGTAGGGTAAAATATGATCCAGTCTTCACTAGATTATCTTTAAGGTCCCTTCCAACCCAAACCATTCTAGGACTCACTGGTGGGTCTCAATACCACCTCAGGCCAAGTTGTCCTTTACCTTCTCTAAACCCTATTTAAGCATTTTATTTTGCTCGCCCCACTCTCCCAAGTCATGCTGAGTTCAAAAAACAAGAGGTGATGAAGCACAGCATCATGGAATGGTTTGGCTTGGAAGGGACCTCAAAGCCCATCCAATTCCACACACACACACCCCATCATGGGCAGTGACACCTCCCACTGAATCAGGGGGCTCCAAGCCCCATCCAACCTGGCCTTGAACACCTCCAGGGATGGGGCAGCCACCACTGCTCTGGGCAACCTGGGCCAGGGCCTCCCCACCCTCACAGGAAAACGTTTGTCCCAAGATCTCATCTCAGTCTCCTCTCTACCACGTTAGTCTGGAAACATTGCCTTCTAGCAAGGTGGTGATCTCCAGGATGACCCAAGAGACCTCGTGTCAACTCACTACACAGGGACTACAGCAGAGCTTCCAACACATTCCTGAAAACCCTTCCCATGCTGCACACCAGCTCTCTTTAATAGCAGGGTAAAGCATTAAAAAGCAGACTGCAGCCCACATGGAGCTCCCTTTCCTTTCCCAAACCTCCCAGGACACCAAGGCTCATCTCCCCGGCGTCCGTTCTCCATGTTATTAGGATAACTGCTAGCCAAGTTCAAAAGGCAGCAGGCTTCCAAGTCACCCAGCCAGAGAGAGCTGTAATTTCTCCCACTGTAATTTCTCTCTATGATTATAGCAGTGGTCGACTGAGTCAACACGGGCGGTGTCGGCAGGCGATTTCACTCAAGGACAGCAGAAACCCAGGAAGCAGCACAGCCTTTGGGAGGGGGGTGAAATGTGTGTGGGAGCTGGGATGGAATTCTCTCTAGGACATTAAACAGGCAGGAGGATCAGAGTGCTGATAAATATACATAGCTTAGCCCCATCCTTCTGAAGAGTAGAGAAAGGCAATCCTGCTTCTACTGAAATCAAGGGGAGTTTTACCACTGATTTTGATGGGGATTTGATCTATTACAGTTAATAAGCAACCAAAACTATCAAAGGACCTGGAGACACCACCCTGTAGAAGTGATGTCTTCCCTCTCTAACAGCTCCAGGGACTGTTTTATAGCCTAGGGCATCAGCCCATCTCAAGCTGGGGCAACAAGGACTCAAAAATAACATCTTCAGCTCAAGAAAACTCTGATTTCGTAGGCTCCATGGATGAGAAAAACCTCATGTAAAGGGCAACTTCAGACAGAGTCCTACTCCAAAACTCTGGAAGAACTTGGGGGAACGGTTTGCAGCTGGAAGAGGGGAGATTGAGATGAGATCTTGGGGAGAAATGTTTTGCTGTGAGGGTGGGGAGGCCCTGGCCTTGGCTGCCCAGAGCAGTGGTGGCTGCCCCATCCCTGGAGGTGTTCAAGGCCAGGTTGGATGGGGCTTGGAGCCCCCTGATCCAGTGGGAGGTGTCCCTGCCCATGGCAAAGGGTGGGACTGGGTGGGCTTTGAGGTCCCTTCCAACCCAAGCCATTCCATGACCCTGTGAATCAGAACACAGGAGGTGTGAGGCTCTTTTAGGTTGCTTGGTTGGGATCTTTTAGCTCAGAAGAAGTGCCAAGGTCTCTTTCTCCCTTGGGCTGAAGCAGAGCTGCTGACCTGGCAGTTGTGTTTCAACACCTCAAGCACAAGTCTTGCTGCTGGGAGCTTTGACTTCTGAGCAGTGTTGTGACTGGACAAGGCAGCTTTTGGTGGCTCAAGTTCGTGGCAGGTGAAAGGGTCATAATGACCAATTGCCAATAGGAGGAGGGAGTGTGGTATTTCACCAGCTGAGAGTCTGAAGTATCTGGATGAAATAAGGGCTGTGATTCTGGAATGATCTTCTGTGAAGCTTCTTGGGTCAGGCAAGGGCCTGGCTTTCAGTTCACATGTATTGATTTTATTCCACTGGCTTTCACAGCACAACTCCCAGTTCACACCAGTGCCAGGAGAACATCACTGCAGCCATAGACTGAGAGCAACTCAGGGAGCTGTGCAATTACCAGGGCTGAATTTAATTACGACCTCTCAATAAAATGCCTGGTGACAGAATGTTCAGGTCGAACTGGATGGGCTTTGAGGTCCCTCCCAACTCAAACCATTGCATGATTCTATGATTTTATGACTGTTCTCTTCCCATTGAATACAGGGGAGCTTAGGGAAGCCACCCTGAACAAGTTGGAGCCTATCTCCCTCCTCCAAAGTCTTCCCCAGATCATCCTGGAATCCTCCCATCAACTTAATGCCCAAACACCACATTCTGACATTTTAAAAGGGCAACAATCTAAGTTTTTTTCCAGAGTGCTGCTATCCTGAAACATCTGCAGTGCTGTTTGCCCTCAGCTGACCCACCCACACTAACCTTGTGGTAAAGCAGGGATGGAGAAAGGATCACACAAATGGGCCTTTCAGAAAACAATCACAGAATCATGGAATGGTTTGGGTCAGAAATAACCTCAAAACCCATCCAGTTCCACCTCCTGCCATGGACAAGGACACCTCCCACTGGATCAGGGGGCTCAAAGCCCCATCCAATCTGGCCTTGAATAAAATGCCTCATCTCACCTCTGGGCAGCTCCACACAGCAAACCAGCTGTATTTTTTCATATGTTAGCAAAGTCAGCTGGAGCCTTGCCTTTGGCACTGAAGAGGGCAGAAACAGAAGGATCATAGCTGGAATTCCTGTTCAGATGGCCTCCGTGGAATGAGCAGCTAGAAAAACAAACCAACCCTAACTCCTGAGTGAAGCAACCTAGAGGAGAGCTCTGGAAAGCAAAGCCTGGAGAGCCCAATGGGAATGTCAGCGACGCAGAGCAGAAAAGGGTTAAATCAGATCTTCACCACCAGCCACTCTCCTTCATTCCAGTTGACCAGTGGATGAGGTGGGAAGCACTGGATTGGAGCCAGATCTGCTTGCTTCCCCCCAGGATAAATCTTTGGCCCTGTAGGGAAAAGGGGCTGCTGTGTTTGATACCAGTTGAGAGTCAGATTCTCCTCTCCCAGATGCTGTGGTAAAGAATTCATTTTAAAGGGGAACAGAAGTAAATAAGAACAGGGCTTGGCCACAAAAGCTTCCATTCTTGAACTCCTGAGTGCTTCCCTTGGATGCATTTGCCATGAGAATTAAAGGAACTACATTGAATTTAATCTGAGCTGAAAATGAACTTCAAGGAAACCAAACCAGACTCACAGAGTGAATTCCTGGCACCGCGAGGTCAATGACAAAACTCTCTGCTACTTTGCCGAAGCCAGGATTTCACCCACAGCTTTCATAAAACCAACCAGCAATAGAAAGTAAACCAAGAATCTTGGATAGATTTCACTGAAAAATGTACATAAAACGAGTATTTCCCTACAATGATGTAAAGCAAAAAGCCTTAAAGTGCCCTCCTGCGCAAAAATGTGAAACAAATGGAAGCTTGAAGTCGACCAACCTGTTTTCTCACACAAAATGAGGGCTGTGTGTAAAAGAGGAAGACAGATGGAGTAAAGGTATTTGTAAATAAACAAGACACAGTTTGCTTACTGCAAAATGAAGGAAGATGAGGGTTTTTTCAACAAATCTCACACCCACAAGGCTAATTTCTCAAAAAAAAAAACCCTGAGGAACAGAGGCACAGAGCTGGACACATCTCCACGAGAGGAGCATATTCTCTTTGGAAAAGTCCCAGTATTTAAAATATCCAAGGACATGAATATTAAAGGCTCATTTTCTGGCAGCAATTTGTGATGAGCTGAATAAAATTCACGAAACGTCTTGTTTATCATCAAATTTTAGGCTGAAAGAGGGGAGATCTCTGTGAGGGTGGGGAGGCCCTGGCCCAGGTTGCCCAGAGCAGTGGTGGCTGCCCCATCCCTGGAGGTGTTCAAGGCCAGGTTGGATGCGGTTTTGGGCCCCCTGATCCAGTGGGAGGTGTCCCTGCCTATGGCAGGGGGGTTGGGATTGGATGGGCTTTGAGGTCCTTTCCATCCCAATCCATTCCGTTATAAAAGCAAAAAACACTGCAATGAACCAAGACTCCCACCTGCTTTGGAAGAAACCCAAGGCCACCCAAGAAGAGCATGGTCAGGAGGGCAGCTCTGCGTGCTGTGTGGTGGAATATCCTTTTTGCAAATGGTATAATTTTGCTAAGAAGAGAACAGCTGAGCTGACAGAGAGCAGAGCCTCCAAAGCTTTGAAGTCTAATTGGGTTATTTATCCTGCTTTTGGCTGCTCAGCTCCAGTTGCCGACACTTGCCCATCAGAAATGTCTCTCCATCATCCTCAGCAGTCCCTGATGCTGTGCTTTAGGAGGATAGATTTTGTTCAGAGATTATTAGGTCTTTAGTACTCTGAGCCAAGACTCTTGGGAAGCTCAGGAAGGTCAAGTTTAGCCACCAGCCTCCTCTACATGGTTTGTCCATGGTCATAAGTCTTTGGAGTCCAGGGGTTCTTGGAGCGGCTGAGGGACCTGGGGCTGTTCAGCCTGGAGAAGAGGAGGCTGAGGGGAGACCTCATCCCTGTCTGCAGCTTCAGGAAAGAAGGTTGGAGCAACGTGGGTGCTGGGCTCTTCTCCCAAGGAACGAGTGATAGGACAAGAGGAAATGGCCTCAAGTTGCACCAGGGGAGGCTTAGATTGGATACCAGGAAAAATTTCTTTAGTGACAGAGTGGTGAAGCCTTGGCCCAGACTGCCCAGGGCAGTGGTGGAGTCTCCATCCCAGGAGGGGTTCAAAGAAGGTGTAGATGTGGTACTTTGGGACACGGTTTGGCAGTCACAGTGGGGTTGGGCTGATCATTGAACTGGCTGAGCTTAGAGGTCTTCTCCAACCTTAATAATTCCATGACTCTGTAACCCACACTGTGCTAACTTTTCACAGTGGTAAAACATGAGGTTATAAAACGAGGGAACCCTCCTCCAACTTCCCCAACTCAGAGATGTGTCACAAACACCATTGGTGAAATATTCCAACACCACAGTCTTAAAGGCAACACACAGAGGGACAGGTCCAAGGTGAAACTGGGCAGCCAAAGAGAAAAGGCTGCTTCAGGAAATTTTACCTAAGCCATTTCTGCTTAAAATGTTTTAAAAACATTTAAAACACTGGGGAAATAACGCTGTGGCGAGGTCAGAGGCAGGCAACAGAAAATGTCATTTTGATCTAATTCAACTTAACAAGGAAGAACAAAAAGATAATTCAAGTGTGAACCAGGTGTGCTAAAAACAAAGGAACAACCAGGGAAAGAAAACCAATGAACTGAAGCTGGAAATACCATTTCAGTGTTATTAATTGGACAGAAAAAAACTTGAAGCAAAACTGGATATTAACACACACAATGAGAGCAGGCACAGCTCCACTCCCACTCTATGTTCTCTGTGAGGTTCTCCCCATTCACCAATGTCACACTCTAAAGTGATAACGTTATGAAAAATGATTTCCCAGGTTATTTTAAGGTTATTTATTCGAAGCATTAGACCAAATTCAATCTCTTTGCAAGGTCCAGACCCAGGAACAGCTCTATTTCTCAAAGACAGGCAGCCTAGCTGTGTTTGGACCCCTGGCTCCTACTCCCAATGCCCATGTCCATCAATGCAAGCCAACCCACCAGGGATTAAAGGCAGCTCATAGCCATCCTCTAAGAGATGAGGATGTTCTGGTCCCTCAGGACTGAGGAGAATTGTCCTGATTCCTGGCTGTGCCTCAGATGCCTTTGATCAGAAAATAGACTCTGGTACCTGTTTTGAACCACACTCTTTGATTGCTCCACACCTTGTCCCCCCTCCTGTGCGATGGCACCACCTCACAGCACATGAGAGAACGTGAGATGCTGAGATATTGTGTCACCTTACACCTCCATCTTTGATTCCTACGTGCGGCAGACTCCAGGGCGCCGCGTTACCGCTCACACGTGACCAGCTGCACTGCAACACAGGCTTTTAATTTTTTCTACAGCTCTAACGAGGTTACCAGCAATGACTCATGGAATTCTAAGATCCTGGCAAGCCAAGCATCTGTAGACAATCTGTAGCAAGCTGGGATAGACAGCCTGGAAGTCATTCCTGAGGCATTTTAGAGCCGGAGGGGAACACCACCAGTGCCTAATCCTGGTGTCAGCAGAACAGTCAGTCTGTCCATCTTCTTATTTTGAGATATTTTCATTTCCCCATTTCTCTCTTTCTCCAAAAGAGGATGTGAGCACAGAGCAAACAAGGCTTAGAAAAATCCTGGTGCCAACGCTGCCTACACAAGCGGGCACGTGCAAGTCCATAAATAAGTGGCCCAGTTTTCAAAGACACAGAATACACCAGCATCAGGCTTCTGGGTGGGAACCATATGATGGATATCTCTCCATGGACACCACGGAGAAACAAACCGAGGCATGTGGAGAATCTGCTGCTCATACTGGAGCCAGAGGTCAAAGTGACATTGGTTCCAGTAGGAGCAGACACAAGAATGTGGCAAAGTCACACAGGTAGCAGGGAAAACCCTGCCAAAACAGAAGACAGGACTGAAATGACCAACAGCCACAAGATGTTAAATCCTGGGGTCTTGCTTTTCCACCCCTTATCCCACCCCTACAGAAGCTCTTCTCATCAATCTGGACATCACAAATTCCCCACTGCTGGTCCCTGGTCCAAAAAACACGTGGTTTACACAGCCCACAGCCTCTGCACTTGACTCAGAAAGAGAAAAGCAAAGCTTCCTTGGAAGAGAAAAAACCAGCCAGCTTACTGATCATGGTGGTGCCCCCAGCCAGCGCTGCCTTGGTCCCTTGGAAGAAGTCATCAGCAGATGTCATCCCCTGTTCCGGCATCTGGAAGCGGGTGTGAACGTCAATCCCTCCAGGAATCACCATCCTGCCGTGGGCTTCGATAGTTTTCACTCCCCCTGGCACAATCAGGTTCTCTCCTATTTGCCTGGGTAAAGAGGTGCCCAACAGCACGTCAGACAGAGCCTGTAAACAAACACCCCCCTGCTCCTGAACCTGGCTACTGCCTTCTTTTTCCACATAAAGCATCGTACGGGAGCGGCACAAAGAGCTGATAACATTTTACTCTTCCCCTTGAAGCAGCTGCATAATTAAGAGCAAAGCATGCAATTAGTTCAGGACCTCGGGGCAATATTAGACTGCACAGGAAGGAAAAGGAGCCACGTTGGCAGGAAGCCGGAGATGGGACCATGCAGATAATCAGATGATCGCTGCACCAAACACAGCAAGAGCCTGGCAAGCAGCTTTGCTGCAACTGGACTGGAGCTGCCAAGTGCCAGTTCAACATTGTAATCCACCAGCAATTTCAGAGTTTTTGGGAGCACTGGAAGGATTTTTGCATCTTATTGTCCCCTTTCCTTTCACGTAAAAATATTATGTGGTCCCTGCATAAATATAAACTCATGCAGATACCAGTTACAAAATTCCTGATGAGAACCCCAAAACCCTCTCCAAGTCTTGTTTTTCACAGGTGTATTTTAAAAATGCAATAGCAGAACAAAGAAATACAGAATAATTTGGGTTGGGAGGGACCTCAAAGCCCATCCAGTTTGAACCCCCCTGCCAAAGGCAGGGACACCTCCCACTGGATCAGGGGGCTCCAAGCCCCATCCCACCTGGTCTTGAACACCTCCAGGGATGGGGCAGCCACCACTGCTCTGGGAAACCTGGGCCGGGGCCTCCCCACCCTCACAGCAAAACATTTCTCCCTAAGATCTCATCTCAATCTCCCCTCTTTCATCTTCAAACCCTTCCCCCTCATCCTCTCCCTGCACTCCCTGATCAAGAGCCCCTCCCCAGCTTTCCTGGAGCCCCTTTCAGTCCTGGGAGGCTGCTCTAAGGTCTCTCCAGAGCCTTCTCTTCTCCAGGCCAAACAACCCCAACTCTCTCAGCCTGTCCTCGTACAGGAGGTGCTCCAGCTCTCAAATCATCTCCATGGCCTTCTCTGGACTCCCTCTACTTTCCCTTCATGTATAAATATAATGTAGTCCTTGCACAAATCTAAACCCACACAGAAACCAGTTACCAAGTCCCTGAAGAGACCCCCAAAGCCCTCTCCAGTCTCAATTTTCACAGACATATATTTTAAAACGCAGTAGTGGATAAACACATTGCAATTAATCAGCTGTCTTTGGCTCCCTCCTTTAACTTTTAACCTTGATTTACAAAGCACATGTGCTGACCATTTACCCAGAACAGGAAAATTCCTTGTTTGTATTCTCTGGCTCTTCCAACTTTTCCTAAGAGTAATTTTCCAAATAAAGCTGTAATACATTTAACGTGTGAGAAATGCATGTTTCAGGCCTGAAAACACAGAAGAGCTCTGGGAAGAAGTGTGAACCTCTACCCATAAAGTACAGGATTAGATGGATCCTCATATCATCAAATCACAGAAGACAGCACTGCAAAAGACCTTAGGGGTCACCTAAGTCCAACCTCCTACCCTAAACCAGAATTAACTGTAACCAGCAGGGTGAGGGAGGGGATTCTGCCCCTCTGCTACGCTCTGGGGAGACCCCACCTGGAGCCCTGTGTCCAGTTCTGGAGCCCTCAGCACAGGAAGGACCTGGAGCTGTTGGAGTGAGTCCAGAGGAGGCCACGGAGATGATTCAAGGGCTGGAGCACCTCCTGTACAAGGACAGGCTGAGAGAGTTGGGGTTGTTCAGCCTGGAGAGGAGAAGGCTCTGGGGAGACCTTAGAGCAGCCTCCCAGGACTGAAAGGGGCTCCAGGAAAGCTGGGGAGGGGCTCTTGATCAGAGAGTGCAGGGATAGGATGAGGGGAAAGGGTTTCAAGGTGAAAGAGGTGAGATTGAGATGAGATCTTAGGGAGAAATGTTTTGCTGTGAGGGTGGGGAGGCCCTGGCCCAGGTTTCCCAGAGCAGTGGTGGCTGCCCCATCCCTGGAGGTGTTCAAGGCCAGGTTGCATGGGGGTTTGAGCCCCCTGATCCAGTGGGAGGTGTCCCTGCCCATGGCAGGGGGGTGGAACTGGATGGGCTTTGAGGTCCCTTCCAATCCAAACCATTCTATGATTTCATGTATCAGGATGCTGAATTACTCACAATATCTAAAATCATAATTCAGTAAAATGCTACAACTCAGATAACTTCAAACACTTGTGTCATCTCCTCACAGGGCTACAATTAAGCATGTGTAAATACCCCCTTTGACCCATGCTTTAATACCAGCAGGTGTTTGGCCTATTTGCTTATTTAATTCAACACCTTGGTTTTAAAATTCCTCCATCAAGCAGCAGGATATATGTGAAACATTCATTTTTCATTGCAACTTAATATGCAACTAAGTCATTTCTTGCTAATCTGCAACACACCTCCCATCACAGACCGGCACTTACTTTATCAACCCATCTTCCATGTAAATGTCTGCATAGAAGGACTGGTCATCGTTAACTATTTTCCCACCTTTGATCAAAAGACGATCACTCTGCAACAAAGAAGCACACAACAAGACATAATTATTCCATGAGAAAGATGATTTGCAGTGTCGCTTCGGAGATAAAACAGCAGAGCTGGGAACAACCTCTGCATTATTCACAAGCGCGTGTCAAAACACAAGTCAACCGCTGCGCTTTCAACTGGAAAGATAAAATGTTTTATTTCATCAGCAGGTCCTTTCATCACTCTAATGATCAAAAAAAAAAAAAGCCAGAGATGCTTTCCAACGGGCTCGTCTACGCGGCAGCTTCGCTCATACCTGCAGTTTGCCTCCATCACCCACACCAAAAGCATTCAACAACACTTGGAGGGATGTGTTAGAGCCACATCTCTGTTTTTTTCTGCCTTGGTCATACGCAAAATTTCCTACGTGCACCCCCACACTGAAGTCAACTGGGCCAACCATGAGTCAACCGCTGGAGATGCCCTGGGAGATGGACCAAAAGGCTGTTGCCAGGGGCTACACAACACAAACAAACTCATCTTGTCCAACTTCGTGATGCTTCGACGCAGTGGATGCTTTTACTGCCTTTCATAATCAGATAGAAATAAGCACATATTATAAAATAAAGTTTGAGAGAGAGCTTTAAAAGAAATGATTATTAAAATCTCCTCAGATTAGAAGACAGTTTGGCAGAACAGAGAAGTCATTATAACGAGGCATGTGATGTGTTTTTATCACAGCCCAGATTACACCTTGCTTCTGCAAGATTTTGGGTCAAAACCAAATAAATAGGAGTGAAACCTCTTCTGCAGAGCTCTGGGTGGGGAGGGAAGCTACAAGTGACTGCTGTGTTCCTCCAGATCCTCCATCCCCTACCCTACAGATGCAAATATTTAAAGCAAAGCACATCCCATTACACAGCGCTCGGTTTAAACTGCACCCTTCCATCTGCACTTGTACTTACTCCAATCCTTTTTCCTCCTCCCCAAATTGTCTTTGTACAAGAACAAAGCCCAGCCAGAGCCTGGCAAAACCAAGAGCTGGCTTCAAGAAGGGGCAGAAAGCAGGACTTTACCTCAGTCATCCCTTGAATTTACAGCAAATATATGTTATGACAGTGGCAGGGGGGCTCAAAGACCTTATTTTGAGTTGGTCAAACCAAAGAAAACCATCAAGCATTTTCCCAAAGAGCTCATAATAAACCTGAAGAGCTGAAGTACCACATTCTCCAGTGCCACAGCTCTTCTAACACCAAAAAGGTCCCATGAATTGCATCACTGTTGATTTATACCATTATAACCATCTTTGATATCAATGCCAAACATCCACGAGATGCTAAGTGTCTCTCCTTCCCCCTCCTCCTACTGCTGCAATGGAGTTTCCCTGAATAAAACCACCCATTTAAAAAAAAAAAAAAAAACAAAGAAAGAAAAGCTCAATATTTAAATTTAGGATCTGCTGTGAATGCCAATAAACCCAAATGAATTAATTTGGGGCGTGACAAACCCTCTTGTCTTTCAACGCGAGCGAACTGTCCTACATGTTTACCACTTCTAGAAAACACTGCAGTATTTATGCCCACCTCTAGTGCAGAATTCTTGTGCTATTAAAAGGGCTGGCTACTAATTGGGTAGTTTGGCCATCAAAAGCCCAAATCCTGATGCACTGGGCATCAATTAGGAAAGAATATATACATATATATATATACACACATATATACACGTATATATATGCACATGTATATATATAAATATATATACACATGTATATATAAATATATATACACACATATATCCATATGTAGACATATAAATACACATACACACACATATATCCACATGTAGATATATAAATATATATACACACACATATATGTGTGCATATAAATATATGTATGTGTATGTATCTAAATAGTGCCCAAGAAGGATGCAGCCTGGACCATTTTAATGATGCTCTGGGTGCTCCTGCTAGCAAGCAGATCTCCTGCTAAGCTCAAAGAAGGTTCTGAGATCCATGCGGATCCTCCTGCTCGTTTCAACCACCTTGGAGACAAAAGCGCAGGCGATTTGCAGCCGCACAACGGGCCCTGGCGTTGAACGTGTCCGTATTTACCGCACCGACGCGGTCCAAATAGGACAGCTAGACACTGATTATCCTTTCTCTTCACGCAGCAGGCTGGCTCAATCAAATTCTGGGTTTATAAAACAGCAAATAAATCCAGAATCTGATTTTTGTATCCCTTATAAGAAAACTGCAGCGGATGGAGGCAACATAAATCAGAATATTCGGTCATCAGGAAAATGCGTCACGCTACTTTTGGCCCATGACAGTGGTTCAGCAGTGACCTCCATCGATATTTAAACACAGGTATCTTCCCAATGACCACTGGATTCTTGGAAAGAAAACTATTCCCCCTCCTTAAAAAAAAGAGGATGCTGCATTTATCCCACACCAATTTTGTGCATCCCCAAGCACCATTTAAGCCCCTGCACAAGTGCCACCCTTCCAAGCTCCCTTGGAAGGAGCCCTGGGATGGGTGTGTCCATGGGGTTGGGAGAAGCCATTGGAAAACGCCTTGTCCAAGCCAGGAACGGCTCCCAACAGCCCCGTTAGATAGGAAAACACCTCGCCTTATGTAAGTGAGCATCCTTGGATCCGCAATCCCTGCCGGCTCCCACAACCCTGAAACGCAGGGAGGGGTTTATGTAACGGCTCCTTCCCTTTTTTTCCCCCAGGATTGCACCCAGGAGCGGGATGAAACGTGAGCCCTGCGAGAAGGTTCTGGTGGATGCAATCCCTGCTCCATCCCTGCTTCATCCCTTCTCCACCTCCTCCAAGGGCGGAGTGTGTGTGGGGGGGCTCCATCCCTCTTCCATGCCCTGCAGGGGTGGGGGTCTCCATCCCTTCCAAGGATGGGGGTGCTCCATCCCTGCTCCAACCCCTCCAAGGGGTGGGGGGGCTTCATCCTCGCATCACCCCCTCCTTGGAGTGGGGGGGGCTCCATCCCTGCTCCATCCTCTCCCCAGCGCTGGGGGGGCTCCACTCCACTCCACTCCACCCCCCCCGCCCTTTGCGGGTTGGTTTGGTGGGGGGGGGGGGGGTCTATCCCCATCGGCACCGCCGTTCCCCGCTCACATCCCAGCGTTCCCAGTCCCATCCCACCCTCCCATCTCCGTGCGCCCCCCACCCCTTCTCCCGGGAGCTCTGCAGCACAAGAAGCGCCGCATCAACCCCTGATCCCATTATCCAACCACAAACCCCCCCCTCTCCCAGCACACAAAGGGCTTAATCCCCCCCTCCCCCTCCTGCTCCCCACTCACCGTGATCCGTGGGATATTTTTCTTCCCCTGATAAGACATCTTGGAAAAACACTCCCTAATTTATTTATTGGGAGAAGGGAGGGGTTGGGGGGGGCTGCTATATCCCTATTGTCTCCCGCGCAGCAATTGCTTCTTCCCGACCTCCCGGAAAAAAAAAAAAAATAATAATAATAAAAAAAAAAATTAAAAAAATTCTAATAATAACGATAATAACAAAACGCAATAAAAATAAATGGAATTTGCAAAAAGAAGGGGAGTGGGGAGGGGGGGGGAAAGGGAGGCGAGCTCTCCGCAATGGCAGAACGCGAGATGCAGCCTCCCCAGCGCTTCTCCCTTTCTTCCCTCTCTGCACGGAGCCCGGCTCAGCCCCCACCCCCCCCTAAGCCCACCCCCCCTAAGCCCAGCCCCGCTAGACCCAGCCCAGCCCTCACCCCCCCCCCCTCAAGCCCAGCCCAGCCCCGCAGGGAGGGGCCGAGACCGGTGGCGGCGGCAGCGCAGCCGGGGGAGGGGGGGCGCATTGGCAGCACAGCCCCCGCGCCACGCCCCCCCCGGCAGCGCGCCACGCCATTGGCTGAGCGCCGGGCGGGGATGCAAATGAGTGGCGGCGCTGCCCAATGGGGAGAGGGGAAGGGGGGGATATGCAAACGAAGCTTTAATTTAAGACGGGGCAGGGCGCGGCGGTGGCTGCAGCGCGGAGGGCGGGTGCGGTGTCTGCTGGTCCCCCCCCCGCGGTCCCCCCGGCTCCAACTGGGAGCCAGTGCCGCCTCCCAGTAGCGGCTCCAACCGGGAGCCGCTGTCCCCCGGCCCAGCCGGGAGATGCCACTCGTGCCCCCCCGGCTCCGCCCGGGAGCCACTGCCGCCCGCAGCTGCTCCAAGCGGGAGCTGCCATTCGTTCACCCTGTTCCAACTGGGAGCCATCGCCCGCTGCCCCGACCCCAACTGGGAGCCACTGCCTTTCCCTCCCCGCCCCAAGCGGGAGCCAATAGCCGCTCCCCCATCCCGTTCCAACTGGGAGCCAATGCCCCCCTCTGCCCCTCTCAGCTGCGCCAACCGGCAACTATTGCCCCCTCTCCCAACCCGCTCCAACCGGGAGCTGCCATTCGTTCCTCCCCGCTCCAACCGGGAGACGGCACCCGGCACTCCTGGCTCCAGCCGGGAGCCACTTCAACTGCCCCCCCGACAACTGCTCCAACCTGGAGCTCACCCTATTCCAGCCGGGACTTCCCATCCGTTCCCCCCTCCCGTTACAACCGGGAGCCGCTACCCGTTCTCCCTCCGTTCCAAACGGCAGCCTCAAACTGGGAGCTGCCATCCGTTCTTCCACTTGTTCTCTCCATTCCAACTGGGAGCCACCGCCCATTCCACCGTTCCAACCGGGAGCCTCTGCCCGTTCTCCCCCCTCAGCTCCCCGTTCCAACTGGGAGTCACTGCCCGTTCCTGCTCCAGGATGGGAGAGGCAGTGGATTTGGGGTCACGGACCCCATTCTTGCTCCTAGTGGGACAAGAGGAGCTGTCCCGGGAGCCGGTGGAAAAGGCGTAACTCTCCATCCCGTGGTCCCACACGGGAACTGCTGGGAAGAGGGAGAATATTGTGGGGAAAACAAGGTTTGAGGGTATTCCTGGTTCTTTGCTTCCCGCTCCTGCCTGCCACGCTTTCTAAATGCCTTCTCCCACACCTTTTCCTCCAGAAAATGCATCCCAGATTGCAACCTCACCTCCTGTGGTCACTCACCTGGAGCTGAAGTGCCAAAGAAACCTGGGATGAGTGCTACATACACGGGTAAAGGGTCCTCTCCAGTCACTCTGGCCATTCCTTACCCATCCAGTGTTGCAAAATCCACGTTCAACGGTTCAGTCGCACTTGGAGACTTAAATTTCTTAGTCCCTGAACTCCACAAGCTGGTACATCAAGGAAAGAAATGCATTAAATGGCATAAATATGCCCTCATTTTTCACAGTGAACTTGCCCAAATGTGACAGAGAGACTGGATTCATGGCCAGAGTGGGATAATCATTCCAAATACATCTCATTACACCAATTCCTTTTACCTCAGTTGCTCTGGAGGAGGGTACAAGGCACCTTTTGGAGAACTTTGAGCCCCCTGATCCAGTGGGAGGTGCCCCTGCCCATGGCAGGGGGTTGGAACTGGATGGGCTTTAAGGTCCCTTTCAACCCAAACCATTCCATGAACTCATAAATAGCACAAATCCACTTTTGCTTGAAGGTTATAACAGATAATTAATGACCAGCGAAGACTTACCTCCTTCCTCCAGTCATGAGTGAAATTTACATCACACAAAGCAAACTGGAAGCTTCTCCTGTCACAAAATAGATTGATCTTTACATACCCAAATAGTTCCATGGAACACAGTGTGCACAGCTCAAAAGAACCCAGAATCCAACAGAAGAAGGATATGGAACTTTTGGAAAAAGTCCAGAGTAGGCTACAAAGATGATCTTTGGGCTGGAGCACCTCTGCTGTGAGGACAGGCTGAGAGAGTTGGGGTTGTTCAGCCTGGAGAAGAGAAGGCTTCAGGGAGACCTTAGAGCAGCCTCCCAGGACTGAAAGGGGCTCCAGGAAAGCTTGGAGAGGCTTCTTGCAAGGGCTTGGAGTGATAGGATGAGAGGGAATGGCTTTACATTCAAAGGGGGAAGATTTAGACTGGACATTGGGGAGAAATTGGCCCAGGTTGCTCAGAGAAGTGGTGGCTGCACCATCCCTGGAGGTGTTCAAGGCCAGGTTGGATGGGGCTTTGAGCCCCCTGATCCAGTGGGAGGTGTCCCTTCCTGTGGCTGGGGGATGCAACTGGATGGGCTTCAAGGTCCTTTCCAACCCAAACCATTCCATGCTTCTATGATCCAGTAAATCATTGTAAAGACAACATCTGACAACAGATGACTACCAGGACCTCTTATGTACATTAGTTCACAGTAGGCTATAAGGAAAAGGGTAAAGAGCTTTTTCCTGGGTATAAGTAAGACATCAGGCAACATTTAAATAGCTAATAAGCCAATCAGTTAATATCTAATTAGTAACAAATGAAAAAGTGGTTTGTGGCAGTAGCAAAATGATTAATTTGTCAGCCTGTAGGGTTTTGTTTTGATGTAATGATTGGAATAGACAGTCCTAAATGAGTTATCCTGCCCCTCTCCGATCTGTGCTGGAAGAAGTTTTGAAACCTCAGCATATTTTGAGAACATGCAAGAAAGCCTCTACATCAGAGTTCTAAATATAGAGAGTGCAACTGTTCCGGTTTTTTCTTTCATGCTAGCTTTCCTCCTCAATTTCATAGCTGAATGGTTTCCTGCCTTTGCTTGTCAGGTGGAAGAGTATCCTCAGCTAGCAAAAAGAAAGCAAATGCTGCCTAAGGGCTTGGGAGAGCATCAAGGCTCTTTGGTAGCTGATCTGAGGTGCCAAGTCCAGCTCCTATTCCAAGATCCTGTCCTGGCAGCAGCAAGGTGATTATGGAGGAGCACCCATGGACATGGGCACAGGAAACCACTCATCTCCAGCCTCCCAGACCTCAGGCAGGTGATATCTCGACAGTGTGCTTGGAGTTGTGGAACAGCAGTAGTGGTAGAAGAACCAGGAGCACCTTTACAGGGATGAAGTCATCAGCACATCAAGTGCAAGGTCCTGCACCGCAATTGGGGCAATCCCAAGCACAATTGCAATCTGGGTGGAGAATGGATTGAGAGCAGCCCTGAGAAGAAGGACTCGAGATGCTGGTGGAGGAGAAGCTCAGCATGAGCTGCAAAGTGCGCTCACAACCCAGAAACCACCCATGTCCTGGGCTGCATCCAAAGTAGTGGCACCAGCAGGGAAAGGAAGGGGATTCTGCCCCTCTGCTCCGCTCTGGGGAGACCCCACCTGGAACCCTGTGTCCAGTTCTGGAATCCTCAGCACAGGAAGGACCTGGAGCAGTTGGAGAGAGTCCAGAGGAGGCCATGGAGATAATCCAAGGGCTGGAGAACCTCCTGTACGAGGACAGGCTGAGAGAGCAGGGGTTGTTCAGCCTGGAGAGGAGAAGGATCTGGTGAGACCTTAGAGCAGCCTCACAGGACTGAAAGGGGTTCCAGGAAAGCTGGGGAGGGGCTCTTGATCAGGGAGGGCAGGGACAGGATGAGGGGGAAACAGTTTGAGCTGCAAGAGGTGAGATTGAGATGAGATCTTAGGGAGAAATGTTTTGCTGTGAGGGTGGGGAGGCCCTGGCCCAGGTTTCCCAGAGCAGTGGTGGCTGCCCCATCCCTGGAGGTGTTCAAGGCCAGGCTGGATGGGGCTTGGAGCCCCCTGATCCAGTGGGAGGTGTCCCTGCCCATGGCAGGGAGGATGGAACTGGGTGGTCTTTGAGGTCCCTTCCAACCCAAACCATTCTATGGTTTCTAAAGCTGTCTCATCTGCTCAAAGACAGCTATTTAAAATCCTTTTTTTTATCAGGTAATCCTTCCTGCACATGGCCCTAATTCAGAACAGCAATTCTTGAGCTTGGAACTCATTCCACAACTTGAATCCAGCAGTGTTTATGTTCAGAAAGGAATAACCACTCTTCAGATGACACTTAGCTTTTCCTTTCCAGCACCGTGTTGCAAGAACCTAAGCAGTACAGAATAAAATAAATTAATTAAAATAATGATTAAAATGTTGAAAACATTCTTGTTCAATATTCATTATCTACAAATCATGACTTTTTAAAATTTCCATCTGATTTAAGGTGTACCCAAAGGAGCAGAAGAGAATTCCCAGTTTCAGCTCCATTTTACCAGTTACCAGTATGGCTCCATTTTCTTTTAGCTAAAGTTTGTCAAAATAAATAAGGTTGCCAAAATAAACAATTTAAAATTTACTACTTTAGTTTCAAGCCAGCTTATTTAGCCTTTGTTTAGCAAGGAATGTATATTTTCTATTGTATAAACACACGTGAAGGGAGGTGATCAGGAAGGAAGGAGAACAGCTGTAGCTACAGGACAACACTGGAATGAGAACAAGTGGGAAACACAGAAAATATTAGCTTTACAACATCTTTTTTTTATACAAAAGTTGGTTCATTGCCCTGGTAAAGGTAGAGTTTGGGTATAAATTCCCTCTATAAGTTAAACGAAGAAAAGATGATGTTGATGCACTTTGTCTGCCAAAGCAGGCTACAGTTGGAAGATGCTGCAAACAACAAGCACTGCCAAATCTTCATTGCCAAGCGTTAATGAAGGAACACCCCATCCCTGGAGGTGTTCCAGGCCAGGTTGGATGGGGCTTGGAGCCTCCTGATCTAGTGGGAGGTGTCCCTGCCCATGGTAGGGAGTTTGGAACTGGATGGGCTTTGAGGTCCCTTCCAACCCAAACCATTCCATGATTCTATAATTCCTATCATGATTCTGCCCATGTCAATTGCTACATCAGCTCAAATGACTTGAAAGGAGTTTTCCATACAACCCACTGCATCTTATAAAGTCTTGGGAGGATTAAATACAGGCTGATATATGGCAGAAGGAGTACATCTGTCCTTCCTAAAAGATGGTGAAAGAACTGACCATTATTAATCACCATAAATTAAATTACAGAGGGGAATTATACTTGAGGGTGGGCATCATTCATTTGTTTTATTTACAAGAGAAAATTAGAATTAAGTGTCATGATATGGAAATGACCATAAAGGTCAAACATGCTACTGGGAGGAGGTAAAAATCATACAACTTCTCAGAGAAACAGCCTAATCTTTTTTGAATACTGACTCTCTCAGATTCTGGGGAGGAGATTCACTTTCAAGCTGCACAAACAGGTCAATAAAAATGTACATTTGATCTACAAATTAAAATTAACCTTCCAATTGATTTTATTTCCTTTGAAATCCCAGGAAGGCTTGAGAAAGTTCAGAAATAACCTTCTCCAATGACTGGTACTGTTATAGTGTGCTCCCTAGAGGAAAGGCCCTGAGCATTTCAGGCACACTACAATCTTAATTGTCCTTAAACAAGCCAGAGCCTCTGCTCCAAGTAAATTTACCATCACATCACATTATCAGGAAAGAGACAGCCCTCTTCAGGGTTCCAGACAGGGATTGCTCTGTCATGGGTAGGACAATATATTATGAAAATGTACTCTCCTCTCCAAAAAGCCTGTGCTCATGTGACTTTCAGTACAGTCCAATACAGCAAATATAGTCAAACACAATGATTGTACCCCTGGACTCAGCACAGCTGAGGCCACACCTCAAACCCTGGATTCAGTTTTGGGCCCCTCACTACCAGAAGGACAAAGAGGGGCTGGAGCACGTCCAGAGAAGGGGAACAGAGCTGGGGAAGGGTCTGGACAACAATTCTTGTGAGGAGTGGCTGAGGGATCTGGGGCTGTTTAGACTGGAGAAGAGGAGGCACAAAGGAGATCTCATCCCTCTCTTCAACTCCTGGAAAGGAGGTTGTGGTGAAGGGGGTGCTGGGCTCTTCTCCCAAATAACAAGGGATAGGATGAGAGGAAATGGCTTCAAGTTGCGCCAGGGGAGGTTTAGTTTAGATATTAGGGAAGATTTCTTTATGGCAAGAGTGGTGAAGCACTGGCAGAGGCTGCCCAGGGCAGTGGTAGAGTCTCCATCCCTGGAGGTCTTAAAAAGACATGTAGACATGGCACCTGGGACATGGTTTAGTCAGCACAGTGCTTAAGCTGATGGTTGAACTGGATGATCTTAGAGGTCTTTTCCAGCCTTAAGGATTCTATGATTCCTGCAGTGATGGCCCAGCTGAGGTCAGGGCCCCAAAGCCCTACACAGAGCTCAGACATCAAACAAGTAGCTCCAGGACCAGGCATTAACAGTCTAAACAGGGAAAGTGACAGAGTTTAAGATGGGAAATAGAAGCACAGTTAATTCTCCAAGGCCTGACGGCTGGGAAGCAGCAGAACTCCCCTCAGATCTGTGGAGCTGCAGACCTGTTGAATAGGTCAGGCTGCCTTCAGAGGCTTTACTGTAAAGAGCTGCTTCAGCTGAGATCAAGAGCCTTCCTGGCGCCTCTAGAGATGAGCTTAACCCTGAATGATGAGGCAGCATGGCCCAGAGGCAATAAAGCCAGGCCGTGATAGATGTGTATAGAATACCCTGGACAGCAGAGACACAAAGAGATTTGATTACCCTTATCTTTGCCTACAGGACAATGCATTGCAGTTTAATGTGGAATAATTACACCCCTTTTTTTATCCGCTGGACAGCTGAGAACTCAGAAAAATAAAAAATAGCTTGTCCACCGTGCTTAGTTAATTGTTTAGTGGAGATTCATACAAGATTTTTCCATAGAGTGACAGAAAGAATGACTGGTTTAAACCCACTTTGGATTTGAGTTACTGGTTAAATACTTCCACCTATGTCTGTTGCCTCCAGCTGATCAGCACCCATTCCAATCAGCTCATGATATGGTCCCGTGGTTGCTGAGACAGAGCATGGACCATCCTCTGTGTACAAGTATTGATAAAAATTGAAACTACTATCAGCCTCAAGCTAAAGAATCATAGAATGACTTGGTTGGAAAAGACCTTTGAGATCATCGAGTCCAGCTGTACCTGTCCACTTACTAAACCAGATCCCTGAGCACCTCATCTGCCCTTCTGTTAAGCCTCTCTTGGAATGGTGACTCCACCACCCCCTGGGCTCCAGTGCCTGAGAATCCTTTCAGTGAAGAAATTTTTCCTACTATCTGATCCAAACCTCCCCTGGTGCAACTTGAGGCCATTTCCTCTTGTCCTATTGCTTGTTACTTGGGAGAAGAAGCCAACACCCACCTCACCACAACCTCCGTTCAGGGACCGGTAGAGAGCCATGAGGTCTCCCCTCAGCCTTCTTTTCTCTGGGTTAAAGTCCCCTCAGCCATTCCTCATAAGACCTGTTCTCCAGCCCCTTCCCCATCTCCATTCCCCTTCTCTGGATGTGCTCCAGCCCCTCAACGTCCTTCTTGTAGTCAGAGACCCAAAATTGAACACAGGATTCGAGGTGCGGCCTCACCAGTGCTAAGTACAGGGTAAGGATGACTTCACTGCTCCTGCTGGCCAAACCATGGCTGATCCAAGCCAGGATGCCTTTGGCCTTCTTGGCCACTTGGGCCACTGTTGAAAAAAAGAATCAGCAAGATTTCTAGCCCATTGTGATATAATTTATGCAAGTTATAAATTCAAGCTCCTATAAATTAGCATACTGGTCCTTTCCACTATAATTTAGATTCCTGTCACATGGAAACAGTGTTCAGTCTGCCCAGCGAGAACCAATTTCAGTTGTGCTACCAAATGCTTAAGACAGTTTCAAAAATAATGGGCCAAATTCAGTTGCAAAACTTCAGAAGATTTTTAGCTCCTCTCTGAAATTATTTTAATGTACTGTTCCCTTTAAAGCCACTTCCCACAGCATTTTTTTCTTTACCTTTTTTTAATGCATTGAACTTTGATTATCATCCTAAATGCATTTCTATTATTGACACTCAAGTGAAGCCTGGCTGAGGATCCAGCCATCGATTCGAGCTATAGATGCAGTCAGCTGGAAAACCACCCAAGCTAAAACACTCTTGCAATAAAGAGTCAATGCATAGGAAGACATTTATAATGAAAGACTGCACTTTCCCAAATGCTCACAACTCCTCACAACACAATCCATTGGCATCAGCATTATGTAAAGCTAATGAGAAACAACTCAAATGATTTTGAACTCTCCCAGTCTTTCATACCATCAGTTTACACTTGTGCATCAATCTTTAAGAACTGAACAAAACCCACACTTTTTTAAAAAAATCTGGTCAATATTCTGTTTGGACTTCTGATTTTTCACCATGTTGTGAGTTTTTTATTGTATTGGTACCCTTCATTCACAAAATAATTAATTTTTTCAGAACTAATATATCCCCTGTTTATAGTTAAGTCCTGTAGGACATCACTGCATCCAGTTGTCTGAAAGTAGTCCAGTTTGGAAAACCTGAATTGAAATTGCATGCTCTTTACTCTTGAGATGTACCTTGGTTTGTCCAAGACTAATTAATGATGGGAAGTTCCTCAATTAGTAGACACTTAAACATGGTCAACTCAAACCATCAGGATCTGTATTAGCAAACTTTTTGGGGGTTTGACAAATGAGGAAGCAGCGTGGAGCACATCCCACTCCTAATTAAAGGGTGGTGCATCGCGGTTCTGAAAATGAGAGCCTACCCTTGCTATCTCACCGTAAACACACGTTCACATGTGGAAACGTGGGTGGATGGAGCCCTTGGGTTACTGCAGCAGGGTCTGGTTTGGGGTGGATGAACCTCCAGTAAGACTTCACATTTCTCAAAGCAGGGCAACGTAGCGAATGACCCCGTATTATAAATTCCAGGCAGACCTTTGCCCTGTATCCATATCATACCATAAGTAATCCATACCACTAGTAAAAATCAGGAGGCACATCCTAGGAACAGCTCCCAGGAGGAAGGGCTGCTCTGCAGACTCACTGGGGGACTGCTCGCAGGAGCTCTTTCCCAGTATTCTAGAAGTTTATGACTTTGCTGGTTGAGTGCTTCATCATTTCCGCTCTTCCAGCCTAAGTACAGGAGCCAGCTTTGTCAGATGAATGCACAGAGTATTTCACAGCTCAGATTATGAATAAAGCTTGGTTAAATCTATTTATCAAGGAAAGCAAATGTGCACAGTCAGCTAGACCTAGGGGTTGAATGGGTTTTGCCTCAGGAAGAGGATGGGCTTTATTACACCACAACACATACTGAGTGAGAAAATCAGAAATGCTAAAAGACTGGGAGGAGTTCGATGGGTTTCTAAGAGAACTGTAAAAGTCCTGCGTCTTCCTGAGGCAAAATTTCCCACTGTAGCCAAAGGCCTTGATCAAAATTGGTATTGAAATACAGCTCCCAGGGGTCACTCTGGCCTGTCTTCCCCTGGGAGGAGGGAGTAGGAGGAAGCCTGCAGGGATTTGATCTCTGCAGGTGGAGGCTCATGGATGCTCTTTTGCTAACAATCGCATTTCTGTTCCCGTGAGCCGCATTCACAAGCTGGGTGGGGCATTTTGCTACCGTTGGGCTGGGTGTTGGTGGGGGGAAATCACTTAAGAAACAAAATATTCAGTCTCTATCACCAAATAGGAAGGCAGGGCAAGGAAAGGGAGGGGGTTTGTGGGTGCGGGGGCTCCATTCTTCTGCCCTCCTCCCCGTGCACATGCACACAGACCTGCAGAGAGCACACGGACAGCATTAGAGCTCTGGTGAGGAGGCTGTAGTAGAGATGCTGCTTCATAGAGGAAGGCATTGACTGGCACATCCATGCAGGTGGCATAAAAGCAAGATGGGTGGCAAGGATACAGCCCTTCTGCAGCCTAACATCTGCTCAAGTGGCATCTCTCTCACACACACACACATATATATATGCACCCACCTTGTCATTCAGGTTCTGCAGCGCCTCCTTCCCAGTGGCACTCCTGATCTCCACCTTTCTCCCAAAATCAACAGATGGTTCCCCTCCCTTCCCGCTCTGCCTGGAATAGACGGATGGAGCATCCGGACCCAGGTGGGCAACATCCTTCTGCTTCGCCACGACTTTGTTAGATCCTCGGCCCACCGAGAGGGAATCGAAGTCAATGGTCTTGTTCTCCAGGGAACCTTCCACCGGGCAGAACATGCCACAGAATTTCTGCCGGGGCTTGGGACTGCCCGAGCCCAGGTTTTTGAAGAAGGCTGGCACTTCTTCTTCCTCGCCTTGCCGGCCAGACTGCTTCCTCTCAGCCATGGCTTGTGTGGTCTCCCTGCTAAGGGAAAAGGAAAATAATAACAGCGGTAACCAGGAGGATCCTTCACACACACGGAAAGGGGAGAGGAAAAAAAAAAAGAGGGTGAGATCGCTCTGGGTCCTAGAGATACGGCAACATCAATTGCGAAGGGCTGTGCCTGGCAGATCCCCTGCCCCCATCAGTGCAATATAGCCTGTGGCTCGCTCTGCTTTCTTTGATGCAGCGCAAAGTTGAGGGGAGGTTGGGGCTGATCCTGCTGCAATCAAGGGAGGAGGTTTCAAGTTCCCAGCATCCAGATGGGGAGGGAGGGAGGGAAAAGGAGAGAGAGGGAGAGGGGAAAAAAAAAAAATCCTCACTCTGCAGCAGAAACTGAGGACCGATCCGGAAGTGATGCGACTGGAGAATTGGCAAATGGACTCGATCAGGTTGGAGCAACGGCCCCCATCACACACACCCTTTCCCCCTCCCCTTCCCCAGCGTGCTGGATCACTACAAGTTGGAGAGATGCTGATGGGGACTCAGCACCCCCTCACATCTGGCCGCTCTGGAGGCGGGTTCCCAAGGCAAGGCGGGAAGCATCCCTGCCTTCCTCCCACCACCCTTTCCCCTGCCTCCTCTAGACCCGCGATTCCATCAGGGAATTCTATTGTTCCTCACTTTTCTCCAAGAAGCGGAGCCAGAGGGCGGGGAGCAGATGAGATCGCGATTGGGTTACTGGGAGGCAGGACGCTGACTCATCATCTTTCTTGGGCTTGGGGCATCGCTGGTCCTGTGATTCGTGCGGACTCTCTTCAGGGGAGAAAAAGGGCTGATGGATGACACTGGAGAGAGAATGGGAAAGAGAGACAGATGGGAGAGGGGCGCGGGAAAGGAGGGGTCGAGGAGAATGAGCTGCCAGCCAGGACTTACCTCCAGGAGCCGAAATTAGTGACCTTGCTAGGCAATTAAGCCTCTGCAGTGCCAGAAGCCCCCAGTCCCTCCCTGCGGGGGATGAGGGGACACAGCCAAAGGCGGTTCTGGCTGAATGCAGGTTTCTAGAGGAGGAGATAAAGCAGCAGCCCCTCGTCTCCCTGCTCTTGCCCGTGCTGATGGCATCCCTGCGCTGGGAGACGGAGGCAAGAGGGCAGAGAGTGAGAAAGTGAGGGGCGAGGGGAGCAGGGGCAGGGGGGAGAAGGAGCAGAGAGAAAGAGGAGCAAAGGGTGAACAGGGGCAAAGGAGAGTAGAGAGGAAGGGGGGAAACAGGAGCAGGGGGGATCAGGGGTAGGGGCAGAGCAAAGGTAGTGGGAACAAGAGCAGGGGCAGAGAAGAACAGAAGCAGAGGGGATCGGGGCAGAGGGGAACAGGAGTAGGGACGGGGGGGACCAAGGGCAGGAGGAGAGAACAGACGGGGGCTATCAAGGGCAGAGGGGGATCAGGGGAAGAGGGGACCACGGGCAGGAGGGGACCAGGGTCGGTAGGACAAGGAGCAGAGGGGAGCAGGAGTAGGGACAGGGAGGACCAGGGGCTGGGGAGGACGGGGGAAAAAAGAGCAGAGAGGGAACAGGGGCGGGGGGGAACAAGGGCAAGGTCAAGAGGGGATGAGGGGCAGAGAGGACCAGGGGCAGGAGGGGAACAGGGACAGAGAGGAACAGGAGCAGAGGGGAAGAGAGGGGGAGCCCCCCCTAGCCGGGCCGGGCGGGAGCTGTCCCTTCAGCACCACCCGCGCCGGCCCCGAAAGCGTCCGGGGGGGGCTCAGAGCCCACTCAGCCCCAGGGAGGGGGCTCAAAGCCACATCCAGGCCCTCACACCCCACCCCTCACCCCATTCCTCTACTCAACCCCTTGCATGAGCTGCTGGGCTCTAATACACCCTCCCACTCCTCGTGGCTGGGTCACCCGCGTATGTCAAGGATGCTTTTTATTTAACTTATTCTCTCGGGTTTGTACCTAAATAAACCTCTCCTGTGGCTGGCGATGCAGAGGGAGCGTTGCCTTAGTCATTTCCGAAGGGTTTGCTTGAGCAGAGCACAGCGAATGGCTCTGCGCCTCTGGTTGAGGCTCTGTATGTGGGAGGAGAGACATTTTTATCACCAAGGTAAGTGGTGCAGCACACAATGGGTTTAGCTTGGCTGTCTCCACCTGATACACACTATTAACAGCACTGATCTGGCTCCTTAAGGCTAATCCATATGCAATATTGCTCCAAACCAAACCCAATCACCAAGCTGCTTATTACTATGCATTATTCATTGACATGCATCTTTGCACACGCATACATTAAATGTTAATTTAGGGGCATCTGTGCCCAAATGGTTACCCAGCACCTTTGCAAGACACAAAAAGAAACCAGTAAAACCAATAAGTAAATGAAGAAATATCTCAGAGCCTTCTCTCCCTGCAAACCACACCCAAATCAATGCATTTGTACCAAAAGGTGGGGAAAAAACAAAACCAAGGTCACAACCAAGTGAAGCCCTGTAATAAATGCACAGCACGGGGATAAAAGACACCAGAGTAAAAGGAAAGAAATAAGCCTGCAGCTTGGCCCTGAAGGATGAAGATGATGTGCTCTGGTAACTAATGAAGGAGGAATCCAAAGCCAGAGGCCCTCCAGGGAAAAAACTCCACCTCCTTCCCCTTCGGGGACTGTAGCAGTGGATCAGCTGGGGTTGCAGCCACACTGATCTCAGGTGCTTTGGTAGCGATTGGAAGCAAACTTATGGTCTCTCAGGTACACTGATGTCCTGTATTATTTAAGATTCATGAATATTAATAATCATAGCATTGCTGACCAGGCAGCCCAAAGAAGATGCATAGAGCACTGACAGAGCCTCCAGCAAGCTGAAAGCATTGAAGCGATGATGTTGACACGTTCACATACACTGAAATGAATGCAAAGGCTTTCAGGGATGTCCTTAAATAAAGCTCATTCATCACTTGGCACATCTTTGGAAGATGCTCAGATGGCCACAGACACAGGCGTCTGCAGAAGGATGGGAAGAGAATGATCTGCCAATAAGCCAGCCCACAGGCTGTCCAGTGACCGAGACAAGAATGAGATCCTGCAGACAAGACTGCAGCTTCAAATGTTTCAGGCCTGGTAAAGGTCACTCCCAAAAACTGAGGTTTCCTAACAATCTTTTCCAAGAAACCATCAAAACATAGACAACAATCACATACTGAGCAGCCGTCTCCAAGTATTTCCCCTTTACACAGGCACCTGAGGACACGCATGGTGTCTTCAGTTATTTTGTGTTTGTATTTCCAGTTGAGTCCATGAGAGTCTATCAAAGACTGCTTATCACAGGCTGACCTGCTGAGTCCCTCATTGGCCTCACATATCAAACCAAAGATGATTCCCATCACCCACATAGGAACTTCAAAAGAATCGCTGGACTACAGAAAGGCATCCTCCTTTGACTATACCCTCCATTTTGTATATTTCACAAAGTGTTTGAGTAGCACTTGCTATGGCTTTTTGGTCCTTTTATGGAGACTGAAAAAAAAAAAAATGGGGTTATTTCAAAAGATTTTATTCCTACCTCAGAAATTCAGTTATCAGATCTTGAAAAGTGCCCAGCTGTAGCAAATTCTACCCATTCTTATCATTATACTTGAATATTTTAATGACCCCACAGCTTTACTCCTAAGATATATTCCCCAGGTGGCCAAGAAGGCCACTAGCACCCGGGCTCGGATCAGCCGTGGTGTGGCCAGCAGGAGCAGGAGAGGGATCATCACCCTGGACTTGGCACTAGTGAGGCCACACCTTGAAATCTGTGTTCAGTTTTGGGCCCCTCACTCCAAGAAAGACACTGAGGGGCTGGAGCGCCTCTGGAGAAGGGGAACGGAGCTGAGGAAGGGTCTGGGGAACAAGTCTCTTGGGGAACAGCTGAGGAAACTGAGATTGTTTAGTCTAGAGAAAAGAAGGCTGAGGGGACACTTTGTCACTCTCTGGAGCTACATGAAAGGAGGCTGTAGCAAGGTGGGTCTCTTCTCCCAAGTAACAAGTAATAGGATGAGAGGAAATGGCCTCAAGTTGCAGCAGGGGAGGTTTAGATTGGATATTATGGTAATTTATTTTACAGGAAGAGTGGTGAAGCACTGGCAGAGGCTGCCCAGGGCAATGGTGGAGTCTCCATCCCTGGAGGGGTTCAAAAAACATGTAGACATAACACTTGGGGGTACGGTTCAGTCAGCACCGTGGGGTTGGGCTGTTGGTTGGACTGGATGAGCTTAGAGGTCTTTTCCAACATTAATGATCCTATGATTCTGTATTCTGAAGTTCCATAAACACAACCTGAGAAATAAATCAGGCCAGTTGGAGTTGCACTGGTGGCCTTCACTGTCTACAACTGTCTGAAAGGAGGTTGTGGTGAGGTGGGTGTTGGACTCTTCTCACAAATGACAGGCAATGGGACGAGAGGAAATGGCCATAAGTTGTCCCAGGGCAGGTTCAGACTGGACATCAGTCCTCTGCAGGGTTGGACTACGTGATCCTTGTGGGTCCCTTCCAGCTCAGGACATTCCACGATTCTATGATGATTCTGTGATATTCTGGTCCTGAAATGAGTATTAATCAGTTCTTGCAATATCACAGTAGCAGAGGAACACAGTAGAATATCTAAGCCAAACACTTATTGGCAGATAACCTAATTAGTTAACATTAGTTCTTTTATCAATTATTATCCATACACCATATAACAAAAATATGAAAAGGGGGAAACTGAGTGGAATCACAGCATCAGTTTCTTTTAACATCATAACACTCTGGACACTTCCAGCAGTAATATCTCCACACTGCAATAAAGGGAAGTGATGAATAGAGAGCTTGCACAGCCTGCCTGACCCTGCAGAGGAAAACGTGGCAGAACTGGCTTAATTTAAGATTCTTTTATGCTGGTGGACAAAAGTCCTAAGTGACATAAGTACTCACTACCATAAGCACTGCAGCACCACATGACAAAAGACAATCCCTGCCTGGGGATTTACCCTGGCAAAGACAAGAGAAAGGACCGCTTGAAGAGCACGAGGGTTTCACAAGGATCCTTTTGCAAAAAGGAATTTTACAATGTTACCGAGAGGAAAAATGTGAGCACAAAGATATGGAGTAGGCAGGCACCTTGTCAAACAAGTGGAAAACGAGGTCTCTTGACTCACACACTAAAACTCCCTCTGTGCCACAGCATGCTGGGATCTGCAGCCTGCCTAGAAACACTCAGGAGTGTGGGACTGCTTCACTGACCTGCGTCGCATCAGTGGCTCCAGTGATTTCTGATCTCCTCTGTCTGGCCCAGGCCTGCCAACTTTCCTCTCATGCATAAAATGACAAATGATGATCTATTACAATTCATTGCCATCATTATTTACACCTGCAGGGTAAGGCTAAGCCTGGGGAGGCTCAGATTAGACATCAGGAAAGATTTCTTCACTGGAAGGGTTCTCCGGGACTGGAATGACTGCCCAGGGCATGATGGAGTCACCATCCCTGGAGGGGTTTAAAGGATGGGCAGACGAGGTGCTCAGGGATGTGGTTTAGTAGTGGACAGGTATGGTTTGACTCAATGGTCTCAAAGGTCATTTCCAACCAAGCAATTCTATAATTCTGTGATCAAACTTGGTTTGAATTAGGAACATTGCAATATAAGCTCTGTGTTGCTTTATTTGCCTACCACCCTTAGGTGAGACAATTGCTGCCAACCCAGGCTTTTCTTCAATATTTAAAGCTCAAGAACCCAGTGAGAAATTACAGTACTATATTCTGCCATTAAATTACCATTATTATAATAAATGATAGCAACTACCTCCAAATCTGAGGCTCTTCCTATTGCAAGTAATTAATTATTAATACTTCCAGTGGGTGCAAAATTTATCATGTGAGGCAGGATCCCATTGAAACCAAACTAACCCTCCTCTGGTGCAACTTGAGGTCATTTACTCTCATGCCATCTCTGGTCACTTGGGAGAAGAGCCCAGCACCCACCTCACCACAACCTCCTCTCCAGGAACTGCAGAGAGCCGTCAGGTCTCCCCTCAGCCTATTCTTCTCCAGGCTGAACAGCCCCAGGTCCCTCAGCTGCTCCCACAACCCCTGGACTCCAAATTCTTCCCCAGCTCTGTTCCCTTCTCCGGATGCTCTCCAGCCCCTCAAGGTCCTTCTTGTATTAAGGGGCCCAAAACTGAACCCAGGATTTGAGGTGCAGCCTTACCAGCACCAAGTGCAGGGGACGATGCCTTCTCTGCTCCTGCTGGCCACGCCATGGCTGATCCAAGCCAGGATGCCTTTGGCCCTCTTGGCCACCTGGGCCACTGCTGGCTCATGTTCAGATGCTGTTGACCAACACTCCCAGGTCCTTCTCCATCAGGCAGTTTTCCAGCTGCTCTTTCCCAAGCCTGGAGCATTACCTGGGGTTATTGTGACCCAAGTGCAGGGCCTGGTGTTTGGCCTTGTGGAACTTCATGCAATTGACCTAAGCCATGGGCCATCAATTTCTCTAGGAGAACGTTGTGGGAGACAAGGTCAAAGGTTTGACTGAAGTCGAGGTAAATAACATCAACAGCCTTTCCTTCATCCACTAGGTGGGTCACCTGGGTATAGAAGATCAGGTTGTTCGTCATCTTCACGATGTCTGGGAGCATGAGGCTAAAAGCAGAGATCAAATGACCACTCTTACATGATTTTCAAAGTGAAGCTGAACAAAGCTTGAATCCACCATCAAATTTCAGGGTTGCTCAGTGCAAGGGTTTGGGGTGGCCTGTGCTGGCCTTTGCAACCATCACTGCTTATGAAATTACGCAGCCCTTCAAAACACCAACCTGTTGCACGTGGTGCTGGAACAGCCTGAGAGTTCCCCTGTCTGACCACAAGCTGGGAAAACCAACTTTTCCTCTCTCTGGTTGTTGCCTCACCTATTGCTGATCCCTGCATCTGACCCTGTAATTTCATTTTCTAAGATGCAGCCTCGATATCAAGAGGTGGCAGTGAATAACTGCATTTCTAGAATATTCCTTGAACATTAAGAATCAAACCATATCTTAAAATGCTTCATTGGGCTGGAATTGTTCTGGCATAGCACAAAAACTGAAAGACCAAGTTGTCTACAGAGAAATCATTAACCAGCCTCCCTTTGGGATATGATAATTGCTGAGTGGTTGACAGCTTTTCTTGGCATTGAGCACTCAAAGATGAGACACACTATTCCAGAAACATTAAAGACCAGAAGAAAGTCTTTTGATAAATGAGTAAAGTCCATTCAAATGCTGAAACAAAGCTCATTTATCTCCATGGTCCTTTTTATTTCTGCTTATCCTATGCCTCTGCTGTCCTCAGCAACCTCAGCTAATGTAAACCAGTCCTGGCACATTTCTGCCAGTCAAGGTTTTTGCCAGTGGGTTTTAGTCTATGAAAACAGATGGTTTGAAAGCCACATTGTGCCACCGTCCCCACAGCCAATAGTACAAATATTTAGCCAATTAGGAGGGGATTTTCCAAAGGCACAAATGGAAATCAGGCACACAACTTCCTTTGACTTCCAGAGTAGTGAAGTGCCTTATTGATTCAGTCTTCATAAAATAAATACATGTGGAAGGTACCAGCCTGCTCTGGAATCAGGTATTTTTCATCTGTTCCCAGGATGATCATAGAATCTTGGAATTGTTAGGGTTGGAAAAGACCTCTAAGCTCAGCCAGTTCAATAATCAGCCCAACCCCACTGACTAAACCATGTCACAAAGTGCCACATCTACAGGTTCTTTGAACCTCTCCAGGGATGGAGACTCCACCACTGCCCTGGGCAGCCTGGGCCAGTGCTTCACCACTCTGTCAGTAAAGACCTTTTTCCTAATATCCAATCTAAACCTCCCCTGGCAAAACCTGAGGCCATTTCCTCTCATCCTATCACTTGTTTCTTGGGAGAAGAGCCCAGCACCCACCTCACCACAACCTCCTTTCTGGGAGCTGCAGAGAGTGATGAGATCTCTGCTAATCATCGATGGAAACAATAGGAATCCCCCTGCAATATTGAGTATTTAAGACAAAAGTTTCAGTGAAACTGCTGGGTTCGTGGAGGTCAGTAAATGCCCTGTGACGTTTTGAAGCCTTGCAATAGCTTGTGTGGATTGATTAGGGCTGAGGATTGAGCTGTGCTTCTTCCAGACAGTGTCATTAAGGGAACTCGCCTGTCTAACCACAAAAAGGCATCATTAAATATTAACATTTCCTCTGAACACCTCTCTAGGACTATGACAGCTCCTGGGTCACCAGCATTACATTCTGTAGGGAACTGGGACTCCACAGGAAATAGCTATTGATTTGCAGAATGGAAATTACTTAAAATTTTGCCAGCATTTTCCAAAAAGGACCCAAAATGGACAATCTTTACTATTACAACATGGCTTAAACCAGAATCCTTCCAAGTCTGGGCGCTCTGGTCAAAGTATGAGGAAGAATGGATGTATACTACAGTTTATGTCCTGTCACTGGGATCTCTCTGGCTGCTCTCTGGCTCCCCAGACAAGATCTTCCCATAGCAAGCGTGCCAGAGCTGGGATCCACATGGCATCACACACCTCCCAAGCACTGTGTTAATAAATAATGATGACAACAACAACAGTAAGGGTCATAAAGCACATCATGCTCTATGAATGATTCACTCCTTTGATTTTGAGCATTACAGCTCTCTGCTTTCCTTAAGACAGGACACAATAGCACTGAAGACAAAAATTCAGTGGAAAACTCAACATGAGAATTATCCCAGACTCATGATAAACAAATACTACTTGGCTTAACATGCTGCTATTGTACTGAAGATGCAGTCCAGCTTTGTCTTCCCTTTCAATTGCTCTAGAATTGCTCTCTCCTGTCCCTGCTATTCCATGACAATTCTTGTAGCGCTTCCCACTAAACGGAACTGCCTCCTCGTTTATTGGAATGGAAATGCTTAAGTCAGCACAGGAAGGACATAGATCTGTTGGAGTGAGTCCAGAGGAGGCCACAGAGATGATCGAAGGGCTGGAGCACCTCCTGTATAAGGAGAGCTGAGAGAGTTGGGGTTGTTCAGCCTGGAGAAGAGAAGGCTGTGGGGAGACCTTAGAGCAGCCTCCCAGGACTGAAAGGGGCTCCAGGAAAGCTGGGGAGGGGCTCTTCATCAGGGAGTGCAGGGACAGGATGAGGGGGGAGGGTTTTCAGCTGAAAGAGGGGAGATTGAGATGAGATCTTAGGGAGAAATGTTTTACTGTGAGTGTGGGGAGGCCCTGGCCCAGGTTGCCCAGAGCAGTGGTGGCTGCCCCATCCCTGGAGGTGTTCAAGGCCAGGCTGGATGGGGCTTGGAGACCCCTGATCCAGTGGGAGGTATCTCTGCCCATGGCAGGGAGGTGGAACTGGATGGACCTTGAGGTCCCTTCCAACCCAAACCATTCCACAGTTCTATGATTCTAACTCTACAGAATATCCTGGGACATCATCTGCGATCTTGCACTCTTAACGTATGGTGATGGACCATAACACAGGATGATGGGCTCAGGGAAGGCTTCCTTGGCCACTGAAACCAGTTTTATGCACTCACAGGCAGCAATGTAATAAACACTTGGATCAGACCTGTGCTTAGATATTTTTATTATATGTGTGCACACATGCACACCCCACGAGCAAAGAAACATTTTCCCTTAGAAGAGACTCAAGACTTGTCACTGCAGGCATCCAAGCTACAGAGGCAAAGAGGAGGAGGACTCATTCAGGGTCCAGATAAACACAGGATGCTGGGTGAAGATGCCCAGGTGAGTTCCAAAGATGATGTTATTTACGCTGGTGGCTCTGTTTACCAACAGCACTGGATGCAAGCTCTGCTGGCTCATAGCACCAAAGCATCTTACCCTTAAGCTGCATTAAGCAGCTTCACCTCATGGGTTCTCTTTTTGGTGATGGCTTTAGAGCCTATTTTAAACATCTCACCAGTCTGCCCAGGTAGATATTTAGAACACAGCTCTGAATACACTGTTAATCATGTCTACATGCACGCAATGGTTGACTTGGTGAACTCAAGGAGAGAGAAAGGGAAAGCCCATTGATAAAGGTAAATACCTTGTCATGCTTTATCCTGCAATAAAAATGCCAAGTACAGACAATAATACAGAAGAAAGAATCACTGCACTGGAAATCTGATGAGCATCATGGCTAAGCCAGACCACCATGCCAAGCTGGTTCAATTTCCAGCTGCAAAAACAGGGAATAACCCTGCAATAACAAGGAATAACTAAAGCAAACAGATCTCCAAGTGATGCAAGTCCTTCTGGTGAAACAGACATTTATATGCATTCATATGTAATTAAAGCTTCCCAATATGCCCCATATATTGCCTTGGCAGCTATATAATAATGTATATATACAATATATATAATAATATTGTAAACCTACACAGAAGATGCTGTCTTTTCCAAAAATCTCCAGCAGAGGTTTTCTTGATCACCAGCTTTTCAAGGGACATATTGAACTGGGCTTTGGTTCAATGGCAGAAAGAAGAATGTGAAGAACAAATGGCTAAAACAAAAAAAAAATCATGCAGGAAATTTTAAAGCAAAACGCAAATCATCAAACCCCATCATTTGGAAAGCAAGATAAAGATCAACTTCACTTTTCTTCCTGTTTTTTACAACAGTGTTTCTGCTCTCCAAGAAGAGAAACAAAGTTAAAATGTGCTGGTGTTGCTGAATTTAAAAGCTAAGCTAAGCTAAGGAGAAAAAGCTTCAAGAAGAAACCAGTTCTGGGCTCTCATTGTACTGCTTGGTTTCTTCGTTTTGCTGACACAGCTTGAAAACAAAACCTCACCAGACCACGCTGCCCAGCAGGAGAGGGTTCAGCCCTTCTGACGCCGCCTTCGGCCGAGCACTCAAAGCAGGCACCGAAAATCATTTGTCATTTTTGAAAATCTCATCTCATTACACTTTAACTAGACAGGACAGACAAAGGCAGCGTCACCAGCCTTGCTGTACACGTGGGAAATGAGGCATAGAAATTCAAATGATCCCCTCCCTAACACCCCAGAAGCAGCTTGTGACCCAGAGCAATGGCAAGACACCGCTCCAGGCTCCTGTTTGCCTGTAGTCAGCCCAGTTCGGGGACCCTCCTGCCCACCACCTCTGCTCTGCTCACTCTGCCTCCATGGTTTCCAGCTCTTATTTCCAAGCAGGGGCAGAAGCAGGCAAAAACCAGGAATAACAGCAGTGGTAAGAACGAAGCAAGGCAAAAAACAGACCTCTTTGTGCTGCTCTGTAGAACCCATTAAGTCTGGGGGCACTGCATTCGCCATTAACATGAATCGACCTCCTCATGTTGCACTTATTAAATAAATCTAATCTTGTTAAACTGCATTACAAGGTTTTATTTCATACATCTGTGTGCCTCCCAAATCACCCGGAGAATTAACTCCCGAAGGGACCATTTCTTCCCCGTAGCTTTGCAGAAGATGCTCCAGATAAAACCGTTATCCCTGCTTTTTGCATTGCTCCCAGGGATGGGAACAAGCTCAGAGCCTTTGGCACATATTCCAGACCAACAGCTGGGACTGTCAGGATGGGGAACCCCAGCAAGCAGCACCGGCTTCCCTTGAATGGGAGAGGGAGGTGACAGCACAGAGCTGCTCCGGGAGGGAATGGGAGAGGCCCTTTGCATCTCGCTGCCATCTGTATCTTCCTAATCCAAGGGCTGCCAGCTGCTGCTTTTGAAAGGAACAGTGATGTGTCACCAACACACAGAGCCCCCTCACCCTCCTCTGCCAGGGTATCCCTGCACAGGCAGTGACATTTGCCAGTGTCACACCCTGCTTTCCCTGGGCAGGGTGAGGACCACAGCTCTGAACACACTCTTAATCACGTTGGAACAGTTCTTTTCCCCACCCATGAAATGCAGACTCTCTTAAAAGGAGGATGGCAGCATCTGTGATGCTGCTTTAAGATCCACACAGTTTTGGTGTTGGTGTTTCAAAAAGTTGCACACCCTCCAATATGGGCTGTATATATGCAAATGTTTGTTTAAAATCCCCCAAAGAGATGAAAATGCAAGGTATTGCAAACTCTTGTAGAAAAGCAGTACCAAGGGTTCTGGCTCTGTGTTACATTCCATGAAAAACAGCCTTTCCTGCCTCTTGTGTGCTGGGATTTTCTTTTAATGATCTTAGGTCAACATGAAACAATTTGTTAAACACACTTCAATGAATCAAAATGTAGAATTTCAGACGGGCCTGACTTCCATCCGATCCAAAACATCCCATTTAGGAGGGAAATAGATTTCTTTTTCAGGATGAGTTGTTTTTTTCATAGGATCAAAGGCAATGTTTGTGTAGAAACACAATCTGACTTCAAAATCATAGAATGGTTCGGGTTGGAAGGGATCTCAAAGCCCTTCCAGTTCCACCCCTGCCATGGGCAGGGACACCTCCCACTGGATCAGGGGGCTCAAAGCCCCATCCAGCCTGGCCTTGAACACCTCCAGGGATGGGGCAGCCACCACTTCTCTGGGCAACATCTCCTGACTGATCTGTGCATCTCCTTCCCAACAACCAGCCCAGAGTCAGAAACTTGCAGTGGCCTCAGAGTGACTCTCCCACAATGATTTAAGCTCCCATTCAAGTGTTTTGCAGAACATTCTAGCATGAGGTCATTTTCAAGGTCCTGTCGTTCTGATACTGTTCAAAACAAAAATTATTAATCTGCCAGCATCCCCAGATTCTTGAGCTCTTTCTCCAGTTCTGACGTTCACTCTTTAGACTCAAGCAAGCCACTTCCCTTCCATGGGATCCATCTGCATCATTAAATGGCAGGGATAATGCTGACCTGCTGCTCACAACTGGTTAAAGAATAGCTTCACCCGTGCTGTGTCCTGTTTTCCATGGCAGCAGCGAGTCCCAGAGGGACAGCGTGCTGGCAGAAGGAAAAGAGCTGCATTGTGTCTGGAGAGGGGACGTCTGGATCGTGATAAAGGAAGACAAAATCAGCCTTCAAAGGCCAACACTGTCAGTGAGCAAACCCCATTGGCTCTCTTCATCTTGCAAAACCATTACTGTGAGCTGCCACCTCCTAAAAGTGGCCAGATCCAGACTTTTCCCTGTACAAAGCTGCCTGTTCCAAATCTCTCCTCTTTGTGTACGAAGGACATATGGCGTGTTGAATGCACAGAGACAAAAGGAAGAAAAGCCAGGCTCACAAAGGAACCCCCAGCTAAAAAGCACTGTCCATTCACGGGTTAAAAAGGAAAGCAAGCCTTGAGGACGTTTGGAACAGCAGGGTATCAGCTGGAGCCTTTTCCCATCGCCATTCATAAGAAAATCAGGAGGCAGAAAGTTACTATAGCAATGGGAGCAGAATGCAGAAGGGGTGCTGGAAGAGGGCAGGGAGAGCTCCTAAAGAAATGCAGGGGTCTGTTTCCTTTATTCCTACACAGCTCAGCTCCAGTCCCCCAAAACAGGCTCCTCTCTGTATACTGTTTATTGTAGATCACTGAATTTTAGCTTCAACACCTTAAATAACACTGAAATGACTCCCAGCTGAAGACAAAAGGCAGCCACTCACCCACTTACCCTACCCATAATGAGGCAGCCAAAAAGTAACTTATGGCTGCACAATGAAAACCTGGGGTCACTTTATACACCAGTAGAACTGGGCAGGAAAAATATCTGTGGCTACAGCCCCCCCAGTAGTGCTTTTGTTGAGACACTTTTTCACAGCACTCATCTACAGAACAAATTTATCCATAGACTCACAGAATGGTTGGGGTTGAAAGGGACCTCAAAGCCCAGTTCCACTCCCTGCCATGGGCAGGGACACCTCCCACTTGATCAGGGGGCTCCAGGCCCCATCCAACCTGGCCTTGAACACCTCCAGGGATGGGGCAGCCACCACTGCTCTGGGAAACCTGGGCCAGGGCCTCCCCACACTCACAGAAAAACCTTTCTCTCCAAGATCTCATCTCAGTCTCCTCTCTTTCAGCTGAAAACCCTTCCCCCTCATCCTATCCTTGCACTCCCTGATCAAGAGCCCCTCCCCAGCTTTCCTGGAGCCCCTTTCAGTCCTGGGAGGCTGCTCTAAGGTCTCCCCAGAGCCTTCTCTTCTCGAGGCTGAACAACCCCATCTCTCTCAGCCTGTTCTCATACAGGAGGTGCTCTGGCCTTGTATCATCTCTGTGGCCTCCTCTGGACTCACTCCAACTGCTCCAGGTCCTTCCTCTGCTGAGGACTCCAGAACTGGACACAGGGCTCCCAGTGGGGTCTCACCAGAGTGGAGCAGAGGGGTGGAATCCCCTCCCTCACCCTGCTGGCCAAGATTTGTGGGTGGATGTGATCACGCTGGACGTTGGCATCACAAGGGAATTGCAAGGGATTCCACAGCACAGATGTTCAGGACCAGACTCAAGCCTTGCCATGAGATTCCCTGCAGAGCCGGTCTCAGCGTCTGCCGTAACTCGTACAGCGGAACCCGACACAACCAAGGTTTGAGGAGCACACGAGTTCTGGTTGTGGCTCATCTGAAAGGAATACAATATTGTTAGTTCAGCTCCAGGGATCAAAGTTCCCGTGTGCACTGAGGCAAAACTAAGCTCAGCTCTTAGCACAACCAATTGTCCAGACACAAATATGGGAAAGCCCTGAGGAATAACAGGACCAGTAGGACCAACTGGGCAGAGCCCAGCCCCCTTTGACTACAACCAACCCCACAACAGAGGGCTGGGTCAGGTGCATCCACACCAGATCCTCCCCCTACATCAATGAAGTACTTTGGGATCTGGTTTAGTAGTGGACAGGTACAGTTGGATTTGATCATCTCAAAGGTGTTCTTCAACCAAACGATTCTATGACTTTGTGACCAGAGAGCAGTTTCTAATTAACTAAAATCACAACTTAAATATTGACCAGAAGAGGTGCTGAGCAGGTTGAAGGGCAGTAAATTGAAAAGAAAGAGACTATCAGATGGAAAACTTTACATTACAAATGTAAATTAAATCAGCAATGGTACCTGTTCACCCCCAGGTCTTTTAACAGATGATGAGAGCAAAAAGGTGAGTTAAAATGGTCAATTGTGTCTCTCTTCCATTTATCTTCATGTCAAAAGGAGCGATTAAAATCAGACCTGAAGGAATTTTCCCATGGAAGGCATAGATTCCCCCTCCCTGGAGGTGTTCAAGGCCAGGTTGGATGGGATTTTGGGCACTCTTATCCAGTGGGAGGTGTCCCTGCCCATGGAAGGGGGGGTGGAACTGGGTGGGCTTTGAGGTCCCTTCCAACCCAAACTATTCCATGATTCTATGACTTTGGGCTGCATTTCCCCCCTCTATTACAGCAGTTGCAGTCTGAGTTCTCCCACAGATTTGCAGTGTGAGAACAAAAGCAGACTGTGGCCACTTTTACCTAAAAACTTGTCCTTGCAGTCTGTATTTTCATGTCTTGATCAGCAGTCCCAGCCTCTTCAACCATCCACAAGGCAGCGACCAACTCAGCAGCCGACGTTCAACCTGCGTGGATGTGCTTTAATTGAGTCAGCTAGATGGGAGCCACTCATGATTCCCCATCTGACAGCTTTGTTTGCGTGATAGATCTTACCTTATCTTCTCTAATTGTTAATGCTGACCAGTCCTCTGCACAAAACAAGGGTCTGAAGGCAGCACTGATTTCAGGAGAGGCCTCGTTGCCTTGGTTACCGATCATCAAGCCTTTGAGATCTACCTTCGCCTTGGTTTTGTCCCGGTTTTCGTACTGCTGAGAGATTCCTGCTCTCAGAGAAGGCAGCAGAAAGCTGGGCTTGAAGGAATAAATTAAATAAATTAAAAACCTGTGAGGATGTGCATCATTCATGAGGTCTTGTGTAAATCAGTGAGGAATATCAAAACCAGCAGCACCGCTGCATTGGTTCAGCAGCAAAGACCAGACAAGTGGGTTAAGCTCAGCCTCTGTCCCGAGGAGCTGGCACTCACCCTGCTGGCAATGAGCAGCACGGCCAGACAGAACTGGAACTGGGGCATTGCTGGTGCCACGTGGTCCTCCAGCCCTTGGCGGTCCCCACGCACAAAGCCCAGCTCTTCATTGCCCAGTGAGGGCAAGGAGGGGAAGAAATCCCATTACACCCCTTTTATTGAGGGAGAATGGGAGCTGAGACAGGTTTTTCTGAAGAGCACAGCGGGTCTGGAAAGTGAAGGGTGAAGACAGGGAGACACAAGGCTGCAGCTGCCACATGGACTCATAGAATCATGGAATTGTTAAGGTTGGAAAAGACCTCTAAGATCATCCACTCCAACCATCAGTCCAAGCCCACTGTGACTACTAAATCATGTCCCAAAGTGCCCCAGCTATATGTTTTTGAATCTCTCCAGGGATGGAGACTCCATCACTTCCCTGGACAGCCTGGTCCAATGCTTCACTATAGAAATTTTTTCCTGATGTCCAATCTGAACCTCCCCTGGAGCAACTTGAGGTCATTTCCTCTTGTCCCATCATATGTTACTTGGGAGAAGAGCCCAGCACCACAACCTCCTTTCCAGGAGCTGCAGAGAGCAATGAGGTCTCCCCTCAGCCTCCTCTTCTCCACACTAAACAGCCCCAGGTCCCTCAGCTTCTCCCAGAACCCCTGGGCTCCAGACCCTTCTCCAGCTCCCTTCCCATCTCTGGATGCACTCCAGAAGGACTTGTGCAGCTGAGGGACCTGGGGCTATTTAGCCTGGAGAAGAGGAGGCTGAGGGGAGACCTCAACACTTTGCTGCAGCTCCCAGGAAGGAGGTTGTGGTGAGGCTGGTCCCTTCTCCCAAGGAACAAGTGATAGGATGAGAAGAAATGGCTTCAAGTTGAGCCAAGGGAGGTTTATTGGAACATCAGGAAAAAATTCTTTACTGATAGAGTGGTGAAGCCTTGGCCCAAGCTGCCCAGGGCAGTGGTGGAATCTCCCTCCCTGGAGGGGTTCAAAAAACATGTGGCTATGGCACTTCAGGAGATGGCTTAGTAGGCACGGTGGGGTTGGGCTGGTTGATCTTAGAGGTCTTTTCCAACCTCAATGTGATTAATGATTAATTCAACTTACTCAAAAAAGCACATAAATCAGGTTTGAAGGCCACACTCAAGTCCTAGGCCAGTGGTGGGGGGGTGTGGAATGCATGCTCAAACCACTTGGATTAAGAGTGCTGAACACTCATCAACCCAGCCCAGACAAAAATTTACACAGAGAGATTAATCAGCAGCTGCTTTTGATAAACAGAAACATTGAGAAAAACTTTGATGTGTCAGTGGACCTAAAGAAGAAAACAGAGCCAAATTGAATGAAAACAATGCTTACTGTTTAACTCTTCTCCTGTTCCTAGAAGCTGGCAATTTCCTGTATCCACTTATTACCCAGCTAAAAATAACACTTGATTTTAATTTTTAGCACTGTCTGGGAGAACTGATTCAGAGCCCACTAAAATGTTAATGCATACTGAGAAAGGTCTCTGCATTCTTGTGCGTGGAGAGCGAGTTAGATTGGGTTAATCCCATTTTTGGAAAGCACAGGGCACATTCTTAACCCTGTTAATCAATGTGACTCTGTTAATCGTTCCTAGCTATGTTTATGGTATTTCCAATTGTCACATCAAGTGCAAGTTATGAAATAAATAAGGTATCATGCAGCTCTCATGCTCCACCTATATTGAATTGAAAAGCCCACCGCTAGCTCTTCACCATCGTTTTCAGTATTGCAGGCTTAATTAGATCTTCCAGACAGAACCAATCCCCCCTACTCAGGAGTGCCAGAAAGGAAAAAGAAAATAGAGAAGGAATTTTAATTGCACTGTAATCCTTTCAGCAATGTTCCTTGCAAACACTGCATTTCAGGGACCTAACAGACTAGAACTGAAGGCAAAAATGTACTGTGAACCTTTAAAAAGAGCATTAAAATAAATGTGATCTGCAAGATCCATAGGCTATATTAATTCCCAGGCAGCTGGCCAGGCAGTTTAATGTAAGGAAGCAATAGAAATTAAGCCATTTGTCACTCCTAACTTAATGCAGACTTTGCCTTCGTGGAAATTGCTGTATCCATCTCTCCTGCCTCTCCGTACCTCAGCACCACCACAGGCCACAGCCCAAGCTGCCAGCAGTTCCCACACGATGCTTCAGGCTGTTGCTGGGAACACATTTCATTCTATAGTTCATATATCCTGGTGAGAGGGCTATAAATAGAGGCTGTTTTCTACCCTTGTTACTGTGCCACATCCATCACCATATCAGCACAATCACCTTTCTGCACTGCATTAGAATCATGGAATCATTAAAGTTAGAAAAGACCTCTAAGATCATCCAGTTCAACCAACAGCCCAACACCATTGTGACTACTGAACCATGTCCTGAAGTGCCACAGCCACATGTTTTTTGAACCCCTCCAGGGATGAAGATTCCACCACTGCCCTGGGCAGCCTGGGCCGGTGCTTCACCACTCTTGCCATAAAGAAATCTTCCCTGATATCCAATCTAAACCTCTGGTGCAACTTGAGGCCATTTCCTCTCACCCTATCGCTTGTTCATTGGGAGAACAGCCCAGCACCCACCTCACCACAACCTCCTTTCTGGGAGTTGCAGAGAATGATGAGGTCTCCCCTCAGCCTCCTCTTCTCCAGGCTAAACAGCCCCAGGTCCCTCAGCTGCTCTGAGAACCCCTGGTCTCCAAACCCTTCTGCAGCTTCGTTGTCCTCCTCTGCACGTGCATTAAGTCAATGGTTCTCCAGCTCCAAAGCACTAAGATCTACGTTCCAGCGATCCACAGTGCACACTAAAACAAGCTACAGTTTCATCCCAAGTTCCATTATGATAGCAAAAATGATCCCCATCTCTGCAAAATATTCCAGCTCGACAACAGACCACCAACCCAATTACTGATGACACAGCCAAGGGAAGAGGAACTGAGACCCAGCTCCCATTCCAGCTTGCAGGTGCATCAGGTGCTGCAATTCCAGGCTGTGGGATGTGGTGTCTCGGGATATCAAAGGGGTTTGTGTATACGTGAGAGTCTTTGCAACCCTTGTGAAAACCAGATTGTGAGTGCTCGTTGTGCTTGTCCCTGATTGCCCTAGTTAATGAGTTTTTAGTGCACTGAACCCTACTTAATAAATTGCTTAATAAAATGAGAGTAATTAATCAATTATCCAAAAGGGCCCAGCTTTTGATCGTTCTTACGCATTTCTCACACAGAGTCCTTTCCTCACTCTTCCACACCCCTTTTTGATGAGACAATGTGGGACCTCTCTTCCCCCTGAGAGCAGGGTGTTTATTGTGGCTGCTGGCCATGCTTTGGTCCTGCTTGTGGAGAAACACTTGACCATGCTGTCTCTTGCCGTGCTGCTCCCAAGAGGATGCTACTGCTTCCCTGGAGCCCCTTTCAGCACTGGGAGGCTGCTCTAAGGTCTCCCCAGAGCCTTCTCCTCTCCAGGCTGAACAACCCCAATTCTCTCAGCCTGTCCTTGTACAGGAGGTTCTCCAGCCCTCAAAACATCTCTGTGGCCTCCTTTGGACTCGCTCCAACAGCTCCATCTCCTTCCTGTGCTGGGGACTCCAGAACTGGACACAGGGCTCCAGGTGGGGTCTCACAGGAGCAGAACAGAGGAGGAGAATCCCCTCCCTCGTGGGAGGGTCCCACATCTCCTGAGGCAGCACAAATGAAAAGCAGAAATGAATTCAACCAGAGTAGACATCAGACACAAACCTGACCCAAGGGGGCAGGGCAAAGCGAGCAAGCGCGTGCACACAGCCTGGGAATGGGTGGATCTACTGTGACACTTGGGAAATATTGGCTCTGACAGCCAGGCTGCAGTGCTGGAGGGCAGCATCTTCCTGCCACGGTGTTTGTTTTTATGATTCCTGAATCAGAAAGCTCTAATCCTGGAAACAACAGCTGGGAGCAACCCAGCCCTCAACACCATTGTCACGAAGAGCTCTTCAGGAGATCCTGATGTTCAGAAGAGATGGTGCAGAATGGAAACCCACTGGCCAGATGCCCATCCTGATGGCAAAATCCCTGAAGTGTTTACTGCAAAGGGGTTCAAAAGTGCTTAGAAATTGGAATTCCCAACTGGAGATGTCTTATAGAGGCCAGGACTATTACTGCACCTGCCTACAGCAGACCATGCATTGGATTTCCTTGGAACGTGGGAACTGAGATGGTTCCAAGGCAAGGAAAGAGAGATGAGAATCAAGGATGGAAGAAAGTATTGCTATTTCATTTTTATTTGTTTATTTCACTCACCTCCTTTATTTGTCACAGACCCTGAAGGAGGTAGGAGGAGGTCACTAAAAAGGGGCCTCAGCTGCAGGGAGCTTTGAAGCCCTGGGGACAACCTCAGATGGTGCTGAGTCTTTGCTAATAGAGAACGCAGGGAAGCACATGTGCTACTGATGGCCTAGTGTAGTTTCTTCAGTAAACCCAAAGTGCCTTAAAATTACTTCCTAGGGCAGAACAGGTTCTAATCTACAGGAACCTATCTATGAATTATCCCATCAAGTTCTTGGAAAATCACCTTTCTGAATCAGAGATATTTGCATAGAATGAATCCAAGAATGTCCTGAGTTGGAAGGGACCCACAAGGAGCATCAAAGTCCAGCTCCTGTCCCTGCACAGGACAACCCCAACATTCACACCGTGGGGCTGAGGGTGTTGGTCAAATGCTTCTGGAACATTGTCAGGCTGGGACTGCTTCCCTGGGGAGCTGTTCCAGTGCTCCATCACCCTCTGGAGGAAGAACCTTTTCCTGATGTCCCATCTAACCCTCCCCTGGCATCTCCCTGCCATTCCCTCGAGTTCTGTCATTGGTTGCCAGAGAGAGAGTTCTGTCATTGGTTGCTCAGCCCCTGCCTCCCATTCCTTGTTTTCCTGTCTGGTCCTAATACTCCAAATATCTCTCACACCTTCTTTGCTCCTATGGCCATTCAAATTCAGATTTTACTCATCCTGTTCCCTTTCATCTTGGCCCAGAGTTCCTTGTACTTATCCTCAATGGGAAATATGATGGGATCTATGCATTGAGTGGAAGTTTCTCTCCAAGAAGCATCTCCTGCCTCAAGAGGAGGGAAAAAAAGACTGCAGATTCCTTTTAAACATTTGAAATAGTAACAGTAATAGTTGAGATGCAACATGGTCTCAGTTTTACCTACATTATAGATCATTTTTTAAAAACTTTTAAAAGTGATGCTCTGCTCTGCACATAAACCAGACTTTGGATTTCATAGAATCATAGAATCACAGAATGGTTTGAGTTGGAAGAGACCTCAAAGTCCATCCAGTTCCAACCCCTGTCATGGGCAGAGACCTCTCCCACTGGATCAGGGGGTTCCAAGCCCCATTCAGCCTGGCCTTGAACACCTCCAGGGATGGGGCAGCCACCACTGCTCTGGACAACCTGGGCCAGGGCCTCCCCACCCTCATTGTGAAGATTTTCTTCCTGACATCTAATCTAAATCTCCCCTCTTCCAATTTAAAGCTGTTCCCCCTCGTCCCATCGCTCCAGGCTCTTGTAAAAAGCCCCTCCCCAACATTCCTGGAGACCCTTTCAGTCCTGGGAGGCTGCTCTAAGGTCTCCCCAGAGCCTTCTCTTCTCCAGGCTGAACAACCCCAAGTCTCAGCAGCATCTGGAGACAGAGCTGAACTCAATGTCAGAGCTCACAGGAAGGATCGTGTTGACAGCCTGGAGCGCAGGACCACTACTAAATCTCTGCTTTGGGCTGGGGAATGTGGGTTGCTTTAGCAAGAAGACAGAAGGAATAGCTGTGAGCTGAGACTCCCATGCTCTGCCCCTCACCCCGAAGCCTGCAGAGGCCAGGAGGACTCACCCTGGCTGTGAATCCAGCTCTCCGCCGCTAATATGCTGTGTGGCCATGGCAACCTGGAATCGCTCCGGAGGTCACAGCACAGCAGAAGAGCTTTGCCTTCGCTTCACAAGAGCTCTGGGTGAGGTTCACTTTAGAGCAGAGATCTGGCAAACGGCCTGGGCAGCACTTCTGTCCCACAAAAGAAGGTCTGTACCTGAGGAACCTGACCCAGACCTCTTATCAGTAGGGTGGATGAATCAGAGCTGCTTGTGTTTCATGCATTCTTCAGAAAACAACCCTTTGCTTCATCCTGCTGAAATCTGCAGCTCTTGGTGAAAGATGAGACAAAGCACAAACTTGGGTTATTGTAACTCTAACCCAATCCCAGCCTGCCCAGAAGCTGCTCTTCCCAATATTTTGGAGCAGTCCTCTTCCAACAGATAAAATGACACTGGAGAGCATCCATCGCTCCTCCAGGACCTTGTTGGAACTTTCTTCATGCCAACTCTCTTTGACATGGTTCTCAGTACAGGAGGGACCTGAAGCTGTTGGAAGGAGTCCAGAGGAGGCCACAGAGATGATCCAAGGGCTGCAGCACCTCCTGTACGAGGACAGGCTGGGAGAATTGGGGTTGTTCAGCCTGGAGAAGAGAAGGCTCTGGGGAGACCTCAGAGCAGCCTCCCAGGACTGAAAGGGGCTGCAGGAAAGCTGGGGAGGGGCTCTTGATCAGGGAGTGCAGGGATAGGATGAGGGGGGAGGGTTTTGAGCTGAAAGAGGAGAGATTGAGATGAGATCTTACGGAGAAATGTACTCTTGTGAGGGTGGGGAGGCCCTGGCCCAGGTTGCCCAAAGCAGTGGTGGCTGCCCCATCCCTGGAGGTGTTCAAGGCCAGGCTGGATGGGGCTTGGAGCCCCCTGATCCAGTGGGAGGTGTCCCTGCCCATGGCAGGGGTTGGAACTGGATGGGGCTTCCAACTCAAACAATTCTATGAATCTATATATTTAGCCAGCTTTCAGAAGGACACAGGTACTCACTTCAGGCAAAGGCAAAAGCAGCTGATGATTGAACACAATCACAGTTCTAGAGATGAAACCAGTGGTGCCAGCACAGTTCATCTGAACATTAATCAAGCCCCATTACTCTTAAAGTCTAAAGAAGATACTTAGTGGTGTAGAAAAGCCTTCAGGAGGTTTAAATTATTCTGTCCATCCAATATTCTAATGACTCTGCCAAGCCTCTAGAGATGATCATTAGGTTTCTGGCTCGCTGCCCCGCTGCACGGGATAAAAGCATTTCGTGCTCACTGGTGAGGTTTTCATCGCTCTCCATGGGAGGCCTGGGAAGGCTGCTGGGTTCCACCTCGAGAACAATGCAGGTTTCCTTGCTGGTAAAACCAGTAGGGAATGGATTATATGACAGGCTCCACATATGCACTGGAAGAGAAGGGATCTTAACATGACAGCATCGCTTATCCCACCGCAATCCACCTACATTCTAGTCCATGAGTATCTCCACAGGCTTCAGCTATGCTGCACAATGGAATAGACCCAGAGTTCAATTCACACAAATGAAATGATACCCACAGACACCAAACACACTCTCATTGCTCTCCAGTGAGGCTCCACGTGTAGGAATTCCTTAAAGAGGAAAGGCGATCGATTTCCAGATCCTAATCCTCGCGGTAATGTCCATACGGGAATCACGTCCTGCACTTTGGGCAATCCCAAGCCCAAATCCAGGCTGGGTGGAGAACGAATTTGAAGCAGTTCTGAGAAGAAGGACTTTGGGTGCTGGGGATGAGGAGCTCAACATGAGCTGCCATGAGCGCTCACAGCCCTGAAACCACCCGTGTCCTGGGCTGCATCCAAAGCAGTGGGACCAGAGGGGAGGGAGGGGATTCTGCCCCTCTGCTCCGCTCTGCGAGACCCCACCTGGAGTCCTGCGTCCATCTGTGGAGACCTCAGCACAGGAAGGACCTGAAGCTGTTTGAGTGAGGCCATGGAGATGATCCCAGGGCTGGAGAACCTCCTGTATGAGGACACGCTGAGAGAGTTGGGGTTGTTCAGCCTGGAGAGAAGGCTCTGGAAGAGACTGCCCAGAAAAGTGGTGGCTGCCCCATCCCTGGAGGTGTTCAAGGCCAGGTTGGATGGGGCTTTGAGCGCCCTGATTCAGTGGGAGGTGTCCCTGCCCATGGCAGGGGGTGGAACTGGATGGGTTTTGAGGTCGCTTCCAACCCAAACCATTCCATGATCCTATGATCACACTGACAAGTACAGTGCTGTGTATGAATGGGAAATATTAACATCACAAGTTATCAAAATTAGATATTAAAAACACCCTCCCTGACTCAGCTTGGTAACATGTGCCTCCAGTTCAAACCAGTGAGTGAAGATTAAAGACCATCATCCCATTACTTCACTATGTTATGGCCCATAAAAACATCTCATCAAAAAGCATTGAGCTCCACACCAATTTGAGTCTCATAGGAATATTCTTCTATAGGAATATAAATTTAGTAATTGCTTCATGGGTCATCAGACCTGGCCTTAGAAACATAGACAAACACACCATGTAATCTACTTCAAAACCCAATCAAACCAGCACAGGTCAGAGGAGCACACAGCAGCATATGATTTGCTGACATTAAAATTATCCACACTGGCTGAGAATCTGGAGAAAAAAAAATCACTGGTGTTTGAGATCTTTTCTTAAAATAAATCCTTTGTTTTCAAATGCATCATTAGCACCTTCCTATAGTAGGTGAATATTTCCATTTTACAGATAAGGATCAAGTCACAAAGACTTTCCTAAAGCCAATATTAAGTCAGTGGGATAAAGGCAGCTGCCTCTTTCAGTGCTCACCCTGGAAAACAAACCCACAATTCTTATTTCTAGCCAAAACAAAGCAAAAAAAACCTTAATGCTTGGAGGACAAATTCAAAATAAACCATGAATAAAGAAAAGAAAATTAATCCACAAGAATGGGTAAATAACAAAATAAATTGGTAAGAAAAGGTGTAAGTAGTGAGGTTGTCAAGCTGGTGCTGGTTTGGCTTTCCGTGGGTGTGGCAATTATGCATGCAAATTTGCACACTTAACGAGGCGTGGGCATCAGGAACAACACACAAGCGCTTTGGGGCTCAGAGACATCTTCTCCTGTTTGTAGAATTCAGACACAGGCTGGGAAGAAAATCTCTCCTGTTGTGCCTCTGGTACTTCTTGATACTCTCAAACTTTCATAAATGCTCACAACGCAACGCTCTCAGTGCCTCTGTTTGTCTTCCTCGTGTACTCATTGGCATAAATATCTCCAGCAGCTCCTGGCCTGCTCTTTAGAAACCCCCAACTCTTGTGTCCAAGGCCAGGTTGGATGGGGCTTGGAGTCCCTTGATCCAGTGGGAGGTGTCTCTGCCCATGGCAGGGGGTTAGAACTGGATGGGCTTTGAGGTCCCTTCCAACCCAAACCATTCCATGAGTCTATGACTGAACCAATCACTCTTTTATGTTCATGTGGAAAGTCTGGAAGAAGGAGGCCTGAATGTTCAAGGGAGGCCAACAGCCTTCAACAGTTTGTGATTTAATGGGTCCAAAGAGACTCAAGGAAGGAGAAGCATCATTGAGCAGAGCATGGAACTGTGGACATCCCCAGTGCTGGTTGGCAGCTTCCAGAGCAGTGGTGGCTGCCCCATCCCTGGAGGTGTTCAAGGCCAGGTTGGATGGGGCTTGGAGCCCCATGATCCAGTGGGAAGTGTCCCTGCTCATGGCAGTAGGGGTGGAACTGGATGATCTGTAGGGTCCCTTCCAACCCAAACCATTCCATGTTTCTGTGAAGCACTGAAATCTAATCCCCTGTCTAATTAATTCCACTTTGCTCCCACCACACCCCGAAGGAGAACAGTGATGATTTACAGAAGGAAATGGAATGCAGCACCTTCAGCACCATTCTCTCTCCCTCTCTCTCTCTCTCTCTCTCTCACTCATTTCTGCTGAGAAATCAAAGCCCAAGCCTGAGAAGGGCCCGACTGGAGCCTGGTGAATAGGCTGTGACATCACGCATCGCACCACCGCCCCGCCAGCCAATTGGGGAGGGCTCCCACCCAGCCCTCACCTACCAGGGAAGCCTATTGGAAAACTCTACGGCGCTGGGAAGGGACTCATTCTTTTATTGTCGATGTTTATCTTGCCACACCTCCTCTCCTTCCCTTTTCCCACCTCAGCCTTGCACACACAACACACACACACAGAGAAGGCAGCAGCACAAACCAACCACGCGCAGCAAACTCAGTGTCTGAGCATCAGGCTTTTGGCAGGGATCTGTGAAAGAACCTCCTGCTGCTTCTGGAGATTCCTGTTTTCATTCAGCAGTTTCAGTGGGAGGAAGAAGCTTCCTCTTCTCAGTCACTGATCATTTTAACTCATTGTTATGACACCGTGCAGCCAATGGTCTTTGTATTCCTATCCCATATCTATGACCCTTTAAGTGCCTTCCAGATCTTGAAGGGGGCTCCAGGAAAGCTGGGGAGGGGCTCTTGATCAGGAATTGCAGGGATAGGATGAGGGGGAAGGGTTTTGAGCTGCAAGAGGGGAGATTGAGATGAGATTTAAGGAAAAAATGTTTTGCTGTGAGGGTGGGGAGGCCCTGGCCTGGGTTGCCCAGAGCAGTGGTGGCTGCCCCATCCCTGGAGGTGTTCAAGGCCAGGTGGGATGGAGCTTTGAGCCCCCTGATCCAGTGGGAGGTGTCCTGCCCATGGCAGGGGGGGTCTAACTGGATGGGTTTTGAGGTCCCTTCCAACCCAAACCATTCTATAAATCATATATTTAGCCAGATTTCAGAAGTTTGACCAAGAAGACACAGGAACTCACTTCAGGCAAAGGCAAAAGCAACTGATGATTGAACACAATCACAGTTCTACAGGAGAAACCAGTGGTGCCAGCACAGTCCATCTGAACATTAATCAAGCCTCACTTCATTTAAAGTCAAAAGATCATTACTGGTGTAGAAAAAAAAGCCTTAACGAGATTTAAATTATTCTGTCCAATGAATAACCTAATCACTGCTAAAGGCAGGACTGTGTTCTCCCCAGTTCTATTAGTTTAACAAGACCTAAGCATTAGCACACAAAAGCAAATCCCAGCCTGACAATATTCCAGAAGCATTTGGCCAACGCCCTCAGCCCCACAGGGTGAACGTTGGGGTTGTCCTGAGCAGGGACAGGAGTTGGACTCGATGGCCCTTGTGGGTCCTTTTCCAACTCAGGTCATTCTGTGATTCTATGATCAGGGTGAGCTGCAGCGCTGCAGACTGGGGCTTGCGAGCCAGAGATATTCCACTGCAGCTGTTGTCTAGGAGGAGAAATAGGAAATGGGCATGGGATATTGTCAGGGGATGCAGCAAGCTATTACAATAATGAGTAGGAACCCCAGAGATCTCTTCTACCCATCAGTGCTCTTACAGGAGAAGCTGTAATTGCCAATTGCTTCTCACTCTGAAACAAAAGGATGATGGGTACCTCGGGTAAGCGAACCTGCAGGGACACCTCCCACTGATCAGGCTGGTCAAAGCCCCATCCAACCTGGCCTTGAACACCTCCAGGGATGGGGCAGCCATGGTACAGCCAGAGAGGAAAAAGCAGGTCCTCTCCATGAGAACTCAGAAGGAGACTGCAGGTTGTGCTCCAGCCATCCAGCTTTAATCCAAGTCACTCAGCAGCACCTAAAAAGTCCATAAGTACAAATACATCTTGTGTCCCACTCGCTATAAGACCATCTGAGCCCTGCTTCAACCCTGGAGAGCACTGTTACACCACAAGGCTTTACTCTGAGTTTGCAAAGACCCGGTTGAAAATTCCAACTCCAGGATCCCACTCACTCCCACTGACTCCAATACCAACATTTGTTCCAACCTTATCAGTATTTACAAAAATACCTGTATTTTTTAAAAGCAGAAACCTGCAACCAGAGCTGCCAGATAACCCCAGGGAAAGGAACACACTGTTCTTTCCCAGTGCTGGTGCAGCACAGCCACGGCAAACCCTGCCACGCTGTCCCAGTTTCTGCAGCCCCTTTGGGTCTCAGCTGCTCAGTACAGGTAGGGATTGTTCGGGAGCACTGCCAGGCTGAGCCCAGATTGCAGAGCACCAGGGAGATAAGCAGGGCTTTAGTCAGTGCCTGCCTGATTCACTGCCCTCGCACCAACACCCAGCTGGGCTTCCTGAAACTCAAATATTTGCACCTACAGCTTTTTTTGCATCTCATCTCCAACAACAAACACTGGGAAAAAAATAGCTACTTATTCCTACGAGCTCCATTCTGTATGAAATTCAGAGATGTCAGGAATTACAGAATGACTGAATCACAGAATGGTTTGAGTTGGAAGGAACCTCACAGCCCATCCAGTTCCACCTCCTGCCATGGGCAGGGACACCTCCCACTGGATCCAGAGGCTCCAAGCCCCATCCAACCTGGCCTTGGAAACCTCCAGGGATGGGGCAGCCACCACTGCTCTGGGAAACCTGTGCCAGGGCCTCTCCACCCTCACAGCAAAACATTTCTCCCCAAGATCTCACCTCATTCTCCCCCTCTTTCAGCTCAAAAACATTCCCCCTTATCCTGTCCCTGCAGAGGTTTTCATTAAGACATTCATTGAGGAGAAAGCACCTGAGAGTAAAGGCTCCTTCACCTACCACAGAAAGGCATTCCAGGATCCAGGAGCTGAAACTGAACTTCAGTCTAAAGCCAGATGTGCCATAAGGGCTGTAACTTCTCAATCTGGTGGGAGGTCCAACACGGCTCACGTGGAAAGCTTTGCAAGGATGGACTCATTGTTCTGTTACACCTCAAATGTAACAGCTCATGCAGTTGTGGGACTTGCTCTTCTTCCCTCTTTCACACCTGGAGCCCTGCATCCATCTCTGGAGCCCCCAGCACAGGAATGACATGGAGCTGTTGGAGGTCAATAAAATGATCCCTGGAACACCTCCCCTGCGAAGAGAGGCTGAGAGAATTGGGGTTGTTAAGCCTCGAGATGAGAAGACGCCAGAGACTTAAACGGGGCTGATAAGAAAGATGGGGAAAAACTTTTTAGGACAAGGGATGATGGTTTTAAACTAAAAGAGAAGAGGTTTAGTTTAGATATTAGGAGGAAAATTTTTATGCTGAGGGTGGTGAAATATTGGCACAGGCTGCCCAGAAAGGTGGTGGGTGCCCCATCCCTGGAAACACTCAGGGTAAGGTTGGATGAGGCTCTGATCAACCTGATCTGGTTGAAGGTGTCCCCTACTCACTGCAGGAGGGGTTGAACCAGATGACCTTCGTGGTCCCTTCCAACCCAAACCATTCTATGATTCTTAACACCAGACACAATAACTACTCACAGTATTTTCTGCCCTCAAAACTCATTAATTTGTCTTTACACAACAAGCTGCCAGTAAAACTAAGTCTACTAATAGGGAAAAAAAAAACCCTCTCTCTAAACAAACCCTAAAATCTTATCAGGAAGGTGTTAGGAAACAGCTCAAAGCAGAAATCACCAGTTTCCATACGCTCAGTCTTCTGGCAGCAGCTCAAAACATTAAATCCTGTTTGCTCTCCCTGATGGAAAAGCACCGCTCGCTCTCCCCCTAATGTCAGCACTGATGGTGCCGTAAGGACCGCGAGCAGGAGTCTGGTCGAGTGGGCACACACTGACTTAATGAGATGGAAAGGCCTTTAGCTCTTCCTTTCTCACACAGATGCAGCACTAGATTTTTCCAGGAGTATGCTTAAGATTTTTAGCTTTGCTTTTAAAGCAAGATTGAACGACACAGATCAAAAGTCCCAGCGTTCTGTTCGGTTTTTAAGACCCACAACACAAAGAAGTCTCTGTGTGTAACTAAGTGCAAGGCAGAGCCTACAAATGCTTGCAGGGATTCAGAATTTCACTTTTAGATGGAATTTTTACACATGTGAACACACAAATGTCCAAATAACATTTTTATACAGAACTTTTTCATAAAACACAGGATTCTATTTTTTTCATACACACAGACACCAGAGTATAAGCAGGACTCAACATCCCGTTGGTCTCATGCTCTCATGTGAACAGCAACCTTGGCTAAACATCCAGTGCATCATAGTTAAGTACAGGCAGCAGGTAACTTTCCCAGAATGGAACACAAAACACACCTCTTGGTGCTGATTACAGAGGAGAGCATGATACCACACAGCTCATTTCTCTACCTACAGTGCATTCAGTTGAACAGGTAAGCCAAATCCCCTCGCTGCTCTAAATTTAGCATAGAATCATGGAATGGTTTGGGTTGGAAGGGACCTCAAGACCCATCCAGTCCCAACCTCGCTGCTGGAGCACCTCCTGTATGAGGACAAGATGAGAGAGTTGGGATTGTTCAGCCTGGAGAAGACTCCAAGGAGACCCTACAGCAGCCTCCCAGGACTGAAAGGGGCTGCAGGAAAGCTGGGGAGAGGCTCTTGATTAGGGAGTGCAGGGACAGGATGAGGGGGGAAGGTTTGAAGCTACAAAACTGAGATGAGATCTTAGGGAGAAACGTTTTCCTGTGAGGGTTGGGAGGCCCTGGCCCAGGTTGCCCAGAGAAGCAGAGGCTGCCCCATCCCTGGAGGTGTTCAAGGCCAGGTTGGATGGGGCTTGGAGCCCCCTGATCCAGTGGGAGGTGTCCCTGCCCATGACAGGGGGTTGGAACTGGATGGGCTTTGAGGTCCCTTTCACCCCAAACCATTCCATGACTTGGTGCAGGGACTTAACGCCTGACAACGGGAATATTGTTATTAAGTGCTTCAGGAAAAGAAGTGAATGAAGCCACATCACTAAAATAAACCCAAGCAATCTCTCAGAAATGCATTCCAGTCCACAAACAGCAGCTTCAATGTTCACACAGCCCAGAACACAACAGTTCTGTAAAACATTATATAGAATCAGAAGAAAAAGTGAAGAAAGGCGCAGCACAAAGTAACGGGACAACAAGTTTTGTGAGAGCTTTAATGGCACAAATGTTTATAAGCTACAACTTATACAGGTACTGTAAACTGTATAGAGTGTTACAAAGTGCTAACTAATTCATGAAGAATGTATAATCACTTTGGCTCAGTTAACTCCAATATTCCAACAAGTGTCAATTAAAAAATTTGAATTTCTAACAATCTTCAGCTTTCAGGTTTTAAAACAGTAAGTAAATATGCATCTGCTGCAGTTACTGCTGCATTTTTAATGTGCGAGTTTATGCATGGTTTTTAATCCTATTTACAAATATTCTAGGCCAGTTTTCACTGAATGTAAGAAAAATGAAGCCTGCATTTATGTTTGTTTTTTTTTCCAAAACTGTAAACAGGTATAAAGCTTTTTAAACATTTATCTTAACAAAACTTCAACTATCAACAGTTGAAACCCCCCTTTTTCAGATTATACAACAACAACAACAACAACCACCTGCTTCTGTTCATTGTAAAACGAGAAGTCGTAGGCTTTCATCCAAAATCCATAGCAGGGTTATTGATAAATACTGCTCCATATCACAGCAAGGTCACAGCGATCGTGCATCCATTCCTCATCCATAGTTTTCCACAATTTTCACTTCACTGCTCCTTCAAACACTATAAGCTGTGTTGATTCTCTAGCCACAAGCTTGCTATATTATGTATCAGATAGTCTGAAGAATAATTACCTTTTAATTAAGAAAGGAGTAATATTTTGGGGGGAATAAAGTACTCCCTACTTAGTAAAAATCTATTTTTCCACTAGTCCAATTTCCATACAAAACAAGGTGCTGTGATTAGAACTGGAAGTGTCCCAGCCTTTCCCCTGACCCCTTGGTTTTAGGGCAGTAAAGTGATGGGCTTGGTACCATCTGAAACGCCCGTCACTGCTTCCCCCCCTCTGGGTGAAGCCCCCCATCCACTCTTAAAACAAATACACAGTTGTGGGCAACTCAGGTGCCCCAACTGAAAGAGAAAAAAGCAGACCTCTGCCACAATTTTGAGTCCCTTCACCCTGGAAGCATTTTCTAACAGCATTCGGAAGCAGGGAATGAAAATAAATACAGCTTAGCAGTGGGTTTCTGCTTCACTTTTTTACTTCCTGGGAGCTAAGTTCTTTTAAACCAAACCTCAACTTAGCTTCTACGCATCAACTGTTTCAAGCAATCGCTGCTGTATGAAATCATCAGCTTGACAGGGTCCGACACAAGCAGTTCTAGGTAGCTCTTCTCTCCACACTGGCTGACTACAGCTTCTTACCATTTTCTACAAGTCAGCCTATTAAAATCCTTATTTAAATGAGATTTTTGCTAGCCTTAAAATCAGCATTGGTTCCCTAAATACTTAGTATTAAAGTCTATATCATATTTTTTTTAATATATTCATATATATATAAAAAAAAAAGAGTATTCTATCCTTCAGAGTCATGCTACATGTTCTGAAACCCAATAAAATTCTATTTAAGGACACGACTGTCCCAACGCTTCATAACAATTTGGTACTAAAGCTTCACATTTTGAAAAGAGAAGTGTCACCAGAGGAGGACAAGGCTTTAATGTTCCCTAGGATAAAAGCTCAACGACATGAGTGAGGAGTCTATCTAACATGAGACAGCACGAGTGACTTTCCGGTTCCATGTATCCCCAAAGGGGACTGTACAGTAAACAATGAGAGAGAGGAATATTGAAAAACTCATTTGCAGAAGACATTTCAGAGCTTTACAACTTCAGAGTCTTTATGCACCTGCGAGATTGTCCCCCGTAACGATAAGTCAAACGCTTTACCTTCTGAAATGGCTTTATCAGCACAACTGGAAATGGTTCCACAACAATCAATCACATCCGTTTACACAGAGCCCTAACTACACCTACAGCTGTTGGGGTTCTCCTTAATTTCAACTATTTTTTAAAAGGAAAATCTCACATTTAAAATTTCTCCCTTAAGAAAACAAGTCAAGAAAAGGAAAGCTTCTTCACATGCAAACAATGCAATTTTTCTAGTATTTTTCTAGGCATCAGACAGGTTTTTTCCTACAAGGAATAAGGAGCTGAATTCATAGAAAAGACAAGACTACAACAATTACCTAATATTAAAATACGCTGATGGATTTATCCTGCTTTAAAATTTATGCAGTCTTTGCCTCCCGCAAATCAAACGGTGTTTGCCAATACAAGGGGCCAGGTGGATTCCCCCCAAAAGCTGATTTAAACTGTTTTTATTGCCAGTGCTTTCTTAGTTTATTTCACAACCAGCTTGTTTATCGTAAGAAAAAATGCATTTTCACGCCAATCAATAGTTTTCTCCCAAAGAGATGGTTAATTTTATCACCGTAACAGTCATCATTTCTACCACGCACAACTGCAAAGTGAGTCAGGTTGCACTAAGAAGGCAAACTGATAAAATTAAAACTTGCTGGTGGCATTTTGCATTGAGAGAAGCCCTTGCAACATAGAGACAGTTGTAAACTCCGTTCAGCAACTCTGACGTGTCTTGCAGGCCAAGAGGCAGGGGAATGGGAGGAGAGAAAGAAAGGATGTGGATAGCGAAACACCTCAACAGAGTTCCAACACAATACTGAATTCCAGAGTTAGCAAAAACCTGGATATGTAAGGAAAGGGTGAAGTCAGGGTCATGCTTAAAATGGTCTCAAGTCAAATTTACTAAATGGGACAGGAACACCTTCACAGGTCACGCGGATTCCCAGGTTTTGCACTCCATCTCTCAGTAAGTGCTGGCCGAAGGCGTGGTCAGTCGTTTCCCAATGTAGATGCTGAAAGAGAAAGCATATGGTATTTCACAGAACAACTCCCTGTTATCCAAACACTCCTCACGCCCTCAGCTAGTCTGATTTGCCTCTCAAGTTAAGTCTGATAGGGTTCTTCCAAATACTTAACTGCTCTCCTATAAAATTACTTTCAGAGTAAGATTTCCAGGTGAGCCTGGAAGGACCAGAGCCACCAATGTTCAGTAAAAGTGGGTTCTTCCTTTCCCAAGCTCACTTGAAAACCCTAGTCCAAAAGCTTTTGTGGAGTATTCCACACAGCCAAGCAACATTCCCATATCATTACAGTAAAACAAGTACAGTGCTGCCTATAAAGGGAGGGGGTGAGCTTTAAAAAGCTGCACTTTGAGGATCTACGCAAATGCTGACCTCTAATGAATAAATCCAGGCAAGATTTAATTCATCGCAGAAATCCACAATTCTGCAACAGCACAAATATCTTAAATATACTCTCACATACTCTGTCCTCCTAATTTATTTGATAGCTTACAAGAATCAGAGACACGTGAGCTACACCCCCAGAAACAAATCTGAACCTCAATAAAATATTTTGCCTGCACATCTGTGCCCCCATCACAGAGAACATGAGGTGGATAAACATAACGTAAGGACTTAAGCAAGCTCAGAGATTATGTTGGATTTACACAGGCAATGAAAACATGGCTGAGCAGAGCCACAGCTGATCTGCAGGACACATCCAGCTTTTCATGGGTCTTTAACTATTCAGACCTTGACTTTCAGCAACATCACACAAGTGCAGCATCGGACAATTAAAGTAGTGTCTGCCATATACACAGAACATCATTTGTACAGTAGGTTTTTGTAACAGAGTCACAGCAGCTCTTCACCTATTCTGTCCCTACTTTATAACCAGAATCATTTAAGTGGAAGTTGTAATTGCAAAGGTTATTTGCAAATTCATGCATTTTTCAATATAAGATACTTGATTTATTCTAGAAATAGAACATGTTAATAGCTGCAAAGTTTTCCTGTGTTTCAAAAAGTCCTCTTGAGCCAGGTGCCACAATAGTTACTCTGGATAAAGCCCTTTCCAGCAGGCACCTGACACACAAGTAAAGTGGAAGAGCAAAGCTTGAAGTGAGAATTAGGTCAATACTTACCCTAGTCCCAAAGCCAGAACGTGCGATATGAACAGAGAAGGAATGAAAACCTTAAGGAATTCTGCAGAGAAAATGCCACCTTTTTTCATTGCTCCACTTTTCCTCATACTTAAAGACACTGAACGTTTAGGATGTCTAAAATGAAATTCCCTGAAAGAAGAGGGGAAGGAAAATTCAACAAGATTTTTTTTGTTTCATTCCTTATTTTTTTTGGCACACAAATGCCCAGATCTCTGTAGGAACTTTGTTTTACAACTCTAAAGAGCTAGAGATCAAAGCAGGTGATCCCTTACAGAGTAAGGAATCAAGGATAATAATGTGAGGGATTGTGGAGAGACCACTTACACAGACAGGATACAGACAAAGGGAGCAGTGGCTGAAGAGAGAGGTAGGTCCAGAGAGAGAATTTCAGGATGTGATTTGTTAGCAAGAGCCTCATTTTTTGTTCCAAACACAGATACAGAAGTCTGCCAGATTTAAACAGCATCCTCTATTTTAATAAAAATGCTTTGCATTCAAGGATCTCAACGTTTCCCCTTCTGTGGCCGAACATTACATATTTTACATAGAAAGAGAAAAAGGTACAGAGGATTTAGGAGACCTGCTCAGCACTATTCCCTCCCATAAGCCAAATCTAAATCTCATGAATCCCAGCTCTCCCAGCAATTATAATTTTGTCAAGATACCTTGCAATCAGCTTGCTGTGATCTGATATTATCCTCAATAAAAGGCTAGTTCTGCTGCTATTGAGATTTTCATACTTCATTGATATGACTTTTTCAGCCTCCCAAAAGAGAAATCTGTCTGGTTTTAAGATGATCTTATTTGAAAAGCCAGAGTAATTCCATGCAATCATGACTTACAATTCTTCTCTCCTTCATACTGAAGAATACTCATTAAAAAACAGAGTTTAACTCACTTGGGAGGGATGTTTTCAGGCCTACTTGACCAGTCTGACACCCAGTCAGCACTCTTCTTCAAAACTTCCAGCTCCTTCTCTCCTTCTACTGCTTCTTCTTCCGACTGAAAACAGACACAAGGCAAGGCTTAAAGTACTCAGCTCCTCTTTGCAGTGTTAAATTGAGAGTAAAATGATAAGCACCAGTGACACCTGATAAACAAGCAAGTATTCTCAGACTACTGACTATTTAGAAGAGATTTCAATAAGCTAACAGGAGGTTCTGCAAGAGTCAGTACACCACAAATTTTATTGCTATATCCAGGGCTTCCACATCAATGTAAGTTGTTTGGTTGTTTTCATTAAAGCTAACAAAAAAATATTATTTTAATCCTAAATGTAATAAACCAGCATTGTGCAAAAAAGTTCTTACAAATGGCAAAACCCTTAAATTGATGGTGTTTGATTTAAAGTGCACAGCACAGAAAGGATGCCAAATAAAAAGGTTTCAAAAACACCAGCATTTTGACTTTCTTAAAGGTGTTACTGGTCTTTTACTATTTATATTTTACTTGTAATTAGCAGTTTCTACTGGGCATGTCCCAGATGGTCACGATCCAAAGATTTAACATTGCATCAATGGATGCAAATGCTACCATACAGGAAAAAAGTAGGTAAGAAAGATTAGAGAACACTGCTGACCTTGGTACAAACCCCTCCTCAGTATTAAAATCATTTCCTGAGTAAAATAAGATAAAACCACTCACGACATTGAAGGGGGAACCGTATCAAACCCAGAAGTAACTGAATGTCACAGTCACAGAAGGGAGACACAGATCTACCCAACAACCTCACTCTGAATGCTCTGGCTCTACGGGGCAGAAGTGTAACAGCTCCACTATTGGGCCAGGTCTCTGACAAGAAGAAATGTGAGGTTTCTTTCTTCCAGGAACGCTTTGTGTTTATATTGCTGGAGATAGCAGATTCTGTTAAATGATCAAACTCAGAGCACAGCATCAGCCTCCTCTCAATGGGTGTTACAGGGATCACTTACTGCATGGGCTCTACTGTCTATAGGGCAAAAACTGAGCATCCTGAAACCTTGTGTAAAATATAAACACCTCAAACCCAAAGCAGGTTGGGCGCACACAGCGCAAGCAGGATTAACTGGATGATCTTTAAGGTCCCTTCTGACTCAAACCATTCTATGATTTCTCAGCTTTAGAGATGGAGCCTCATTCCTCCCCCCACTCCACAGCTTTCAATCTCTACAGTCCAATTCAAACGAACACAGAACGCAAGCCTTAAAGTTTACTAACCCTGCCTCACTCTTAAAAATAGTTATTCTGAAATGTGTTTTCATTTAATAAAACTTTATTCTGAAACCAGTCTCTTAAATGTAAAGATAAACTGACATAAGCTTGAGTGCACAAAAATTACTTACTCTGCCTCCTCACAAGGAGGTGCTACAAAGTTCTAATAAAAGATTGAGCAAAAACCTGCAGGAACAAAATTCAAGTAACCAGCCTTATCCAAAGACTATGGGGCACCTCCAGATTCTGAATAAATAAGGTTTATAAAATCTATTTGCTTTACTTCAGGTAACAGCCAGGTTTAGGGGCTCAGAAGGGAAAACAAAATTGCTAAAAAGCAGTAATTTAATACATTTTTTACATGTAAAATACATAACATTTTAAACCTTTTAACATGACAGAGCGCTTGCTCTGTCCCTAAAGCACTCTCAGTACTGATCTACGTAAATATATGATCTTTACCTAACATGCACAACTATAAAATATAATTGCAATGATACAAGAAGGGGTTGTTATTGCAGAGTGGAATATTTTGACTTAGGTAGAGCTGGTTTTCTAACTGATTTCAGTTAAGCAATATCTAAGTGGCAGTATTAGACAAACACAGACTGTTCTTCTCACAGTATGGTTTTTTAAACAGTTCATGTAATTTAAAAGTTAATGAAGACAATACCTGAGAACTGCTGTCTTTACTTGTGTGCATTTCCACATCAAAAGTTATCTGTCCGTCATCTTGAGGTGAAGGGCTAAAAAAACATCGATTTCATTACATCATATTTTCATACTACGCTGTCACCTGAAGAATCACCAGTGTAAATAGCATCTCAGTTGAATCACTTCCACAGGCACTTCTGCATACTGTTTGGATGAGTTACAAACAACACTGCCCTTCAGATCACGAACATTAGGACAAGAGTCTTCCAAAACCCCTCATATTTTCCATTTTTTTTCCATTTATAATTTCACCTTCCTCAGCAGGGTTGACCGTGCACCAAAGCAAAGACAGCTTTGCCCAAAACTTCAACTACTACACAGAAGACAGATTCCTTACTGCCATTACTGTGAATTATTCCTCTTTTTGTATCACCACAGGCAGAAACATCGCACATCCAAACACCTTTTAATGCTGGGCAAGAACACACATTCTCCTTGTTAGCCTCACTCTGAATATTCAAAGTTTGGTGTTTATGTGACTTTCCTGTTCATGGATTCCTTAGCTTTCCGTAGCAATGATGTATTGAGGACACTGAGGGGCTGGAGCACATCTGGAAAAGGGGAAGGGTCTGGAGCACAGGTATTCTTGGAGCAGCTGTGGGACCTGGGGCTGTTTAGTCTGGAGAAGAGGAGGCTGAGGGGAGACCTCATCACTTTCCACAGCTCCTGGAAAGGAGGTTGGACCCAGGTGGGTGCTGGTCCCTTCTCCCAAGTAACAGGGATAGGATGAGAGGAAACGGCCTCAAGTTGTGTTAGAGAAGGTTTAGATCGGTTATTAGGAAAAATTTATTTACTGACAGATTTACTGACAGTGGTGGAGTCTCCATTCCTGGAAGTGTTAAAAATCCTGTAGATGTGGCACTCCGGGACATGGTTCAGTCAGCATGGTGGGGTTGGGCTGATGGTTGGACTGGATGAGCTCAGAGGCCTTTTCCAACCTTAATGATTCTATGATTCCATGATTTCTCATGTCAGGTGTTTCATTTGATAATCTGTTATCCTGAGCCAGCAAGTTTCCCAAGAACTGAAGCAGGAAAAACTGAAGTCTAAGTAAAAGCTTTACCACCCCATTTACACTGATAGGATAAAAAACTGCAGGTAGAACAGAAAACATTTCCTTACCTGTCACAATGGGAACTACCCCTTGAGCTGCTCTGTCCTGATTCATGCTGCGCATCCAGGAGAATTTTTTCCATGTCTCCATTGTGGATGGAGGACGATGAAGGGACATGTTCCAGACCCCCATTTTTCCCATTGCCGTTATCGTTGCTATTGCCGTTGCCATTCATCTGTAACTCCACCCAGGAACCTGTTGGGCCAAGTAGACGTCAATTCAGCAAGAGCAGTGGAAGTAAAACCCAGCTGAAGTTATCAATCACACCCAGAAAAAAACATGAACGTGGCGAATTCAGATAACATACACTGCTGCTGGGGAAAAAAAGCTCATAAACACATCCTGAAGACAAAAGCGGCACGATTCCTCCTCTTTCATCAGAAAAAATACCCCTAGAAAGTTATATTTTGTTCCTACCCACCTCTGGAGGTACTCAAATAATACATCCCCTCTCTCAGCTATCAATACTTTAACAACCACACTTCTCTCTGTGGGTGAAGCCTCAATTATCTGTGTATCACTCAATTACCCACATATCACTCAATCACACGTCACTCCGTTTCCTGTTCTACATTCCTTTTTGGAACATCCCTAACCCCCTTCTATACAACTCCCTCACGTGCAATTTCATGCTCTCCTCCTCTCTTAATTCCAAGGGTGCTGAATCCCACCCTGGTTTTTGTACACATCAGGCAGGTTGCCACGCTCAGCCTCACTCCACTCAAACAGCTCCCACCTAACACCACTTCTCCTGTTCCACCCCAACCGGAACAGCTCACGCCCCACTTCAAACCCTCCAAAGCCTGATGCAGGGATTATGCTTCCTTTCAGGAAACACAACATTTCCTTTTTTCATTTCATTACGTTTCCTTACACAGACTAAGTACCACACTAACATGTTTCATCACAGTTAGATTAAAAGATTTCACTGCTAAGAAGCCAAAACAGAAAACTGAGCAGCATGAGAAATCCAGAGTTCCCACAGGGAATAACAGCTAATAAGTTCAGTGCCATCCCTTCATCCTCTCTCTTATTTATTTAATGTGCAGGTTACCTAAATGCAAAACATTTACTGGTATGTTCATTAGAGATGTGTTTCAATTCAGAGGTTTTGGAAATACCCTTAATTCATAAACATACCAATTAATGTCCTGAGGGGGGAAGATCGGATAGACTTGTACTGCTTGATCTGCTCCAAATATAAAAACACATTCCCTACCCAGTTGTGATTTGAACATTAGCATTAAGATACAAAACAAAAATCATTTGACTACTCAGTCACTTCATTAGCCATGCCCAGAGCAATCCTGTCTGCCCCATCCCTGAAGGTGATCAAAGCCAGGCTGGATGGGGCTTTGAGCCCCCTGATCCAGCAGGAGGTGTCCCTGCCCATGGCAGGGGGGTGGGAACTGGGCTTTGAGGCCCCTTCCAACCCAAACCATTCCATGATTCTATGATTATGGAGGGCAAGAGCTCCAATTTCTCAAAAGCAAATGTTTTCAACAAATTTTGTTTCCCATTACTGGTCAGATAATGATTTCACACATTATCATAACTCCTATATAATTCCACTTATGATACCTGAAAGCCAGCACTTTCATTTTTTTGTGTCTGGTTGACTATTTAAAGTTTTGACATCTTTGTCACCAAGGCAAAAATATTCATGAGAAAAAAGGAAGATAAGAACATAAGAGCTGAAACTTCTTTTTAAACATTATTTGTACAGGTTCTGAATTTTAACAATGACTTTCAAAAAATACCTTGCAGTGCCTGCACATATTTCCATCACGAAGTTCCGGCTCTGGGAACTCTATCAGTGACACAGGAAGGGATGGATGTCACAAGTCCACCTGGGATTCTGTGAAGCTGAAACTGAGTTTATTCTTAGTACCAATTAACTACGTCATCAGACTGGTGACCACATAAGCATGGTACTTGTTAGAGCCCTGGTGGTTTACAGTCTCATTTCCCCAGGCTGTATTCACAAACAAAGAATTCAGGGTGTGCACAGAGCCTTTGTGCACATCACATGGCATACACCAAAGCAGCATGGCTCACTGGGATATATGTTGGGATAATGGAGTGGGAACCAGGAGCAGACAGCTTCATAGAATCACAGAACTGTTTGGTTGGAAAAGACCTTTGAGATCATTGAGTCCAACCATACCCGTCCATTATTAAACCAGATCCCTCAGCTGGGCCATCACTGCAGGAATCATAGAATCCTTAAGGCTGGAAAAGACCTCTAAGATCATCCAGTCCAACCATCAGCTTAAGCACTGTGCTGACTAAACCACGTCCCAGGTGCCATGTCTACATGTCTTTTTAAGACCTCCAGGGATGGAGACTCCACCACTGCCCTGGACAGCCTGGTCCAATGTTTCACTGCTCTTTCAGTAAAAGAAATTTTTTCTAATATCCAATCTAAGCCTCCCCTGGCGCAACTCGAGGCCATTTCCTCTCATCCCATCCCTTGTTACTTGGGAGAAGAGACCAGTACCCACCATGCTACAACCTCCTTTCAGGGAGTCAAAGACAGTGATAAGGTCTTCCCTCAGCTCTTCTCCAGGCCAAACAACCCCAGTTCTCTCAGCTGCTTCTCACAGACTTATTCCACCCCACCTGCTCAGACTAGTCAGATTAAGACCATTTAATTTCAAATTTATGGTGATTGCTGCTGTTTAAATTCCAAAATAAAAAGGTCACATTGTAAGAATGACAACAGGAAGGTGGATTTGCCTTGAAGCAACACCCTTACAGCATGGGCCACGGCTGCAGAGAAGCACATGGCAACTGCAAGGTGGGCATCAGGCCAGGAAGCTCTATATTTTCCAACAACTGTTCTGGAGTAGAGAGGATCCACTGGGAGAATTACAACGCTCGGGATCTGCGGAGACATCCGTTATTACAAACTCAGCAGCGAGTGACAAACGGCATGACAAGAAGCAAGGGCAAAGGTTCAAGGAGACATCTCCCTCCCACACCCAGCACGGCAGAGAAAAGTAGAGAGGATCGGAACCAGTTGCCCAAACGCAGCTGCCAAACGCACCTCTGCAGGTTATCCACAAACAAAACCTTCATTAAGGTTTCTCCTGGACTCACACCACTTGCTGTTTATCTGAACCACGCTGTGGCCATCCTAGGAAGCACAGTCCAATTAAACTGCCAGCGAGGAGTCCCAACAAGCCGAGCAGCAGTTTACATGGCGAGCGGCACGTTCTCCGTCTGACCTCACTCGTCATGAGTCAAAATAGACTCAGGGAAGCGTAATCCGCCAGCGAGTTAAACACGCTACGTGCTCCCACCAGCAGTCACAGCCAGTTCAGGACAGGGAGCCCAACCAGCTCCACAGTCTCAGATCAGAGGGACATAAATCCCTGCTGCTTTAGAAAGATGCTCAGGAATATAAGTGAGAATAAATAATAACTGGGAATAAATAATAAATAAACCACCCAAGGAACAGAGAGAAATTTTTACCCCAAGCTTTCTTCGAAACAAAAGTTATGTTAATCCTCTTAATTTGACCGTATTTCCAACAAAACAGGTTTAAAGAATATGATAGAGGTCTCCTCCCTTACCACAAAACACACTTTGGGTGAAAAAAATCCATATACACAACTGTTTATATAAATGGTATCTTGTTCCAAAATTGTTCAAATTCAGGCCATACTCTAAGGCCAATTATTTCACTATTAATTGATACACACCAACTTAATTACAAGTTTTTACATAACTAGTGGACTGTTCAAACAACAGCAGCAAAACGTGGGGGAAGAGTGGTCTCATTTTGTTTTTTTTTTACTGCTGGGGGGACAATATATAAAGTATATAAATCAATACATATAAAAAATACTCCAAATTAGGAGCTCACAAGAAATTTGAGCTATGGGCAACTTGAATAATCTAAAATACCATTAATAACCAAAAAAAGGGAAGAAAGCTGTTAGGATTCCCATAATGGTAATTATTAAGCAGATTTTCCGTGACAGACCTAGAAGGGCTCCTGTCTGAGGTGGGATTTCTTCTTTTTGTCAATATATAATAAAGCCTTATAATAATTAAAATATAGGAAGCGCCTAGAATTTCCAGACCAGACAAGCCTTTTCTTTGTGTGTGTGTGAATCCAACAAAGCACAGGTTCAGCTCTCAATATAACTCCCAGCTCTTCCAACCTTCACTTTAAGCAGTAAGGGATCTTTGAATGAAAGGCCTCAAACACACAGAAACAACACAGAGCACAGAAGTGTCTGAGCTCGTTAGCCTGAAAAGCTTCAATAATGGTAAAAAAGATACCTCTAACACCACAGCATTGTGAAGAAAGCAGCACTAAGCCTACGTGGAGCTGCTTGGCTGTGTTTGTTTTGTTCACGGAGCACAGAACATCAGACATTTCCTCTCATACCTCGTGCTCACCACCTTCAGTAATCACATTGATTCTGCTAAGCCTTTTCCGTGCTGATCCAGCAATAAGACCTACGTGGGCAGACCCAGCGCAGGCTTACAGCGCGCTCATCTCTCGGCGCTCCTACCCTACAGCAGATTAACACGTCCCACTGAGTGAGTTAACACACTACACAGACCACAAAAAAGGACATTTTAAACTCTAGAAGCATCAGATCGCGATTTGTGGGTGAGGCACTAGGCATGTCACAACTTTAATACAGGGTAATTGTTATTTAATTATGCTAAAAGCCCTGAATAAGTTGTTAAATTAGCTCAGGTGAACATTGCTGTAAACTGCCCTGTTATCACGAGATGCAAAGTCACCATCACATTATGAAATGGGTGCAGCTTATTCCTCTTTAACACAAACCACACTGAGTTACAGGAGATCAACCAACCAATATAGTTTGTTGTCAGCTTAACTTCACTGGAAACCACAGAGGTAACAGGTAATCATTAATGCAGTTTAATCACGTCTTGACCTGCAGCATCTTTAATAATTATGAATGAAAGGAGATACTGAAGTGGTTGTTTAAAATGCAGGAAAAGCACCAGCCAAGCAAGAGCCTTACACAAACCCCACTGCTGTGGCTGTCCTAGGAACAAAAGGATGCAGCAGAGCGCTGACACCGGTGCCGGATACAGAGGAAAACAGCTCACGTCAGTGCTATTGACTCAGCCCCTGGATAAACTCATTCCCAGTGCTCTGCTCCTCCCCCTGCCCTGCTGGATCCCCGGCCTCGCCGGTAACGCACAGGGAAGTCGGTTCAGCCAGGGACCAAAGCGGCTCCAGCTTTGCCTGGTGGAAGCACTGCCCCCCAACCCCCTCAGGCTGCCCTCCCTAAACGAACCCTCCCGTCTCGGACAGCCCCTGCTCGCTGAAGTGCTGAACCCCCCCCCGCCTCAAAGTAGCCTCCTGCTAAAGCGCTGGGTCCCCCCAATCCATCCTCCCAGGCATTCTCTCCCCTCCTCGCTGAAATCCCACGCCCCCTACCCCCCCCCTTCGCCGAAGCGCTGCCCCCACTCCGGCCTCTCCAACCACCTCTTCCTCACAGCTGACCCCCAGGCGGCCCCCACTCGCTGAAGCCCTGCCCACCCCTCCCCGACTCTCCTCCCTCTGAAACGCTGCCCCCACCACGGCCTCTGCACCTGCCTCTTTCTCACAGCCCCCCTCTCCTCTGTCTGCCCTCCCCCCCCCCCGACCTCTACCCTCGCTGGAGCCCTGACTGCCCCCCCCCCGTCAGGCAAACCACGCTGAAATGCTGTGTCGTCCCCATCTCAGACAGCCCCCTTTGAAAAGCTGCCCCCCTGCCTCTCCACCTGCCTCTTCCTCAAAGCCCCCTCCCCAAACAGAAACACTGCCCTCCCCTTTCCAGCAGGCCCCACTGAAGCGCTGCCCCCCCCCGCCCCCAGTCTGCCCCCTCCAGCCACTCTCCCCGTCTCTTCCTCTCACCCCCCACCCAGAAGCTCTGCCCTTCCCCTCAGCCTGCACCCTCCGCTGAAGCCCGGCCGCTCCCAACCTCTCTACCCGCCTCTTCCTCGCAGCTCCCCGCAACAGCCCCCTCAATCTGCCCCCACTGAAGTGCTGCCCCCCAACCCCCCCTCCTCTCAGCCCCCACTGAAGTGCTGCCCCCCAACCCCCCCTCCTCTCAGCCCCCACTGAAGTGCTGCCCCCCAACCCCCCCTCCTCTCAGCCCCCACTGAAGTGCTGCCCCCCAACCCCCCCTCCTCTCAGCCCCCACTGAAGTGCTGCCCCCCAACCCCCCCCTCCTCTCAGCCCCCACTGAAGTGCTGCCCCCCAACCCCCCCTCCTCTCAGCCCCCACTGAAGTGCTGCCCCCCAACCCCCCCTCCTCTCAGCCCCCACTGAAGTGCTGCCCCCCAACCCCCCCTCCTCTCAGCCCCCACTGAAGTGCTGCCCCCCAACCCCCCCTCCTCTCAGCCCCCACTGAAGTGCTGCCCCCCAACCCCCTCTCCTCTCAGCCCCCACTGAAGTGCTGCCCCCCAACCCCCTCTCCTCTCAGCCCCCACTGAAGTGCTGCCCCCCAACCCCCTCTCCTCTCAGCCCCCACTGAAGTGCTGCCCCCCAACCCCCCCTCCTCTCAGCCCCCACTGAAGTGCTGCCCCCCAACCCCCCCTCCTCTCAGCCCCCACTGAAGTGCTGCCCCCCAACCCCCCCTCCTCTCAGCCCCCACTGAAGTGCTGCCCCCCAACCCCCCCTCCTCTCAGCCCCCACCGAAGTGCTGCCCCCCAACCCCCCCCTCCTCTCAGCCCCCACCGAAATGCTGCCCCCCCAGGCCCCCCCCTCCTCTCAATCCCCACCGAAGTGCTGCTCCCCCAGCCCCCCCCCAGCCCCCACTGAAGTGCTGCCCCCCAACCCCCCCCTCCTCTCAGCCCCCACCGAAGTGCTGCCCCCCCAGGCCCCCCCCTCCTCTCAGCCCCCACCGAAGTGCTGCCCCCCCAGGCCCCCCCCTCCTCTCAATCCCCACCGAAGTGCTGCTCCCCCAGCCCCCCCCCAGCCCTCACTGAAGTGCTGCCCCCCCAGCCCTCACTGAAGTGCTGCCCCCCCCCAGCCCCCCTCCCCCCAGCCCCCACTGAAGTGCTGCCCCCCCCAGCCCTCCCCCCAGCCCCCACTGAAGTGCTGCCCCCCCCAGCCCTCCCCCCAGCCCCCACTGAAGTGCTGCCCCCCCCAGCCCCCCTCCCCCCAGCCCCCACTGAAGTGCTGCCCCCCCCAGCCCTCCCCCCAGCCCCCACTGAAGTGCTGCCCCCCCCAGCCCTCCCCCCAGCCCCCACTGAAGTGCTGCCCCCCCCAGCCCTCCCCCCAGCCCCCACTGAAGTGCTGCCCCCCCCAGCCCTCACTGAAGCGCTGCCCCCTCCACCCTCCCCAGCCCTCATTGAAGTGCTGCCCCCCCCGCAGCCCCCCCCAGCCCTCATTGAAATACTGCCCCCCCCCGCAGCCCCCCCCAGCCCCCACTGAAGTGCTGCCCCCCCCACCCCCCCCCCCCCAATGAAGCGCTGCCCCCCCGGTCTCTCCCCCCATCGAAGCGTTGTTTCCCCCCCCCCCCCCGGCCTCGCGGATTGGCCCCGCGGCTCGCGCGGCCCCGTTCCCCGCCAATCGCTGCGCAGGGACGGGCGCGAGGGTCTCGGCCCTCACCTCCGCCCCCTCCCCCCCCCCCCCCCCAACCCCCAGCCTCTCCACTCACTGTTGAGGCCCGGCTCGGTGTGGCTCCCGTCGGCCGGCGGCGGGTTGTTATTGTTGTTGTGCTGCTCCTGAGGGCTGGACATGGCGGCGGCGGAGGCAGCAGCGGCGGCAACTGAGGGGCCGCTGGGGCTGGGACGACAACAACAACAAACCGGGGCTGCGCTCCCGGCCCGGACCGCCCCCTCCCGCTCTGCGCATGCGCGCGCCGCGCCGCTCCCGCCCCGCCCTCACCGCGAGCCGCGCATGCGCAGAGCCCCCCCACTGCGCAGCTCCCGCCTTCACGCCGCACATGCGCACAGCGCCCCTCCGCATCACCGTGCCCCCGCCCCCTCGCGCATGCGCACGTAACGCCAACCGCGCGTGCCGCTCCTCGCCCGCCCCGCGCTGCTTATGCGCACAGCGCCCCCC
>JAUMJJ010000310.1:0-31390 GCA_033556795.1 Tapera naevia
GAAAAAAAACCTGATTTGAGGGAAAATGAATGCCATTTTAGGGGTAAAAGCCGATTTTGGGGAAAATGAACCCACTTTGGGGGGGGGAATCCTCGATTTTGGGTAAAATGAACCCAGTTTAAGGGACAAAACCCGATTTTGGGCAAAATGAAACCAGTTTGTGGAGGAAAAAACTTATTTTGGGGGAAATTAAACTAGTTTGGGTGGAAAAACGCGATTATGGAAAAGAAATGAACCCAGATTGGGTTTTTCCCCTAAAATGAGTTCGTTTTTTTCCCATAATCGAGTTTTCCCACCCGAACTGGGTTCGTTTTCCACAAAATCAGGTTTTTCCTCCCCAAACTGGGTTCATTTTTGCCAAAATCGTGTTTTTCCATGAAACTGGGTTCATTTTCCCTAAAATCGGGTGTCTCCCCCCAAACTGGGTTCATTTTCCGAAAATCGGGTTAACTCCTCAAAAACTGGGTTTATTTCCCCCATAATCAGGTTTTTTTCTCCAAAATGGGTTCATTTCCACAAAATCAGGTTTTTCCTCCCCAAACTGGGTTCATTTTTGCCAAAATCGTGTTTTTCCATGAAACTGGGTTCATTTTCCCTAAAATCGGGTGTCTCCCCCCAAACTGGGTTCATTTTCCCGAAAATCGGGTTAACTCCTCAAAAACTGGGTTTATTTCCCCCATAATCGGGGTTTTTTCTCCAAAATGGGTTCATTTCCACAAAATCAAGTTTTTCCTCCCCAAACTGGGTTCATTTTCCCCAAAATCAGGGTTTTTTCCCCCCAAACTGGCTTCATTTTCTCTCAAATTGGGAATTTTCCCCCAAACTGAGTTCATTTTCTCAAAAATCCTACTATTCCATGCAAAATGGGTTCATTTTCCCCAAAATCGGGTTTCCTCCTCGAGAACTGGGTTTATTTCCCTCAAAATCAGGTTTTTCTCCCGAAACTGGATTCGTTTTCCCCAAAATTGGATTTATACCCCGAAACTGGGTTAAGTTTCACTCAAATCGCCATTTTTACCCCCCAAACTTCTTTCATTTTCCCAAAAGTTGGGGTTTTCCCCCAAAATGAGTTCATTTTTTTTCCATAATCGAGTTTTTCCATCCGAATTGGTTCATTTTCCCGAAAATCAGTTTTTTCCCCCGAAATGGGTTCATTTCCCCAAAAATCGGATTTTTCCTCCCCAAACTGGGTTCATTTTCACCAAAAGCGAGTGTCTCCACAAAACTGGGTTTATGTTCCCTAAAATCTGGTTTTTTGCCCCCAAACTGGCTTCATTTTCCCCAAAATTGGGTTTATTCCCCCCAAACTGGATTCATTTCCCCTAAATTTGGGTTTTCCCAAAAAAAATGGGTTCATTTTCCTCTAAATTGGGGGTTTTCCCTCAAAATGGGTTCATTTTCCCCATTACTCATTTTTTCCCCTGCGAACTGGAATGATTTTTCCCCAAAAAAGTTTTTTTTCTCCCTAAACTGGGTTGCTTTTCCCCAAAATCGTTTTTTTTCTGCCCATACTGGGTTAATTTTCCACAAAATCAGGTTTTTCCACACAAATTGTGTTCATTTTCCCCCAAAATCGTTTTTTTTCCCCAAACTGGGTTCATTTCCCTTAAATTGGGTTTTTCCTCACAAACTGGGTTCATTTTCCCCAAAATCGAGTTTTCCCCCCCAAACTGGGTTAATTTTCCTCAAAATCGTTTTTTCCCCCAAAACGTGTTCGTTTCCCCTAAAATGGTGTTTTTTTCCCACCAAACTGCGTTAATTTCCCCTAAAATTGTGGGTTTTCCCCCAAACTGGGTTCTTTTTCCCCCAAATCGGGTTTTTGCACCCCAAACTGAGTCCATTTTCTCCCAAATCATCTTTATCCCCCTAAACTGGGTTAATTTTCCCTCAAATCGGGGTTTTTTTCCCCAAACTGCATTTATTTTCCCCGAAATCTGGTCGTCCCCCCCAAACTGGGTTCATTTTCCACAAAATCCCCCCCCCCTCCCCCCCCCAAAACTGAGGGTTATTTTCCCGAAAGCGGGTTTTTCCCCAAAAAAACTGGGTTCATTTTCCCCAAAATCATTTGTTTTTTTTCTCCCAAAACTGTGTTCATTTCCTGCAAAATTTTGGGAAAATGAACCCAGTTTGGGAGAAAAACCCGATTTTGGGGAAAATTAATCCAGTTTGCGTCAAAAAAATGGATAATGGGGAAAATGAACCCAGTTTTGGGGGAAAAGATGGGATTTTGGTGGGAAAATGAACCCTGTTTGGAGAGAATAAAAACCCGATTTCGGGGAAAATGAATCCAGTTTCGGGGAAAAACCCCGATTTTAGGGGAAATGAAACCAGTTTGGTGGGAGAAAAATACGATTTGAGAGAAGGTGAAGCCAGTTTTGGGGGAAAACCCCGATTTGAGGAAAACTGAACCCAGTTTCGGGGTATAAATCCGATTTTGGGGAAAATGAATCCAATTTCAGGGGGAAAAACTGATTCTGGGGGAAATAAACCCAGTTTTCGAGGAGGGTTTCCTATTTTGGGGAAAATGAACCCTTTTTGCGTGGAAAAATAGGAATTTGGAGAAAATGAACTCAGTTTGGGGGAAGAAAACCCGATTTGAGATAAAATGAAGCCAGTTTGGGGGAATAAAACCCCGATTTTGGGAAAAATTAATCCAGTTTAAGGGAGAAAACCCGATTTTGGGCAAAATGAACCAAGTTTGGTGGGAAAATTCTTATTTTGGGGAGAATGAAAGCAGTTTGGGGGGAAAAAAAAACCTGATTTGAGGGAAAATGAATGCCATTTTAGGGGTAAAAGCCGATTTTGGGGAAAATGAACCCACTTTGGGGGGGGAAATCCTCGATTTTGGGTAAAATGAACCCAGTTTAAGGGACAAAACCCGATTTTGGGCAAAATGAAACCAGTTTGTGGAGGAAAAAACTTATTTTGGGGGAAATTAAACTAGTTTGGGTGGAAAAACGCGATTATGGAAAAGAAATGAACCCAGATTGGGTTTTTCCCCTAAAATGAGTTCGTTTTTTTCCCATAATCGAGTTTTCCCACCCGAACTGGGTTCGTTTTCCACAAAATCAGGTTTTTCCTCCCCAAACTGGGTTCATTTTTGCCAAAATCGTGTTTTTCCATGAAACTGGGTTCATTTTCCCTAAAATCGGGTGTCTCCCCCCAAACTGGGTTCATTTTCCCGAAAATCGGGTTAACTCCTCAAAAACTGGGTTTATTTCCCCCATAATCAGGTTTTTTTCTCCAAAATGGGTTCATTTCCACAAAATCAAGTTTTTCCTCCCCAAACTGGGTTCATTTTCCCCAAAATCAGGGTTTTTTCCCCCCAAACTGGCTTCATTTTCTCTCAAATTGGGAATTTTCCCCCAAACTGAGTTCATTTTCTCAAAAATCCTACTATTCCATGCAAAATGGGTTCATTTTCCCCAAAATCGGGTTTCCTCCTCGAAAACTGGGTTTATTTCCCTCAAAATCAGGTTTTTCTCCCGAAACTGGATTCGTTTTCCCCAAAATTGGATTTATACCCCGAAACTGGGTTAAGTTTCACTCAAATCGCCATTTTTACCCCCCAAACTTCTTTCATTTTCCCAAAAGTCGGGGTTTTCCCCCAAAATGAGTTCATTTTTTTTTCCATAATCGAGTTTTTCCACCCGAACTGGGTTCATTTTCCCGAAAATCAGGTTTTTCCCCCGAAATGGGTTCATTTCCCCAAAAATTGGATTTTTCTTCCCCAAACTGGGTTCATTTTCCCCAAAAGTGAGTTTCCCCGAAACTGGGTTCATGTTCTATAAAATCTGTTTTTTTCACCCAAAACTGACTTAATTTTCCTTAAAATTGTGTTTATTCCCCCCAAACTGGATTAATTTCCCCCAAAATCGGGTTTTTGCACCCCAAACTGGACCCATTTTCTCCAAAATCGTCTTTACACCCCTGAACTGCGTTAATTTTCCCCAAAACCAGGGTTTTCCCCACAAACTGGGTTCAATTTCTCTCAAATTGGGATTTTCACCCCCGAACTGAGTTCATTTTCTCAAAAATACTACTATTCCATCCAAAATGGGTTCATTTTCCCCAAAATCGGGTTTCCTCCTCGAAAACTGGGTTTATTTCCCTCAAAATCAGGTTTTTCCCCTGAAACTGGATTTGTTTTCCCCAAAATTGGATTTATACCCCGAAACTGGGTTAAGTTTCACTCAAATCGCCATTTTTACCCCCAAACTTCTTTCATTTTCCCAAAAGTCGGGGTTTTCCCCCAAAATGAGTTCATTTTTTTTCCATAATCGGGTTTTCCCACCCGAACTGGGTTCATTTTCCCGAAAATCAGTTTTTTCCCCCGAAATGGGTTCATTTCCCCAAAAATCGGATTTTTCCTCCCCAAACTGGGTTCATTTTCACCAAAAGCGAGTGTCTCCACAAAACTGGGTTTATGTTCCCTAAAATCTGGTTTTTTGCCCCCAAACTGGCTTCATTTTCCCCAAAATTAGGTTTATTCCCCCCAAACTGGATTCATTTCCCCTAAATTTGGGTTTTCCCAAAAAAAATGGGTTCATTTTCCTCTAAATTGGGGGTTTTCCCTCAAAATGGGTTCATTTTCCCCATTACTCATTTTTTCCCCTGCGAACTGGAATGATTTTCCCCAAAAAAGTTTTTTTTCTCCCTAAACTGAGTTGCTTTTCCCCAAAATCGTTTTTTTTTTCCTCCCATACTGGGTTAATTTTCCACAAAATCAGGTTTTTCCACGCAAATTGTGTTCATTTTCCCCAAAATCGTTTTTTTTTCCCCAAACTGGGTTCATTTCCCTTAAATTGGGTTTTTCCTCACAAACTGGGTTCATTTTCCCCAAAATCGAGTTTTCCCCCCCAAACTGGGTTAATTTTCCTCAAAATCGTTTTTTCCCCCAAAACGTGTTCGTTTCCCCTAAAATGGTGTTTTTTTCCCACCAAACTGCGTTAATTTCCCCTAAAATTGTGGGTTTTCCCCCAAACTGGGTTCTTTTTCCCCCAAATCGGGTTTTTGCACCCCAAACTGAGTCCATTTTCTCCCAAATCATCTTTATCCCCCTAAACTGGGTTAATTTTCCCTCAAATCGGGGTTTTTTTCCCCAAACTGCATTTATTTTCCCCGAAATCTGGTCGTCCCCCCCAAACTGGGTTCATTTTCCACAAAATCCCCCCCCCCCCCCCCCCCAAAACTGAGGGTTATTTTCCCGAAAGCGGGTTTTTCCCCAAAAAAACTGGGTTCATTTTCCCCAAAATCAGGTTTTTTTTTCTCCCAAAACTGTGTTCATTTCCTGCAAAATTTTGGGAAAATGAACCCAGTTTGGGAGAAAAACCCGATTTCGGGGAAAATTAATCCAGTTTGCGTCAAAAAAAATGGATAATGGGGAAAATGAACCCAGTTTTGGGGGAAAAGATGGGATTTTGGTGGGAAAATGAACCCTGTTTGGAGAGAATAAAAACCCGATTTCGGGGAAAATGAATCCAGTTTCGGGGAAAAACCCCGATTTTAGGGGAAATTTTAGGGGAAATGAAACCAGTTTGGTGGGAGAAAAATACGATTTGAGAGAAGATGAAGCCAGTTTTGGGGGAAAACCCCGATTTGAGGAAAACTGAACCCAGTTTCGGGGTATAAATCCGATTTTGGGGAAAATGAATCCAATTTCAGGGGGAAAAACTGATTCTGGGGGAAATAACCCAGTTTTCGAGGAGGGTTTCCTATTTTGGGGAAAATGAACCCTTTTTGCATGGAAAAATAGGAATTTGGAGAAAATGAACTCAGTTTGGGGGAAGAAAACCCGATTTGAGATAAAATGAAGCCAGTTTGGGGGAATAAAACCCCGATTTTGGGAAAAATTAATCCAGTTTAAGGGAGAAAACCCGATTTTGGGCAAAATGAACCAAGTTTGGTGGGAAAATTCTTATTTTGGGGAGAATGAAAGCAGTTTGGGGGGAAAAAAAACCTGATTTGAGGGAAAATGAATGCCATTTTAGGGGTAAAAGCCGATTTTTGGGAAAATGAACCTACTTGGGGGGGAAATCCTCGATTTTGGGGAAAATGAAACCAGTTTAAGGGACAAAACCCGATTTTGGGCAAAATGAAACCAGTTTGTGGAGGAAAAAACTTATTTTGGGGGAAATTAAACTAGTTTGGGTGGAAAAACGCGATTATGGAAAAGAAATGAACCAGATTGGGTTTTTCCCCTAAAATGAGTTCGTTTTTTTTCCCATAATCGAGTTTTCCCACCCGAACTGGGTTCGTTTTCCACAAAATCAGGTTTTTCCTCCCCAAACTGGGTTCATTTTGCCAAAATCGTGTTTTTCCATGAAACTGGGTTCATTTTCCCTAAAATCGGGTGTCTCCCCCCAAACTGGGTTCATTTTCCCGAAAATCGGGTTAACTCCTCAAAAACTGGGTTTATTTCCCCCATAATCAGGTTTTTTTCTCCAAAATGGGTTCATTTCCACAAAATCAAGTTTTTCCTCCCCAAACTGGGTTCATTTTCCCCAAAATCAGGGTTTTTTCCCCCCAAACTGGCTTCATTTTCTCTCAAATTGGGAATTTTCCCCAAACTGAGTTCATTTTCTCAAAATCCTACTATTCCATGCAAAATGGGTTCATTTTCCCCAAAATCGGGTTTCCTCCTCGAAAACTGGGTTTATTTCCCTCAAAATCAGGTTTTTCTCCCGAAACTGGATTCGTTTTCCCCAAAATTGGATTTATACCCCGAAACTGGGTTAAGTTTCACTCAAATCGCCATTTTTACCCCCCAAACTTCTTTCATTTTCCCAAAAGTCGGGGTTTTCCCCCAAAATGAGTTCATTTTTTTTTCCATAATCGAGTTTTTCCACCCGAACTGGGTTCATTTTCCGAAAATCAGGTTTTTCCCCCGAAATGGGTTCATTTCCCCAAAAATTGGATTTTTCTTCCCCAAACTGGGTTCATTTTCCCCAAAAGTGAGTTTCCCCGAAACTGGGTTCATGTTCTATAAAATCTGTTTTTTTCACCCAAAACTGACTTAATTTTCCTTAAAATTGTGTTTATTCCCCCCAAACTGGATTAATTTCCCCCAAAATCGGGTTTTTGCACCCCAAACTGGACCCATTTTCTCCAAAATCGTCTTTACACCCCTGAACTGCGTTAATTTTCCCCAAAACCAGGGTTTTCCCCACAAACTGGGTTCAATTTCTCTCAAATTGGGATTTTCACCCCCGAACTGAGTTCATTTTCTCAAAAATACTACTATTCCATCCAAAATGGGTTCATTTTCCCCAAAATCGGGTTTCCTCCTCGAAAACTGGGTTTATTTCCCTCAAAATCAGGTTTTTCCCCTGAAACTGGATTCGTTTTCCCCAAAATTGGATTTATACCCCGAAACTGGGTTAAGTTTCACTCAAATCGCCATTTTTACCCCCAAACTTCTTTCATTTTCCCAAAAGTCGGGGTTTTCCCCCAAAATGAGTTCATTTTTTTTCCATAATCGGGTTTTCCCACCCGAACTGGGTTCATTTTCCCGAAAATCAGTTTTTTCCCCCGAAATGGGTTCATTTCCCCAAAAATCGGATTTTTCCTCCCCAAACTGGGTTCATTTTCACCAAAAGCGAGTGTCTCCACAAAACTGGGTTTATGTTCCCCAAAATCTGGGTTTTTTCCCCCAAACTGGCTTCATTTCCCCAAAATTGGGTTTATTCCCCCCAAACTGGATTCATTTCCCCTAAATTTGGGTTTTCCAAAAAAAATGGGTTCATTTTCCTCTAAATTGGGGGTTTTCCCTCAAAATGGGTTCATTTTCCCCATTACTCATTTTTTCCCCTGCGAACTGGAATGATTTTCCCCAAAAAAGTTTTTTTTCTCCCTAAACTGGGTTGCTTTTCCCCAAAATCGTTTTTTTTCCGCCCATACTGGGTTAATTTTCCACAAAATCAGGTTTTTCCACACAAATTGTGTTCATTTTCCCCCAAAATCGTTTTTTTTCCCCAAACTGGGTTCATTTCCCTTAAATTGGGTTTTTCCTCACAAACTGGGTTCATTTTCCCCAAAATCGAGTTTTCCCCCCCAAACTGGGTTAATTTTCCTCAAAATCGTTTTTTCCCCCAAAACGTGTTCGTTTCCCCTAAAATGGTGTTTTTTTCCCACCAAACTGCGTTAATTTCCCCTAAAATTGTGGGTTTTCCCCCAAACTGGGTTCTTTTTCCCCAAATCGGGTTTTTGCACCCCAAACTGAGTCCATTTTTCTCCCAAATCATCTTTATCCCCCTAAACTGGGTTAATTTTACCTCAAATCGGGGTTTTTTTCCCCAAACTGCATTTATTTTCCCCGAAATATGGTCCCCCCCCCCAAACTGGGTTCATTTTCAACAAAATCCCCCCCCCCCCCCCAAAACTGAGGGTTATTTTCCCGAAAGCGGGTTTTTCCCCAAAAAAACTGGGTTCATTTTCCCCAAAATCATTTGGTTTTTTCTCCCAAAACTGTGTTCATTTCCTGCAAAATTTGGGAAAATGAACCCAGTTTGGGAGAAAAACCCGATTTTGGGGAAAATTAATCCAGTTTGCGTCAAAAAAATGGATAATGGGGAAAATGAACCCAGTTTTGGGGGAAAAGATGGGATTTTGGTGGGAAAATGAACCCTGTTTGGAGAGAATAAAAACCCGATTTCGGGGAAAATGAATCCAGTTTCGGGGAAAAAACCCGATTTTAGGGGAAATGAAACCAGTTTGGTGGGAGAAAAATACGATTTGAGAGAAGGTGAAGCCAGTTTTGGGGGAAAACCCCGATTTGAGGAAAACTGAACCCAGTTTCGGGGTATAAATCCGATTTTGGGGAAAATGAATCCAATTTCAGGGGGAAAAACTGATTCTGGGGGAAATAAACCCAGTTTTCGAGGAGGGTTTCCTATTTTGGGGAAAATGAACCCTTTTTGCGTGGAAAAATAGGAATTTGGAGAAAATGAACTCAGTTTGGGGGAAGAAAAACCCGATTTGAGATAAAATGAAGCCAGTTTGGGGGAATAAAACCCCGATTTTGGGAAAAATTAATCCAGTTTAAGGGAGAAAACCCGATTTTGGGCAAAATGAACCAAGTTTGGTGGGAAAATTCTTATTTTGGGAGAATGAAAGCAGTTTGGGGGGAAAAAAAAACCTGATTTGAGGGAAAATGAATGCCATTTTAGGGGTAAAAGCCGATTTTGGGGAAAATGAACCCACTTTGGGGGGGGAATCCTCGATTTTGGGTAAAATGAACCCAGTTTAAGGGACAAAACCCGATTTTGGGCAAAATGAAACCAGTTTGTGGAGGAAAAAACTTATTTTGGGGGAAATTAAACTAGTTTGGGTGGAAAAACGCGATTATGGAAAAGAAATGAACCCAGATTGGGTTTTTCCCCTAAAATGAGTTCGTTTTTTTCCCATAATCGAGTTTTCCCACCCGAACTGGGTTCGTTTTCCACAAAATCAGGTTTTTCCTCCCCAAACTGGGTTCATTTTTGCCAAAATCGTGTTTTTCCATGAAACTGGTTCATTTTCCCTAAAATCGGGTGTCTCCCCCCAAACTGGGTTCATTTTCCCGAAAATCGGGTTAACTCCTCAAAAACGGGGTTTATTTCCCCCATAATCAGGTTTTTTTCTCCAAAATGGGTTCATTTCCACAAAATCAGGTTTTTCCTCCCAAACTGGGTTCATTTTTGCCAAAATCGTGTTTTTCCATGAAACTGGGTTCATTTTCCCTAAAATCGGGTGTCTCCCCCCAAACTGGGTTCATTTTCCCGAAAATCGGGTTAACTCCTCAAAAACTGGGTTTATTTCCCCCATAATCGGGGTTTTTTCTCCAAAATGGGTTCATTTCCACAAAATCAAGTTTTTCCTCCCCAAACTGGGTTCATTTTCCCCAAAATCAGGGTTTTTTCCCCCCAAACTGGCTTCATTTTCTCTCAAATTGGGAATTTTCCCCCAAACTGAGTTCATTTTCTCAAAAATCCTACTATTCCATGCAAAATGGGTTCATTTTCCCCAAAATCGGGTTTCCTCCTCGAGAACTGGGTTTATTTCCCTCAAAATCAGGTTTTTCTCCCGAAACTGGATTCGTTTTCCCCCAAAATTGGATTTATACCCCGAAACTGGGTTAAGTTTCACTCAAATCGCCATTTTTACCCCCCAAACTTCTTTCATTTTCCCAAAAGTTGGGGTTTTCCCCAAAATGAGTTCATTTTTTTTCCATAATCGAGTTTTTCCATCCGAATTGGTTCATTTTCCCGAAAATCAGGTTTTTTCCCCCGAAATGGGTTCATTTCCCCAAAAATCGGATTTTTCCTCCCCAAACTGGGTTCATTTTCACCAAAAGCAAGTGTCTCCACAAAACTGGGTTTATGTTCCCTAAAATCTGGTTTTTTGCCCCCAAACTGGCTTCATTTTCCCCAAAATTGGGTTTATTCCCCCCAAACTGGATTCATTTCCCCTAAATTTGGGTTTTCCCAAAAAAAATGGGTTCATTTTCCTCTAAATTGGGGTTTTCCCTCAAAATGGGTTCATTTTCCCCATTACTCATTTTTTCCCCTGCGAACTGGAATGATTTTCCCCAAAAAAGTTTTTTTTCTCCCTAAACTGGGTTGCTTTTCCCCAAAATCGTTTTTTTTCTGCCCATACTGGGTTAATTTTCCACAAAATCAGGTTTTTCCACACAAATTGTGTTCATTTTCCCCCAAAATCGTTTTTTTTCCCCAAACTGGGTTCATTTCCCTTAAATTGGGTTTTTCCTCACAAACTGGGTTCATTTTCCCCAAAATCGAGTTTTCCCCCCCAAACTGGGTTAATTTTCCTCAAATCGTTTTTTTTCCCCCAAAACGTGTTCGTTTCCCCTAAAATGGTGTTTTTTTCCCACCAAACTGCGTTAATTTCCCCTAAAATTGTGGGTTTTCCCCCAAACTGGGTTCTTTTTCCCCCAAATCGGGTTTTTGCACCCCAAACTGAGTCCATTTTCTCCCAAATCATCTTTATCCCCCTAAACTGGGTTAATTTTCCCTCAAATCGGGGTTTTTTTTCCCCAAACCTGCATTTATTTTCCCCGAAATCTGGTCGTCCCCCCCAAACTGGGTTCATTTTCAACAAAATCCCCCCCCCCTCCCCCCCCAAAACTGAGGGTTATTTTCCCGAAAGCGGGTTTTTCCCCAAAAAAACTGGGTTCATTTTCCCCAAAATCATTTGTTTTTTTCTCCCAAAACTGTGTTCATTTCCTGCAAAATTTTGGGAAAATGAACCCAGTTTGGGAGAAAAAACCCGATTTTGGGGAAAATTAATCCAGTTTGCGTCAAAAAAATGGATAATGGGGAAAATGAACCCAGTTTTGGGGAAAAGATGGGATTTTGGTGGGAAAATGAACCCTGTTTGGAGAGAATAAAAACCCGATTTCGGGGAAAATGAATCCAGTTTCGGGGAAAAAACCCGATTTTAGGGAAATGAAACCAGTTTGGTGGGAGAAAAATACGATTTGAGAGAAGGTGAAGCCAGTTTTGGGGGAAAACCCCGATTTGAGGAAAACTGAACCCAGTTTCGGGGTATAAATCCGATTTTGGGAAAATGAATCCAATTTCAGGGGGAAAAACTGATTCTGGGGAAATAAACCCAGTTTTCGAGGAGGGTTTCCTATTTTGGGGAAAATGAACCCTTTTTGCGTGGAAAAATAGGAATTTGGAGAAAATGAACTCAGTTTGGGGGAAGAAAACCCGATTTGAGATAAAATGAAGCCAGTTTGGGGGAATAAAACCCCGATTTTGGGAAAAATTAATCCAGTTTAAGGGAGAAAAACCCGATTTTGGGCAAAATGAACCAAGTTTGGTGGGAAAATTCTTATTTTGGGGAGAATGAAAGCAGTTTGGGGGGAAAAAAAACCTGATTTGAGGGAAAATGAATGCCATTTTAGGGGTAAAAGCCGATTTTGGGGAAAATGAACCCACTTTGGGGGGGGAAATCCTCGATTTTGGGGAAAATGAACCCAGTTTAAGGGACAAAACCCGATTTTGGGCAAAATGAAACCAGTTTGTGGAGGAAAAAACTTATTTTGGGGGAAATTAAACTAGTTTGGGTGGAAAAACGCGATTATGGAAAAGAAATGAACCCAGATTGGGTTTTTCCCCTAAAATGAGTTCGTTTTTTTCCCATAATCGAGTTTTCCCACCCGAACTGGGTTCGTTTTCCACAAAATCAGGTTTTTCCTCCCCAAACTGGGTTCATTTTTGCCAAAATCGTGTTTTTCCATGAAACTGGGTTCATTTTCCCTAAAATCGGGTGTCTCCCCCCAAACTGGGTTCATTTTCCCGAAAATCGGGTTAACTCCTCAAAAACTGGGTTTATTTCCCCCATAATCAGGTTTTTTTCTCCAAAATGGGTTCATTTCCACAAAATCAAGTTTTTCCTCCCCAAACTGGGTTCATTTTCCCCAAAATCAGGGTTTTTTCCCCCCAAACTGGCTTCATTTTCTCTCAAATTGGGAATTTTCCCCCAAACTGAGTTCATTTTCTCAAAAATCCTACTATTCCATGCAAAATGGGTTCATTTTCCCCAAAATCGGGTTTCCTCCTCGAAAACTGGGTTTATTTCCCTCAAAATCAGGTTTTTCTCCCGAAACTGGATTCGTTTTCCCCAAAATTGGATTTATACCCCGAAACTGGGTTAAGTTTCACTCAAATCGCCATTTTTACCCCCCAAACTTCTTTCATTTTCCCAAAAGTCGGGGTTTTCCCCCAAAATGAGTTCATTTTTTTTTCCATAATCGAGTTTTTCCACCCGAACTGGGTTCATTTTCCCGAAAATCAGGTTTTTCCCCCGAAATGGGTTCATTTCCCCAAAAATTGGATTTTTCTTCCCCAAACTGGGTTCATTTTCCCCAAAAGTGAGTTTCCCCGAAACTGGGTTCATGTTCTATAAAATCTGTTTTTTTCACCCAAAACTGACTTAATTTTCCTTAAAATTGTGTTTATTCCCCCCAAACTGGATTAATTTCCCCCAAAATCGGGTTTTTGCACCCCAAACTGGACCCATTTTCTCCAAAATCGTCTTTACACCCCTGAACTGCGTTAATTTTCCCCAAAACCAGGGTTTTCCCCACAAACTGGGTTCAATTTCTCTCAAATTGGGATTTTCACCCCCGAACTGAGTTCATTTTCTCAAAATACTACTATTCCATCCAAAATGGGTTCATTTTCCCCAAAATCGGGTTTCCTCCTCGAAAACTGGGTTTATTTCCCTCAAAATCAGGTTTTTCCCCTGAAACTGGATTTGTTTTCCCCAAAATTGGATTTATACCCCGAAACTGGGTTAAGTTTCACTCAAATCGCCATTTTTACCCCCAAACTTCTTTCATTTTCCCAAAAGTCGGGGTTTTCCCCCAAAATGAGTTCATTTTTTTTCCATAATCGGGTTTTCCCACCCGAACTGGGTTCATTTTCCCGAAAATCAGTTTTTTCCCCCGAAATGGGTTCATTTCCCCAAAAATCGGATTTTTCCTCCCCAAACTGGGTTCATTTTCACCAAAAGCGAGTGTCTCCACAAAACTGGGTTTATGTTCCCTAAAATCTGGTTTTTTGCCCCCAAACTGGCTTCATTTTCCCCAAAATTGGGTTTATTCCCCCCAAACTGGATTCATTTCCCCTAAATTTGGGTTTTCCCAAAAAAAATGGGTTCATTTTCCTCTAAATTGGGGGTTTTCCCTCAAAATGGGTTCATTTTCCCCATTACTCATTTTTTCCCCTGCGAACTGGAATGATTTTCCCCAAAAAAGTTTTTTTTCTCCCTAAACTGAGTTGCTTTTCCCCAAAATCGTTTTTTTTTTTCCTCCCATACTGGGTTAATTTTCCACAAAATCAGGTTTTTCCACGCAAATTGTGTTCATTTTCCCCCAAAATCGTTTTTTTTTCCCCAAACTGGGTTCATTTCCCTTAAATTGGGTTTTTCCTCACAAACTGGGTTCATTTTCCCCAAAATCGAGTTTTCCCCCCCAAACTGGGTTAATTTTCCTCAAAATCGTTTTTTCCCCAAAACGTGTTCGTTTCCCCTAAAATGGTGTTTTTTTCCCACCAAACTGCGTTAATTTCCCCTAAAATTGTGGGTTTTCCCCCAAACTGGGTTCTTTTTCCCCCAAATCGGGTTTTTGCACCCCAAACTGAGTCCATTTTCTCCCAAATCATCTTTATCCCCCTAAACTGGGTTAATTTTCCCTCAAATCGGGGTTTTTTTCCCCAAACTGCATTTATTTTCCCCGAAATCTGGTCGTCCCCCCCAAACTGGGTTCATTTTCCACAAAATCCCCCCCCCCCCCCCCCCCCCAAAACTGAGGGTTATTTTCCCGAAAGCGGGTTTTTCCCCAAAAAAACTGGGTTCATTTTCCCCAAAATCAGGTTTTTTTTTCTCCCAAAACTGTGTTCATTTCCTGCAAAATTTTGGGAAAATGAACCCAGTTTGGGAGAAAAACCCGATTTCGGGGAAAATTAATCCAGTTTGCGTCAAAAAAAATGGATAATGGGGAAAATGAACCCAGTTTTGGGGGAAAAGATGGGATTTTGGTGGGAAAATGAACCCTGTTTGGAGAGAATAAAAACCCGATTTCGGGGAAAATGAATCCAGTTTCGGGGAAAAACCCCGATTTTAGGGGAAATGAAACCAGTTTGGTGGGAGAAAAATACGATTTGAGAGAAGGTGAAGCCAGTTTTGGGGGAAAACCCCGATTTGAGGAAAACTGAACCCAGTTTCGGGGTATAAATCCGATTTTGGGGAAAATGAATCCAATTTCAGGGGGAAAAACTGATTCTGGGGGAAATAAACCCAGTTTTCGAGGAGGGTTTCCTATTTTGGGGAAAATGAACCCTTTTTGCGTGGAAAAATAGGAATTTGGAGAAAATGAACTCAGTTTGGGGGAAGAAAACCCGATTTGAGATAAAATGAAGCCAGTTTGGGGGAATAAAACCCCGATTTTGGGAAAAATTAATCCAGTTTAAGGGAGAAAACCCGATTTTGGGCAAAATGAACCAAGTTTGGTGGGAAAATTCTTATTTTGGGGAGAATGAAAGCAGTTTGGGGGGAAAAAAAACCTGATTTGAGGGAAAATGAATGCCATTTTAGGGGTAAAAGCCGATTTTGGGGAAAATGAACCCACTTTGGGGGGGGAAATCCTCGATTTTGGGGAAAATGAACCCAGTTTAAGGGACAAAACCCGATTTTGGGCAAAATGAAACCAGTTTGTGGAGGAAAAAACTTATTTTGGGGGAAATTAAACTAGTTTGGGTGGAAAAACGCGATTATGGAAAAGAAATGAACCCAGATTGGGTTTTTCCCCTAAAATGAGTTCGTTTTTTTCCCATAATCGAGTTTTCCCACCCGAACTGGGTTCGTTTTCCACAAAATCAGGTTTTTCCTCCCCAAACTGGGTTCATTTTTGCCAAAATCGTGTTTTTCCATGAAACTGGGTTCATTTTCCCTAAAATCGGGTGTCTCCCCCCAAACTGGGTTCATTTTCCCGAAAATCGGGTTAACTCCTCAAAAACTGGGTTTATTTCCCCCATAATCGGGGTTTTTTCTCCAAAATGGGTTCATTTCCACAAAATCAAGTTTTTCCTCCCCAAACTGGGTTCATTTTCCCCAAAATCAGGGTTTTTTCCCCCCAAACTGGCTTCATTTTCTCTCAAATTGGGAATTTTCCCCCAAACTGAGTTCATTTTCTCAAAAATCCTACTATTCCATGCAAAATGGGTTCATTTTCCCCAAAATCGGGTTTCCTCCTCGAAAACTGGGTTTATTTCCCTCAAAATCAGGTTTTTCTCCCGAAACTGGATTCGTTTTCCCCAAAATTGGATTTATACCCCGAAACTGGGTTAAGTTTCACTCAAATCGCCATTTTTACCCCCCAAACTTCTTTCATTTTCCCAAAAGTCGGGGTTTTCCCCCAAAATGAGTTCATTTTTTTTCCCATAATCGAGTTTTTCCACCCGAACTGGGTTCATTTTCCCGAAAATCAGGTTTTTCCCCCGAAATGGGTTCATTTCCCCAAAAATCGGATTTTTCTTCCCCAAACTGGGTTCATTTTCCCCAAAAGTGAGTTTCCCCGAAACTGGGTTCATGTTCTATAAAATCTGTTTTTTTCACCCAAAACTGACTTAATTTTCCTTAAAATTGTGTTTATTCCCCCCAAACTGGATTAATTTCCCCCAAAATCGGCTTTTACACCCCAAACTGGACCCATTTTCTCCAAAATCGTCTTTACACCCCTGAACTGCGTTAATTTTCCCCAAAACCAGGGTTTTCCCCACAAACTGGGTTCAATTTCTCTCAAATTGGGATTTTCTCCCCCAAACTGAGTTCATTTTCTCAAAAATACTATTATTCCATCCAAAATGGGTTCATTTTCCCCAAAATCGGGTTTCCTCCTTGAAAACTGGGTTTATTTCCCTCAAAATCAGGTTTTTCTCCCGAAACTGGATTCGTTTTCCCCAAAATTGGATTTATACCCCGAAACTGGGTTAAGTTTCACTCAAATCGCCATTTTTACCCCCCAAACTTCTTTCATTTTCCCAAAAGTTGGGGTTTTCCCCCAAAATGAGTTCATTTTTTTTTCCATAATCGAGTTTTTCCACCCGAACTGGGTTCATTTTCCCGAAAATCAGGTTTTTCCCCCGAAATGGGTTCATTTCCCCAAAAATCGGATTTTTCCTCCCCAAACTGGGTTCATTTTCACCAAAAGCAAGTGTCTCCACAAAACTGGGTTTATGTTCCCTAAAATCTGGTTTTTTGCCCCCAAACTGGCTTCATTTTCCCCAAAATTGGGTTTATTCCCCCCAAACTGGATTCATTTCCCCTAAATTTGGGTTTTCCCAAAAAAAAAATGGGTTCATTTTCCTCTAAATTGGGGGTTTTCCCTCAAAATGGGTTCATTTTCCCCATTACTCATTTTTTCCCCTGCGAACTGGAATGATTTTCCCCAAAAAAGGTTTTTTTCTCCCTAAACTGGGTTGCTTTTCCCCAAAATCGTTTTTTTTCTGCCCATACTGGGTTAATTTTCCACAAAATCAGGTTTTTCCACACAAATTGTGTTCATTTTCCCCCAAAATCGTTTTTTTTCCCCAAACTGGGTTCATTTCCCTTAAATTGGGTTTTTCCTCACAAACTGGGTTCATTTTCCCCAAAATCGAGTTTTCCCCCCCAAACTGGGTTAATTTTCCTCAAAATCGTTTTTTCCCCCAAAACGTGTTCGTTTCCCCTAAAATGGTGTTTTTTTCCCACCAAACTGCGTTAATTTCCCCTAAAATTGTGGGTTTTCCCCCAAACTGGGTTCTTTTTCCCCCAAATCGGGTTTTTGCACCCCAAACTGAGTCCATTTTCTCCCAAATCATCTTTATCCCCCTAAACTGGGTTAATTTTCCCTCAAATCGGGGTTTTTTTCCCCAAACTGCATTTATTTTCCCCGAAATCTGGTGTCCCCCCCCAAACTGGGTTCATTTTCCACAAAATCCCCCCCCCCCTCCCCCCCCAAAACTGAGGGTTATTTTCCCGAAAGCGGGTTTTTCCCCAAAAAAACTGGGTTCATTTTCCCCAAAATCAGTGTTTTTTTTCTCCCAAAACTGTGTTCATTTCCTGCAAAATTTTGGGAAAATGAACCCAGTTTGGGAGAAAAACCCGATTTTGGGGAAAATTAATCCAGTTTGCGTCAAAAAAAATGGATAATGGGGAAAATGAACCCAGTTTTGGGGGAAAAGATGGGATTTTGGTGGGAAAATGAACCCTGTTTGGAGAGAATAAAAACCCGATTTCGGGGAAAATGAATCCAGTTTCGGGGAAAAACCCCGATTTTAGGGGAAATGAAACCAGTTTGGTGGGAGAAAAATACGATTTGAGAGAAGATGAAGCCAGTTTTGGGGGAAAACCCCGATTTGAGGAAAACTGAACCCAGTTTCGGGGTATAAATCCGATTTTGGGGAAAATGAATCCAATTTCAGGGGGAAAAACTGATTCTGGGGGAAATAAACCCAGTTTTCGAGGAGGGTTTCCTATTTTGGGGAAAATGAACCCTTTTTGCATGGAAAAATAGGAATTTGGAGAAAATGAACTCAGTTTGGGGGAAGAAAACCCGATTTGAGATAAAATGAAGCCAGTTTGGGGGAATAAAACCCCGATTTTGGGAAAAATTAATCCAGTTTAAGGGAGAAAACCCGATTTTGGGCAAAATGAACCAAGTTTGGTGGGAAAATTCTTATTTTGGGGAGAATGAAAGCAGTTTGGGGGGAAAAAAAACCTGATTTGAGGGAAAATGAATGCCATTTTAGGGGTAAAAGCCGATTTTTGGGGAAAATGAACCTACTTGGGGGGGGAAATCCTCGATTTTGGGGAAAATGAAACCAGTTTAAGGGACAAAACCCGATTTTGGGCAAAATGAAACCAGTTTGTGGAGGAAAAAACTTATTTTGGGGGAAATTAAACTAGTTTGGGTGGAAAAACGCGATTATGGAAAAGAAATGAACCCAGATTGGGTTTTTCCCCTAAAATGAGTTCGTTTTTTTCCCATAATCGAGTTTTCCCACCCGAACTGGGTTCGTTTTCCACAAAATCAGGTTTTTCCTCCCCAAACTGGGTTCATTTTTGCCAAAATCGTGTTTTTCCATGAAACTGGGTTCATTTTCCCTAAAATCGGGTGTCTCCCCCCAAACTGGGTTCATTTTCCCGAAAATCGGGTTAACTCCTCAAAAACTGGGTTTATTTCCCCCATAATCAGGTTTTTTTCTCCAAAATGAGTTCATTTCCACAAAATCAAGTTTTTCCTCGCCAAACTGGGTTCATTTTCCCCAAAATCGGGTTTCCTCCTCGAAAACTGGGTTTATTTCCCTCAAAATCAGTTTTTTCCCCCGAAACTGGATTCGTTTTCCCCAAAATTGGATTTATACCCCGAAACTGGGTTAAGTTTCACTCAAATCGCCATTTTTACCCCCCAAACTTCTTTCATTTTCCCAAAAGTCGGGGTTTTCCCCCAAAATGAGTTCATTTTTTTTCCATAATCTAGTTTTTCCACCCGAACTGGGTTCATTTTCCCGAAAATCAGTTTTTTCCCTCGAAATGGGTTCATTTCCCCCAAAATCGGATTTTTCTTCCCCAAACTGGGTTTTTTTTCCCCAAAAGTGAGTTTCCCCGAAACTGGGTTCATGTTCTATAAAATCTGTTTTTTTCACCCAAAACTGACTTAATTTTCCTTAAAATTGTGTTTATTCCCCCCAAACTGGATTAATTTCCCCCAAAATCGGGTTTTTGCACCCCAAACTGGACCCATTTTCTCCAAAATCGTCTTTACACCCCTGAACTGCGTTAATTTTCCCCAAAGCCAGGGTTTTCCCCCCAAACTGGGTTCAATTTCTCTCAAATTGGGATTTTCTCCCCCAAACTGAGTTCATTTTCTCAAAAATCCTACTATTCCATGCAAAATGGGTTCATTTTCCCCAAAATCGGGTTTCCTCCTCGAAAACTGGGTTTATTTCCCTCAAAATCAGGTTTTTCTCCCGAAACTGGATTCGTTTTCCCCAAAATTGGATTTATACCCCGAAACTGGGTTAAGTTTCACTCAAATCGCCATTTTTACCCCCCAAACTTCTTTCATTTTCCCAAAAGTCGGGGTTTTCCCCCAAAATGAGTTCATTTTTTTTCCATAATCGAGTTTTTCCACCCGAACTGGGTTCATTTTCCCGAAAATCAGTTTTTTCCCCCGAAATGGGTTCATTTCCCCAAAAATCGGATTTTTCTTCCCCAAACTGGGTTCATTTTCCCCAAAAGTGAGTTTCCCCGAGACTGGGTTCATGTTCTATAAAATCTGTTTTTTTCACCCAAAACTGACTTAATTTTCCTTAAAATTGTGTTTATTCCCCCCAAACTGGATTAATTTCCCCCAAAATCGGGTTTTTGCACCCCAAACTGGACCCATTTTCTCCAAAATCGTCTTTACACCCCTGAACTGCGTTAATTTTCCCCAAAGCCAGGGTTTTCCCCACAAACTGGGTTCAATTTCTCTCAAATTGGGATTTTCTCCCCCAAACTGAGTTCATTTTCTCAAAAATCCTACTATTCCATGCAAAATGGGTTCATTTTCCCCAAAATCGGGTTTCCTCCTCGAAAACTGGGTTTATTTCCCTCAAAATCAGTTTTTTCCCCCGAAACTGGATTCGTTTTCCCCAAAATTGGATTTATACCCCAAAACTGGGTTAAGTTTCACTCAAATCGCCATTTTTACCCCCCAAACTTCTTTCATTTTCCCAAAAGTCGGGGTTTTCCCCCAAAATGAGTTCATTTTTTTTCCATAATCCAGTTTTTCCACCCGAACTGGGTTCATTTTCCCGAAAATCAGTTTTTTCCCTCGAAATGGGTTCATTTCCCCCAAAATCGGATTTTTCTTCCCCAAACTGGGTTCATTTTCCCCAAAAGTGAGTTTCCCCGAAACTGGGTTCATGTTCTATAAAATCTGTTTTTTTCACCCAAAACTGACTTAATTTTCCTTAAAATTGTGTTTATTCCCCCCAAACTGGATTAATTTCCCCCAAAATCGGGTTTTTGCACCCCAAACTGGACCCATTTTCTCCAAAATCGTCTTTACACCCCTGAACTGCGTTAATTTTCCCCAAAGCCAGGGTTTTCCTCCCCAAACTGGGTTCAATTTCTCTCAAATTGGGATTTTCTCCCCCAAACTGAGTTCATTTTCTCAAAAATCCTACTATTCCATGCAAAATGGGTTCATTTTCCCCAAAATCGGGTTTCCTCCTCGAAAACTGGGTTTATTTCCCTCAAAATCAGGTTTTTCTCCCGAAACTGGATTCGTTTTCCCCAAAATTGGATTTATACCCCGAAACTGGGTTAAGTTTCACTCAAATCGCCATTTTTAACCCCCAAACTTCTTTCATTTTCCCAAAAGTCGGGGTTTTCCCCCAAAATGAGTTCATTTTTTTTCCATAATCCAGTTTTTCCACCCGAACTGGGTTCATTTTCCCGAAAATCAGTTTTTTCCCTCGAAATGGGTTCATTTCCCCAAAAATCGGATTTTTCCTCCCCAAACTGGGTTCATTTTCACCAAAAGCGAGTGTCTCCACAAAACTGGGTTTATGTTCCCTAAAATCTGTATTTTTGCACCCAAACTGGCTTCATTTTCCCCAAAATTGGTTTTATTCCCCCCAAACTGGATTCATTTCCCCTAAATTTGGGTTTTCCCAAAAAAAATGGGTTCATTTTCCTCTAAATTGGGGGTTTTCCCTCAAAATGGGTTCATTTTCCCCATTACTCATTTTTTCCCCTGCAAACTGGAATGATTTTCCCCAAAAAAGTTTTTTTCTCCCTAAACTGGGTTGCTTTTCCCCAAAATCGTTTTTTTTCTGCCCATACTGGGTTAATTTTCCACAAAATCAGGTTTTTCCACACAAATTGTGTTCATTTTCCCCCTAAATCGTTTTTTTCCCCAAACTGGGTTCATTTCCCTTAAATTGGGTTTTTCCTCACAAACTGGGTTCATTTTCCCCAAAATCGAGTTTTCCCCCCCAAACTGGGTTAATTTTCCTCAAAATCGTTTTTTCCCCCAAAACGTGTTCGTTTCCCCTAAAATGGTGTTTTTTTCCCACCAAACTGCGTTAATTTCCCCTAAAATTGTGGGTTTTCCCCCAAACTGGGTTCTTTTTCCCCCAAATCGGGTTTTTGCACCCCAAACTGAGTCCATTTTCTCCCAAATCATCTTTATCCCCCTAAACTGGGTTAATTTTCCCTCAAATCGGGGTTTTTTTCCCCAAACTGCATTTATTTTCCCCGAAATCTGGTGTCCCCCCCCCCAAACTGGGTTCATTTTCCACAAAATCCTCCCCCCCCCCCCCCCAAAACTGAGGGTTATTTTCCCGAAAGCGGGTTTTTCCCCAAAAAAACTGGGTTCATTTTCCCCAAAATCAGGTTTTTTTTTCTCCCAAAACTGTGTTCATTTCCTGCAAAATTTTGGGAAAATGAACCCAGTTTTGGAGAAAAACCCGATTTTGGGGAAAATTAATCCAGTTTGCGTCAAAAAAAATGGATAATGGGGAAAATGAACCCAGTTTTGGGGGAAAAGATGGGATTTTGGTGGGAAAATGAACCCTGTTTGGAGAGAATAAAAACCCGATTTCAGGGAAAATGAATCCAGTTTCGGGGAAAAACCCCGATTTTAGGGGAAATGAAACCAGTTTGGTGGGAGAAAAATACGATTTGAGAGAAGAATTTGGAGAAAATGAACTCGGAGCCTGGTGTGAAAAACGGGGAAATCACTCTGAAAGCTGCTCAAGAACTCTGTTCCGATTTCTAGCATCACATAACAGCGCATCCACATGAGTCTAAAATCTTTCTCCCACTTAATCTTGCTATTTGGGAAATAGTTTAGCATGACATTACATCTTCAATTAATGTAATTAATTGGGGTTCTTCCCCAAAAACTGGGTTCATTCTCATCTAAATTGGGTTTTTTCCCCCAAAATGGGTTCTTTTTATCCATTACCCATTTTTTTGCCCACAAACCGGAATCATTTTCTCCAAAATAGGGTTTTTCCGCCTAAACTGGTTTGCTTTTCCCTAAAATCGTTTTTTTTTCCCCAAACTGGGTTCATTTCCCCTCAAATTGTTTTTTTCTCCACAAACTGGGTTCTTTTTCCCCAAAATCGGGTTTTTCCCCGCAAACTGGCTTAATTTCCCTCAAAATCGGGTTTTTTTCCCCTCAAATTGGGTTTTACCCCCGCAAACTGTGTTCAGTTCCCCAAAATCAGGTTTCCCCTGAAAACTGGGTTTATTTCCCCAAAAATTGTTTTTTTTTTTCCCCCGAAACTGGGTTCATTTTCCCCAAAATCGGATTTATACCCCAAAAACGGGTTAAGTTTTCCTGAAATAGTTAAGTTTTCCCACCAAAATGTGTTCAATTCCGCTAAAATCGGGTTTCTCCCCCCAAACTGGGTTCATTTTCCCCATTATCCAATTTTTTTTCCCCGCAAACTGCGTTCATATTCCCAAAATTTTGTAGGAAATAAACACAGGTTTGGGGGGGAAAACCCGGTTTTGAGGAAAATGAACCTAGTTTGGGGAAAAAAATTCGATTTGAGAGAAGATGAAGTCAGTTTGGGGGGGGGGCGGGGGAAACCCTATTTGAGGGAAACTGAATCCAGTTTAGGGGGAAAAAAATGATTTTGGGGAAAATGAACCTAGTTTTTTGGGGGAGAAACCCGATTTTGGGGAAAAAAAAACCCAGTTTTCGGGGGGGGGGGAAGGATTTTGTGGAAAATGAACCCAGTTGGAAGGGCAAAAACCGATTTGGGGGAAAATGAATGCAGTTTGGGGAGAAAAAACCCGATTTGATAGGAAATTAACCCAGTTTACGGGGTTAAAGATGATTTTGGGGAAAATGGACTCAGTTTGGGGTGCAAAAACCCGGTTTTTGGAAAAAAGAGCCCAGTTTGGGGGGAAACCCACAATTTTAGGGGAAATGAACCCGTTTTTTGGGGAACAAACTCGATTTTGGGGGAAAAGAAACCCCTTTTGCGTGTAAAAACCCGATTTCATAGAAAATTAACCAAGTTTCGGGGGAAAAAAAAACAATTTAGGGGAAATTAGAGCAGTTTGGGGGGAAAAAACACAATTTTAGGGGAAATGAACCCTTTTTTGGGGGGGAAAACCCGATTTTGGGGAAAATGAATCCAGTTTTGGGGGAAAAACCTGATTTTGGGGAAAATGATACCCTTTTGCGTGTAAAAACCCGATTTTGCAGAAAATTAACCCAGTTTTGGGGGAAAAAACCCGATTTTGGGGAAATGGAACCCAGTTTAGGCAAAAAAAAACCTATTTTGAGGACAATGATTCCAGTTTGCGGGGAAAGAAATGAGTAACAGGGAAAATGAACCCGTTTTGGGGGGAAAAAACCCTAATTTAGAGGAAAATGAACCCAGTTTTTTGGAGAAAACCCAATTCTAGGGGAAATGAAGCCATTTTGGGGAAAAAAAACAATTTTGGGGAAAATGAAGCCAATTTGGGGGCAAAACCAGATTTTAGGGAAAATGAACCCAGTTTCGCTTTCACACCAGGCTCCGGCTGCAAACATTACTTTGGTCTGGAGACTTCGCCTTCTCTTACCGGCTAGCGCTGTGAACTGAAACCTCTCAAAAAGCTCTCTCTGGCCGCGGTTCCACAGACATCCCGGCACTCTGCTTCTTGCCTCCTTGAGGAACACTCAGTTCCGATTTCTAGCATCACATCACAGCGCATCCACATGAGTCTAAAATCTTTCTCCCACTTGAATTTGCTATTTGGGAAATATTTTAGCATGACATTTCATCTTCAATTAATGTAATTAAAGGGCAAATTATCAGATGATCTGCTCGTGCTTCTAGGACGAGGGATCTCTGTTTTCCTGTGTATTCTCATCAGCCTCTGCAAACTCTTTCTGCTGAAACCTGTTACCACAGCAGGCAGGGAATCCACAGCCCTTTCTCTGAACTGCAGGGGGTTGTGTTTTCTCCAAGGGAGAGCAGAATCTAACTTCATGATTTTAAAGAATCCAGGAATGTTCTACCATGAATAGCTGCTAGAAGAGCAATCATTTTACCGGCAGGGCATTCCTCTCTCGAAGGCTTTCAAATACAGGCAAACAGAGGAGCTGCTCTTGCTTTCTTGAGCAGCCTTCAGAGTGCTTCCCCGGCTTTCACACCAGGCTCCGGCTGCAAACATTACTTTGGTCCGCAGACATCGCCTTCTCTTACCGGCTAGCTCTGTGAACTGAAATCTCTCAAAAAGCTGTCTCTGGCCACGGCTCCACAGACATCCCGGCCGTCTGTTTCTTAAGTCCCTGAGGAACAGACATAAAATTGCTCTTTGGGGTGGAGAAAACCCAGTTTTGTGGAAAATGAACAGAGCTTTGAGCTTTGGGGGGGAAAAAAAATATTGGGGATAGTAAAATTGATTCGTGGGGAAACTCCGATTATGGGGAAAATGAAGCCAGTTTTTAGGCGAAATAACCCTTTTGTTTTGGGACAATTAACCCAGTTTAGGGGGAAACTCTGATTTGGATGAAAATGAACTTTGTTTTGTAGTAAAAAACAGGTATGAGGTAAAATGAATGTCATTTTATGGATAAAAGCCGATTTTGGGGAAAATGAGCCCAATTTAGGGGGGGAATCCCCAATTTTGGGGAAAATGAACCCAGTTTAAGGGACAAAACCCGATTTTGGGCAAAATGAAACCAGTTTGGGGAGGAAATAAACTGATTTTTGTTGCAAATTAAACTAGTTTGGGTAGAAAAACCCGATCATGGGGAAAAAAATAAAAATGAACTCAATTTGGATTTCTCCCCAAAAATTGAGTTCATTGTCTAAAAAACATTGGTTTTTCCCATCTGAATTGGGTTCTTTTTAACCAATATTGGGGTTTTATTCCGCCAAACTGGGTTCATTTTCCACAAAATACTTTTTTCCCACCCAAAACTGGGTTTATTACCCCAACATTGGGTTTTTACCCACCCCAAAAAAAATGTGTTCATTTTCCCCCAAATCATTTTTCTTCCCCCAAACTGGGTTCATTTTCCGCTAAATCTGGTTTCTCCACCCAAAATGAGTTCATTTTTTTTCCATAATCGAGTTTTCCCACCCGAACTGGGTTCATTTTTCCAAAATTCAAATTTTTCCTCCCCAAACCGGGTTCATTTTTGCCAAAATCGGATTTTTTCCAAAAACTGGGTTCATTTTCTCAAAAATTGGGTTTCTCCCCACAAACTGGCTTCTTTTCCCCTAAAATTGGGGTTTTTTCCACCAGACCAGGTCCATTTTCCCCCAAATCGGGGTTTTCCCCCCAAACTGAGTTTATTTTCCCAAAATCAGGTTTTCCTCCCAAAATGGGTTCATTTCTTTTCCATAATCGGGTTTTTCCAACCAAACTACCTTCATTTCCCCCAAAACTAGTTTTTTCTTCCTCAAACTGGGTTCATTTTGCACAAAATTGGGTTTTGTCCCTTAAACTGCGTTTATTTTTTCCCTAAAATTGGGGTTTCCCCCTCAAAACTGGGTTCATTTTCCTCTAAATCTGGATTTTTCTCCCAAACTGGGTTCATTTTCCCCATTATCCATTTATTTCCTCGCAAACTGGATTAATTTCCCCCAAAATAGGGCTTTTGCACTCCAAACTGGGTCCATTTTCTCCAAAATCGTCTTTATCCCCCTGAACTGCGTTAATTTTCCCTCAAATTGTGTTTTGCCCCCCAAACAGTTTTCATTTTCCCCAAAATCGAGTTTCTCCCCCTAAACTGGTTAAATTTTCTCTGAAATTGGGGTTTCTTCCCCCAAACTGAGTTTATTTTCTCAAAAATCCTATTTTTCCACGCAAAATGGGTTCATTTTACCCAAAATTGGGTTTGCTCCTTGAAATATGGGTTTATTTCCCCAAAATCAGGTTTCCTCCCAAAAACTGGATTCATTTTCCCCAAAATTGGATTTATACCCCGAAACTGTGTTGTTTCACTCAAATCGCCATTTTTACCCCCCAAACTTCTTTCATTTTCCCAAAAATCAGGTTTTTCCCCCAAACTGGGTTCATTTTCCCGGTTATCCATTTTTTCCCTCGCAAACTGGATTAATTTTCCTCAAAATTAGAGGTTTTTGCAGCCCAATCTGGGTCCATTTTCTCTCAAATTGGGTTTTTTGCCCCAAACTGTGTTCATTTTCTCCAAAATCCTATTTTTCTACGCAAAATCTACTGAAACAGCAGGCAGGGAATCCACAGCACATTCTCTGAACGGCACGGTTTTGTGTTTCTCCAAAGGGGAGCAGAAACTAACCCCTTGATTTTAAAGAATCCTGGAATGTTCTTCCATGAATCGCTGCTAGAAGAGAAAGCATTTTAGCGGCAGGCTATTCCTCTCTCGAAGGCTGACAAATACAGGCAAACAGTGGAGCTGCTCTTGCTTTCTTGAGCAGCCTTCACAGTGTAGCCCCGGCTTTCACAGTAGGCTTCAGCTGCAAACATTACGTTGTTCGGGAGAGAGTGCCTTCTCTTACCGGCTAGCTCTCTAAACTGAAGCCGGTCGGAAAGCTGCCTCTCGCCGCGGTTCTACAGACATCCCGGCGGTCTGCTGCTTGCCGCCCTGACGAACAGTCTTTTCCGATTTTGGGAGGAATTAACCCAGTTTGGGAGGAAAAAAACTGATTATGGGGAAAATTAAGCCAGTTTGTGGGGAAAAAGCCGTTTTTGAGTAAAATAAACCCAGTTATGGGGAAAATGAACCCAGTAATGGGGAAAAAAACGATTATGGGGAAAATGAACAGGGTTTGGTGGGGAGGAAACCCATTTTGTAGGGAAAGGAAGACAGTTAAGGTAGAAAAAATCAGATTCTGTGGAAAATGAACCCAGAGTGGAGGCGAAAACATGATTTGCGTAAATATGCAACCAGTTTTGGGAGGAAAAAAAGGATTTTGGGGAAAATGAACCCAGTAATTGTTTAAAAAAACCCGGATTATGGGGAAAATGAACACAGCTTGGCGGGGGTGGACGACCAAGTTTGTAGGGAAATGAACCCACTTTTTGTGGAAAAAAACAGATTTAGGGGAAATAGAACCCAAACTGGGAGGAAAAAAGATTATGGGGAAAATGAACCTAGATTCGGGGGGGAAAACCCGTTTTTGAGGAAAATAAACCCAGTTTTGGGGGAAAAAAAGATTTTGGGGAAATGAACCCAGTAATTGGGAAAAAAACACGGATTTTGGGGGAAATGAACACAGTTTGGTCGTGAAAACCCAATCTGTAGGGAAATGAACCCAGTTTTGCTGGAATAAAACATATTTTGAGGAAAATGAGGGTTTTTTCTCCCCCCGACTGGATTCATTTTCCCCAAAATCGGGTGTTTTCCTCCCAAATTGGGTTCATTTTCCCCAAAATCCTTTTTTTCCCCCCAAAACTGGCTGCATTTCCACACAAATCAGGTTTTCCCCTCCAAACTGATTACATTTTCCAAAAATCTTCTATTTCCACTCCACACTGGGTTTATTATACCCAAAGTAATTTTTTTTCCCCATTACTGGGTTCATTTCCCCAAAATCGGGTTTTTTCCACCAAAACTGAGTTCATTTTCCCAAAATCGTTCCCCCCCCCCCCCCAAAACTGGCTGCATTTTCACACAAATGAGATTTTCCCCTCCAAACTGATTTCATTTTCCCCCAAATCCGGGTTTATTTCCCAATTACTGGGTTCATTTCCCCAAAATAATTTTTCCCCCAAAGCACGGTTCATTTTCCCCAAAATCGATTTTTTTCCACCAAAACAGAGACCATTTACCTACAAGTTGGGTTTTCCCCCCAAACTGTGTTCATTTTCCCCCAAATTAGGGGTTTTTACAAAATTTTACAAAATTACTGGGTTAATTTTCCCCAAAATCACTTCCCCTCCCCCCCCAAACTGGGTGCATTTTCACACAAATCAGGTTTCCCCCCCCCCCAAACTGGGTTAATTTTCACCATAATCAGCTTCTTTCCTCCCAAACTCGGTTCATTTCCCTACAAGTTAGTTTCCTCTGCCCAAAATTTTGTTCATTTTCCCCAAAATTCGAGTTTTTTAACCCAATTACTGGGTTCACTTTCCCAAAATATTTTTTTCCCCAAAACTGGGTTCATTTTCCTTAAAAACGGGTTTTTCTGCCAAAACTGGGTTCATTTTCCGCATAATCAGCATTTTTCCTCCGAAACTAGGTTCATTTTCCACAAAATCCTTATTTCCCCCCAAAACTGGGTTCATTTTCACACAAATCAGGTTTTCCCCTCAAAACAGTGTTCATTTTCCCCAAAATCTTCTATTTCCACTCCACACTTGGTTCATTTTCCCCAAAAACAGTTTTTTTCCCCCAAAACTGGGTCCATTTTCCCTAAATTTGGGGTTTTTTCACCAAAACTCGGTTCGTTTCCCTAGAAGTTGTTTTTTCCCCCTCAAACTGTGTTCATTTTCCCCAAAATTCGTTTTTTTTTACCCAATTACTGGGTTCGTTTTCCCCAAAATCAGGATTTTTCCCCAAAACTGGGTTCATTTTCTGCATAATCAGCTTCTTTCCTCTGAAACTGGATTCATTTTCCACAAAATTCGGGAAATGAACTGAGTTTTGGTGGAAAAAAACTGACTTTGGGGAAAATGAACCCAGTTAGGGGAGGAAAAAACCCGATTTTGGGGCAAATTACCCCAGTTTTGGGGGAAAAAAAAATAATTTTCGGGAAATGAACCCAGTAATTGGAACACCCGGATTCTGGGGAAAATGAACACAGTTTGGGAGGAAAGAAGCTGATTATGGGGAAAATGAAACCAGTTTGGGGGGAAAAAAACAGTTTTGGTGAAAATGAACCCAGTTTTGAAGGAAAAAAAAGATTTTGGGGAAATAAAGCCAGTAACTGGTTCAAAAATCCATATGTTGGGGAAAATGAACACAATTTGGTGGGGAAAACCCGATATGTAGGGAAATAAACCCAGTTTTGGTGGAAAAAAACATATTTTGGGGAAAATGAACCCAGTTTTTTGGGGAAGAAATTATTTTGGGGAAAATGAACCCAGTTTGGGAGGATAGAAGCTGATTATGGGGAAAATGAACCCAGTTTTGGGGGAGAAATATTTTGTGGAAATAAAGCCAGTAATTGGGTAAAAAACCCGATTTTGGGGAAAATGAACCCAGTTTGTGGGGAAAACCCAATTTATAGGGAAATAAACCCAGTTTTGTGGAAAAAATTATATTTTGGGGAAAATGAACCCAGTAATGGGGAAAAATCCTGATTTTGGGGAAAATGAACCAAGTGCGGAGTGGAAATAGAAGATTTTGAGGAAAATGAAATCAGTTTGGAGGGGACAACCTGATTTGTGTGAAAATGTACCCAGTTTTGGGGGTTAATAGGGATTTTCTGGAAAATGAACCTAGTTTCGGAGGAAAAAATGCTGATTATGTGGAAAATGAACCCAGTTTTTGGGGAAAAATCCATTTTTAAGGAAAATGAACCCAGTTTGGGGGAAAAAAATTATTTTGGGGAAAATGAACCCAGTAATCGGGTAAAAACCCCGAATTTTTGGGAAAATCAAAAGAGTTTGGGGGGGGGGGGGGAAACCAACTTGTAGGGAAATGAACCGAGTTTTGCTCGAAAAAAAACGACTTTGGGGAAAATCAACCTAGTTTGGGAGGAAAAAATCCGACTTTGGTGAAAATGAACCCAGTTTTGGGGGAAAAAAACCCGATTTTGGGGAAATGAACCCAGTAATGGGGAAAAAACCTGATTTGGGGGAAAATGAACACTGTTTGGAGGGGAAACTTGATTTGTGTGGAGATGCAGCCAGGTTTGGGGGGGAAAAAAAGGATTTTGGGCAAAATGACCCAGTAATTGGGTAAAAATCCCGAATTTTTGGGAAAACGAACACAGTTTGGAGGGGGAAAAACCAGCTTGTAGGGAAATGAACCGAGTTTGGGAGGAAAAAACCTATTTGGGGAAAACGAACCCAGTGTGGAGTGGAAATAGAAGATTTGGGGGAAAATGAAATAAGTTTGGAGGGGAAAACCTGATTTGTGTGAAATGCACTCAGTTTTGGGGGGGGAAAGGATTTTGTGGAAAATGAACCTAGTTTTGGAGGAAAAAATCTGATTATGCGGAAAATGAACCCCTTTTGGGGGAAAAATGATTTTGGGGGAAATGAACGCAGTAATTGGGTAAAAAACTCTAATTTGTGGGAAAATGGAACCAGTTTGGTAGGGAAAACCAAATTTGTAGGGAAGTGAACCCATTTTTGGTGGAAAAAAACATATTTTGGGGAAAATGGACCGAGTTTTGGGGGGTAAAAAGTGATTTTGGGAAAATGAACCCAGTAATGGGGAAAAAAAATCATTTTGGGGAAAATGAACCCAGTGTGGAGTCGAAATAGAAGATTTTAGGGAACATGAACACAGTTTTGGGGGGTGAAACTAGTTTTTGGTGAAAATGAACCCATTTTCTGAGGGAAAAAGAAAAGATTTTGGGGAAATAAAGCCAGTAATTGGGTTAAAAACACAGATTTTGGGGAAAATGAACACAATTTGGTGGGGAAAACCCAATATGTAGGGAAATAAACTCAGTTATGGTGGAAAAATATATTTTGGGGAAAATGAACACAGTTTTTGGGGAAAAAAATGATTTTGGGGAAAATGAACCAAGTAATGGGGAAAAAGTCCTGATTTTGGGGAAAATGAACCCAGTGTGGGAGGAAAAAACCTGATTATGGGGAAAATGAACCCAGTTTTTAGGGAAAAAATGATTTTTGGGAAAATGAACCCAGTGTGGAATGGAAATAGAAGATTTTGGGGAAATGAAATCAGATAGGAGGGGAAAACCTGATTTGTGTGGAAATGCAGCCAGTTTTG